>VXBT01005032.1:45462-240055 GCA_013400235.1 Oriolus oriolus
CAACCCCGCAATCCATGAATGGGTATTTTTGGGGGGTTTTCCATGATCCCTTTGTGTTATTTGCATACGTGGATTTTTTTTGCCTAAGTGCTGCTATGTACTGCCCTTAAAAAGTGATTTTGTAGTGGAAGGTGGGGATATATGTTTGGGACTCCTCTCAGATCTTGGCCTCGCGGGGCACTGAAAGCCCTGACAATTCAGTAACAGCCCTTTGCACAAGCCTTACAGTGCAGCAAAAATTCAAATGGTTCCTTTTGTGGTGAAGTTACAAGTCAATAACTTGAGCTCGGATCGTGTCCATATCCGGTGAGGAGTGAGGATTACATCCCCCCCCTTCTCCTCACAGTCCTGCCTAACAAATCCAGACCCATTCCCCGAAGGGAGCGGAGCAGGCGAAAGGAAGGGAGTGTCATCCCCTTGGGAGCTGTTACTGCATCCGCTCCCCCCAGGAAGGAGGAGGGAGGAATTCCGACAATTCCTTGCCAAGCTATTCCAAGGGTAGAGCACTTACACCCCACCAGCTAATCAGGGCTGTTCCTTAAGGCTTTATTGTAGCATCTGGACTTCAGTAACTTTTTTTAAGCCTAGTTTTGTACTGAGGATTACTGTGAATTTAGATCCAAACCATTGCTTGAATTGCACATCCAAAATAAGCATTGTTAACAAAAGCCAAGTGCCTTGTGCATTTTATTCAGCGCTAAGAGCAGCTTGACTGCTAATATTTCATGTGCTGGAAGAAATGGAGCTGCAGTGTTTCGAGCTAATTCTGGGATTTTGAAGCACATCCTGCATGGCAAACTGTAATGGCCATGGTTATGCTAGTAGTGGTCCGTTTGAGGCCAGTGGGATGTGGCTGCAGAGAGACACAGGACAGAATCCTTAGAAGAAGGCAAATGTGCTCTTTGCCATGTTTGTTTAATATTGCACTATTAGTTTTTTGAAGTGCCTTTGTGTATAATGTCTGCCCATGTTACCTTTTAAAATTTTTTCCAGGTCTGCTACCGTTCAAATAAATCATATGGCTGAGCAGGAATTTGTCCTGCCTCCTCCTAAGGCATGTAGGCTTAATACTTTTGCTGCCTAAGTCACAGTCATGGTGTTAGAAAGGTTTAAACAAAACTCTGCTGTATCATATCCCAGCAGTTACTTGGGAGAAATATGTGGAGGCGGGGGAGCAAGGTGAGAAAGGGAAAGAGGAGAACACTTACCTCTCTTCTCTTGCTGTGCAAGCCCAGCCTGAGTGTCTGCACAGAGGAGCTTTGAGTTTTTCCCTTTGCAGGAATCCATGAGCACCACTGGGTAGAAGCAAGCAGGACTGAACTAGTCCGGAAGGAGGATTGCTTTGTGTGCCACAGTCGTGTGTCTCTCCAGCTCTGGCCGGGTGTTCTGGCTTTATGCAGCAGAGAGCTACACAAACAGATGAAAAGCTCAGCTTTACTTGCATTGCTTTTGCCCTTTATGCTCTAGGCTTCACAAGGAATGCCATTTTTTTGTATGTTGAACCAAAGGATTCCTAAGTGAAGGGGCAGATTATTTGTTCCGCAGCATGCATGTTGGTGAAAAATGCAGAGCACTGGGTGTAGCCCGTTCCAGAGTTGTACAGTTCATGGGTGTAGCGACAACTTCCACTTGCATGGATGCCTTTTTGGCAAATACAGGCCTACAGAAAAATGGAACAACTCTCCTGGTGTGTTGGAAGACAAGGCCCAGATAAGTAGTGTTATTAGCCAGTTGGGAGGGATGTTAATGACCAGGTGGAGAGCATCCATTCCAGGTGCCGGATCTGAGTATTGGAACAGCACTGACCTTGGGCATGCTGACTTTTACATTAGAGTAATTAATAGGAATGGAATATGCAGATAAATGGAAGCTAACTTAGTGATATCTGTCTGTAATCCATTTGTCACAATGCCTTTATTATCTAACACACAAAGGTGTGGACATCAAAGTGTAAGTGCAAAAGGATTCTGAATTGTCTCATTTTGTCACGCTTCTAGGGAGAAAATGGTATTGATGAACATATAGATCTGTAGAGCAGTAAGACCATAATTTGATTATGTGTATCATGTGATATATTGTTGTTGCTTGAAAGGTAGAAAAATGGCTGTCAGGAAACTATTCTCAAAGCTTTTAATTGTAAATTAGGATTCCAGGTGTAAGTTCTGTAGGGACTTGATTAGATTTAGTGTCTCTCCCCTTGGCACCCTGGGATATGGATTAGTTCACTATCCCAAGCTGTCAGTAATAATGGAATGAATCTATTAGCTGTATGGTTCTGCTAAAATTATTTGCAATAAAAGGATTGTTTAGAGTTACATTTGCATGGTAATGGAGAGGCTTTGGCTGTTAAGGGAGGATGAACAGATCAGATTGCAGGGTTGCTTACAGAATCAGAAACGTGGGGTGGGGTTGGCTTATAGTTTGTTCTTTTGGAGATTGTTCTACTGTTCATAGTGAAGCATTAGGGAAGCTGAACAGATAATATAGTGGTCTGGTGTCTAGGACATTGAGCTGTCTGGAGAGGGACACCAGCCCCTTGCTCCAGGGAACATTTGGAATATTAATTTCTCACCTCATCTTTCTTCTCTTGTCCTGCTGTAATACACTTTTCTTCCCCTATCACCAGTCTTCTGGGATATGGAAACTGTAGAAAAACAGCTGTTGGCTGTGCTGGGGATGCCTGCTTTCCCTACCTGCTGCCAGGAGGTCTTTTTGAAAGATTTCTCAGGCTAGATCTTATCCTGTGATCGCAGCCAGTGTGTTTTCTGGAGCAAGGGTTGCAAGTGCAGTAGGCAGAAGAAAAGTTAGCCTGAAAATCCCATCATAATGAAAAAAAAGGAGCTGAGAAAAGCAGTGTCCTAGGAATCAAATTCTGAATTTATCTGCTGATGAAAATCTAGAGCCCTGCAGGCTTAGGATTAGCTAGGTCAGGGTGTGAAAGCAGATGGTGCTACCAGAGAGAGATGCCCAAATTGATCATTTGGATTTAACTTTGTAGGTTAACTCCTAGAAAGATGTAATGTGCTAACCACACAGTTAAGCTCAGAGCATCCCTTTCCTATTTCCCTTGGCAGCCAGTTTGTTTAACTGTAGGTCACGCCAGGAATGTAAAAACTGTAACAAATCAAAGCTGCTCTGCATTTCCCAGTCTGACTCTCTCACCTGCTGCATCGTGGAGCATCACCGTGGGAAGCTCACACTCTGCCACATGCTGTGGGATGTGATACAGCACAGCCTGACCTACCCAGGCTGTGTCAGCCACAGGAAGTCTGAAAATACGATTTCCTGAAAAACAAGTGAAAGGAGGGGAAGTGCGCAGTTTATGTTTTGAGGATGGCATTATTGGAAACTCCATGAGCACTTCTGTCAAAATAGCTACGAAGTAGCTATTTAGTCATATGAATAGTTGCCGTTTATTTACAAGGCATCTGTGTGTGAATTAGGAAAAATCCTTTAGCATGTATCAGACCTCACAGAGATGAGTAATTCTGTGGAAACAGTGTGCGTGTCAGACGTGACTGATCGCTTGTTACCCTGTATTCTGCCCTTTGTTTTTGAGTAAGACTCCAATGTATGTGCTAGCAGTGATTCAGTATGAAGCAGGGGGTGTCTGGTAGAATCTTCTTGGCTCTTGCATTTCAATAGAAGATGCAAGATTTTCTTACTGAGAATTTTCTTGACGGAATCAAATTGTGAGGCAGTTTCCCAGTTGGTGTCAGTGGTAAGCACTGGTTTGCATCAGGTTAGGACCTGATGTCTCTACTTATAGGACAGCTATCCTAAAAATGCATTTCCCAAAATGCAAAAGCAGTTGTTGGTGAAACCACCCTGTGCCATGCAGGGGTGGTTATGACTGTTATCTTCCCTCAATCTTTTAATTCTATGTGTAGAATAGAAAGCTCTTGGTTTCAGCACCTGTGGTCTAAGGTAGGAGTGGGATCTAGGAACTGGAGTCAAACTTGGGGCCTCTCTCTTTAGGCTCCATTTGTTAACTTTAATTACTTTCCTATGTGATTTCCTTGAAATGTTTCATGGTTTTCCCAGTGCTTTAATACTGAATCTCTTATTTCCTGGACAAGTCCCTGAGCAACCTGATCTAACCGGACCTGCTCAGAGCTGGGAGTTGGATTAGATGACCTCCCAGCAGTCCTTTCCAATGTAAACTATTCTATGAAAAGTAAAAGATGCTTGTGGGACTGATAGACGAGGTATAACAGGGAAAGCTGTGGAGCTGGGGAAGCCACAAGCACTCCATTTTACCCAGAGATATGAAGCGCTGTTATTTTCCTGTATTTGTTGTTTCCATCTTCTTGCAGTAAATTCAGTTACCATTGAGCAGGTTTTTTTTCACAAGGGTCTGGCTAGGGAATTATCTGCAGAGGACTGGAGATAGAATTTCTAGCTGGCAATTTGTGTTAAGTTGACCTTTCCTAGCACCAGTTTCAATTCAGTGGATGTAACTTCTGTATCTGAGTGCATCTAGTTTAAGTGCAGGCAGAAAGCAAATGTTTGGCATGCAAAATGCTGCACATCTGCTGAGAGCTTTAGCCTGAACTGATGCAACTTTCCTGAGCAAAGAAACACCTGGAGACACCAGCAATAAGAAATCAGAGCATAGATTTATTTTTTAAGCAGACAGAAGGGGCAGGGAAGATTAAATACATGAGACACCTTGTCCCCATGGAAGACAGTGAGAGAGCAAGAGACCACAGCAGACCTTCCTGCCCCATATGTTTCTGCAGGGATTTCAGTCCTGCCAGGCCACCAGTACTCCTGCATGATTTGAGAGAAAGAAGGCAGTGAGTGCTGTCCTGTCTGCAGTGAGCAAATTTGATTTGTTCCTCCTCTGGCTAAGCAGCTGCAGCCTACGAGGCAGTTGTGGGGCAGCTTTGTGCCCAGTTCTTCCCTGGATTTACTGTTGGGAATCAGTCAGTTATTTATAGAGAGAAAGTGTTTCTCCTGGGCCTCTATTAAATCTCTTTGCTTAGAGCTCCCTACTAACACAGGTGGCTTATGTTGGGCAGGTCATTTTGGTGGGCAGAAAGGGCTCAACTGTGCACCTTGAACATGCACAGGTACGCTTTAAATGCAGACCAGAATAGCACCAGTGCTGTGAAAGGTCAGCTGGGAGGTTTGTATCACAAGCCCAAATTTCACGGTCCTTCAGTGTTATGCATGGATTATGCACAGGGATGATATCAGTACTTTGTGAAATCAGTGTTGCAGACACCTGAAATAGTGCATTTTTCTAAATATGTGTGCAGGCTAAATTTATTAATTCAACAGTCAAGGATTGTTGACATCATATAAGCACTCTTCTGTGCTCATGAGTTACTCTGCATAATTGTGGTTAGAAGTGTGTCTGTGCCTGGAGAATACAGATGGTAACAGAAGCATAGATATGCAAGGAGAGCTGTTTAATTCCTGAACTATCAAACTTCTGAAGTAAATGCATAGCATCTCTTTGTTTCACAGTTCACTCGTAGCATAAATATCACAACCAGTATTTTGCTGTCTGCCAAAATGTCCAAATCCTGCATCATGCTTTGTACAAAGGCCCTGTGGAAGCACAGCATTTCAACTTTTTACCTGCAGAAAAGCTTCCTGTTCAGGCTTTGTCAACAGATGCATGAAGCACAAGAATTACTGTTGACAGTGAACACTTTATTATGGGGCAAAAGATCCTCTTAAGAATGTAAGGTCAGCAGTCTGTGAGTGAAGAATTTCTTATGCACATCAACACACAAATGCTTGATGCCTAATCCTTTAATATGATTTTTATGGATTGATTTCAACAGGAATCCAAGGACAAATCTGCAGTAGCTGAACAACCTTCTAGCAACAAGCTGGCTTTGTTGGAATTCATGCTCAAAAATGATCCCACTCTAGTTGCTTTTTAATCTTGTGATTGCCCAATCCTGTAGCTCATCTTCCAGTTTTGAATGACTTCTTACTGAAGCAAACTCCTATTGATGTTTTTGACTATTTTGCTAAACCAAGTACTCCTGTTTATAGGGGAATGTCGTAGGGCAGGCTGTAACAACATGTGCATGACTGTCATATGGGTTAGCCTGAGCTGACAATGGGTTTGTCAGTCATGGAAACCTGCTACTCATTCAGAAGATAATTTCCATTTTATGTGTGCTTTCAGCCTGACTAGGTGACTTCCCTTGCATGGAAAATTGCAACTGGCTTGAGAGTAAACTCTTGGCCCTTCAGTAATTTCTCTGTGAGAGTCTGTCCTCAGTGTCTCCGGAGCTCTGACTTGTTATCCTGAGACTTGCTTAGCCCTTTCCTTCCAAAAACAACCTAGTAGCTGTAAGTCTGTTCTCTAAGATGTCACTACTTTTCTGTTCTGTTTTAAAATGTCTTTCTGCTGTATCTCATTTTTATGTGGAACACAGCCCTTCTCTAAACTGTCACACAGTTTTTAGTGAGCTCAGGAAGAAGAGGCATCTGAAAGCTACTAAAAACATCATGTTTCAAACCCAGCAGTTGTCAGAAATAAAGATACCTTTTGGTTTAAGTGAGGGCTGAACTTTTTCCAGCTGTTGCTCTTGTCGAAGAATTTAAATCTGGGAGGAAGTGAAGGCTTTTCACTGTACTACTCCTCCACCTGAGGTACTGCTTTAGTTCATTGCACTCCAGATATTCACTAATCTCTCTGAGCAGAGGAGCTGGACATGGGTTTGTTTAGTTTAGTGTGCAGGTTCTGCCTGAGCCACCCTGTTTCCTGTGATCTGTCTATTCAGGGACAGTGAACCCCTTAGACTATGCCTGATTACTTGACCCAGGAGGTCTTCCCAGTTGGTCTTGACCCAGGTCTTCCTTGGACGAGGTACATGTGCCAGGCATACCCTGAGTGTATATTAGAGTGAGATTCTGGGTTCAGATTGGCTTCCACTTTACCCTTGTTTCTCCTTAAAGGCAATCCAGGTGAATAGACTGGATGTGAGCTTTAACACACTCTGACAGGTCCCAGATCTAGATGGTTTGAGGGCAAAGAGGGAATGTCAAGATTGGAAAGCACGCCAGGCTATCTCCAGCAGGGATCTGGGCAAGACCTTAGAAGACCTGTTGCCTACAAAGTATCTGAAGAGATTTCATCTGTTTAATTTCTCATGTTTCTTGAGTTGTTTCATTACAAACCTTCTGGTCATGCAACACAGTATTGCAAAGATTATGCACCGGATTCTTCATGGTATCCATGGAAGATGTGGGCAGTTCCTAGGAGAGCAGAGATTCTTTAATCTATTTCAGCAGCTCAAAATCAGGGGCATGTTTACCACTGTAAATCCTGAACATTAACTACATTCTGCTAATGCCTGGGGCTTTGCTGTCATGGCTGATACTGCATTTCTAGTACTGAAGACCTGTGCCCAAAATTAAAATAAGTGTGTTCAGTTTGCTGATTGTTTCTCCAGAAAATGTTTCTTATGCTGAATTAATATCTTGCCATCTGAAAATCTGAGTTTATACAAAAATTACTCCAGGTTTCTTATTTCCTTCCATAGGTGACAGTATTTAATTATATGGGAGAAGCCTAGAAAATAAACTCGTTTTTTTAAAAAAACTTGGATTTTTTTTTAATGTGTGGACAATCAGAAATAAAAAACTAAGAAGCACAAATAAGTATATGCAGTGCCTATGAACTAAATGGCTTAAAAGATTCTTTTACTGTGAGGGTGGTGAGGCACTGGCACAGGTTTCCCAGAGAAGCTGTGGATGCCCCAGCCCTGGCAGTGTCCAAAGCCAGGTTGGATGCGGCTCCGAGCAACCTGGTCTAGTGAAGGTGGCCCTGCTGCCCATGGCAGGGGTTGGAACTAAATGATCTTTAAGGCCCCTTCCAACCTCAACTATTCTATGATTCTATGATTTTTTACTCAGCTTCCCTTACACTTATTTGTGACCTAGTAGGCCTGTGCTAAAAATATTTTTATTCTATAATCTGAGGGCAGAAAATAACACCAGTAAAGCTTTCAGGTCACCTCTGTTAGCAGCAGCTGCCTCAATCCAAGGCATTGAGTGCCTTTCCTGCAAGGAAAGGGTTATCTCTCCTCTCGAATGTGAGAGCACACCCTGCTCTAGCCTGCAGGCACACAGATAATAATAACATGGAAGGATGGCAGCCTGTGCTCTGGAACGGTTTATGAGGAGGAAGTCCGCAATTACATATTTCTGGGCAAACATTAACCAAGGCTTAGCTTCGAAGGAAAACAACAGGCTGGAACCTCCAGTAATATAGCTGTTATGTGGACTGGAAACAGCAGTCATGCATTCATGGAGCATTAGAAGCTAAGTAAGAATAGCAAAACAACAAAGCAAAAGGCTTGATAATATTAGCACATCCTGGTGTGTGCCTGCAGAAAGTGTCTCTGTCCTGGCCCAGCCCTCCAGTGATATTGGAAAGACCAAGGAGAGTTTTTTTTTAAGTACTCTCTAGCTCTGTGAAAACAGACCTAAGCCAAAGTAATGGGACTATTGTTTGCTGTGCTCACGGCCTAATCCATTTATATCGGTGGTTTCAGAGCTTGCCACCACACACTGAAGTTTCCTCTTTAAAAAACGAGTTACTTTGGGCATCTCTCAATCACTGCGGTTACCACACTAGAAACAATTGCCATTCTGTGCTGTGGTTTTGTAAAGCAGCAGTCTTATTTAGAGCTTTGTGTGCTAAACTCGGATATGCCCATTCTATTATGGACTCTCTGTACCTAAAAATGGAATTGTTACACTAAAATTAAGGAGACAGCCAAATGATACATACTTCCTCTGCTTTGTTTTTTCTGACAGACCACAATTGCTGCAGAGAAGCTGTCCACTCATTACTGCAAGCTCTGAGGAAAAGGAGTGACAGAATTTAGACCTGTATGGGAGAGGAGTGTTAGTCTCCTAAGCGAGAGACACTTGCTGTGGCAAGCATAATATGTAAATTCCAAAGTTAAGCACTTTGGAAAAAGTCCAAAAGATGAAGATACATACATTACTGCTGCTGGGGGGAAGGAAGGGAATCTTAAATGTCTCCATAGAGAGTATTTACTTGGCTTTTCTTCCTTTCGTTTTTTTAAAGGGCAAGACAGCTGTGGCTTAGAAGCCCTACACTTGGATTAGGCTCTTGGGTTCAAGTTAGTTTTATTCTGTTGTTAACTGAGCTAAAATAAGAAAATAGGTTTACTGTCCTAACATCCTTCACTGCTAGGGCAGGCACATACCTACCTACTCCTGTTAGTGACGTGAAACCACTAACATCCAAAACCCTCAAGAAAGCTGAAATGAAGTTACTGGTTCAGCTGGCTTCACTGGGGACAGTTGTTCCTGCCCCAGTGCTATCCTCACAATTAGCAGTGATTAGCAATCCTACTGCAACCAATACTCCACAGTGAGACTGGAATGGAAAATGCAGCCTTGGGGACTCTGTGAGGTCTCGCACAACAACAAATTATCTTAAAAAAGCAGCTGATCCTGCTTTGCCTTGTTCTGATAATGGAAAACTGTGTTCTTTGTTTTTGTCTTTTCCCTTCTCTCCTGCGCCCAATACTGCACACTTTTTAATACCAGAGCAGCTTTTTAAAGCCTCCCATTCACCCACAAGTGTTTCAGCAGGTTAATCTTCTGGAATATTTTAACAAAACACAAACTGTGACATTCAGTCACAGAGTGATTTCCTCCATGTTTGTGCTTGCATTTTGAAAACCCAAAATATTTCTAGATAAGTACCAGTAGATTATTTTACGTACCTCAGAAGAGATCTGTTTCTGGCATTTTTGAAAGGTCCCGGTTCAGAGGGTAGAAAGAACTGGCCTGTTCTGGGTAGTATGGCTGGACTGAATTGTAATTATGGAATAAAAAATTCTGACTCCTAAACAGGTATCCTTCAGAATATTTTAATCTAACCCAAATAAAACCATGCTTGTGTTTAAGTAAGGAAGATGATTAATGGGATAATGGGAGGGGACATAGTTTCACTTCTTGTAAAAGGGGTGCAAGTATAAACTTGACAAAAAGCTGCTTTTTTTGGTTTGTTTTGAGGGTGGACAAATCATGGATAGCTTAGAGATAAGAGATGCACAGGTGCTTGGCTTGTCCTTTCATATTTTATTGCATCTTTCAAACTATGTTTTTGGAGGCTGAACATGGATTTAGGTTAATCTTTTAGTGATGCACCTATATAAGCTTTTATAAGTTGATGGCATTATCTCCTGAATGGTAGTAAATTTGCTTCCTGCTGAAGTAGACTTGTCTTCTAGTAGTATGTCCTTCTCCTTTTGGGAAACTTAGCACATGTCAATGAAGCAGCAAAGGATGAGAATCTACGCAGAACATTCAAGTCAGATTTTTTTTTGCCTGTTTAAGAAGTTACTCATTGCATTGTCATTCATAATCGCCTTCCCGTGTGACAGGATGGGCTCGTCAGATCCCAGGGAGATAAAGCGGAATTTGTCAGCTCCTAGGGGGCCAAAGTAAGCATCCTTCTGACTAACAGTCTTTGAGCACTGTGTCAGGAGTTATGGGAATTTGCAGTTACGTGCTGCTGTTGAGTGGCACGGCAAAATATGGTTGTGTAAGTGTGGTTAGTGGTTAATGATTTCTTTTTTTGTCTTTCCTTCTCTGCCTTCTGTGTTCCTTGCTCTGTACAGAAGAGCAGGAAGGAGGATTTGGATGGAGCAACGCAGCCTCTTCATCTTTTCCTAACTGAGTCAATGTTGTTGCTATTTCTAGAAGTCATCTTTGGTCTTCTCTAAAGGCCCATCAAGAGATGAGAGACATCTTCAGCTTGGAAGTGTGGAAGGTGGGAGTTCTCCAGCACGCCAGGAGCTCTGCCTGCTGGCTTTTCTGGTTGCAAGCATAGTATATATTTTACATTCTCCCAGAGAGTCTCATCTTGCCTCCCAAATGCACTGCTTCAGAGCATGAGCCTCTGCAGCTCTGGGTGTGAGAGAGTCTTGTGTAGGCAGTGCCGTGCTGACAAGTGCCTTGTACCATCTGCTTCCTTCCTCCACAAATCCATCAGCATCCATGCAGCAGCTTGTACTTGGTAAGAGCACTGAAAGGAGATGTGATTTGGATTTAATCATTAGCAAATGTCCCTTGACTGTTTCTCAGCTGCCCCATCTGAGTTTAATTCCTGGAGAAGGAAACTGATGTATTCCTGCCTTCAGGTGTAATTACTTCAAGACAGATTGACCGTTTAAGCACACACGACACTGCTTAGCTTTAATTAGAGTAAATTGGCAGAATTTATATGACCGGTAGTTTTGGGGACTGTCAGATGCATGAAAGTATATTTTGCATATCATTTCCTGCTGAGGCCGAGACCAAGGTGCTAGCTGAAAGGCTTGTAATTAGGATAAAAACACTTTGTAAATTTAACCCTATCTTCATTAGGAGCAGAGTTGAACTGGCTGGGGAAGGGGGTGGTGCTCTAGGGAGACAAAAACATTTGAAAGAGAATGAGAAGCAAGAAGTTGTTGGAGACTGTGCAATAACACAGATAAGTGTTATTGCCAAATTGGAATCTTTGTGGACAGGCACAGGTGATTTGTAAGTGCGTAAGTAAGAATTATAAACCCAAAGATAATTTTTTTTGGAAGGTTGTTCTAGTATATTGTGTGACCCCAGTGTTGATATAACTGAGATTAAAAAGAAAAAGAGGTTTGGCTGGATGTTCTGTCACAACAGTTCTTAGTGCCAATTCAGAATGCCCTGGAATAATGTTAGCCTTTGCTGGATCCACTCCTGACTTGACCCTTAGCTGCAATAGCAGTGCAAGCAATGAGGTTTTAGTACATAAAGGGATTCCAAATCATTAACTGAGCAGTAAGTGAAGACCAGGAGCACTGCTGAGCCCCTTGTGTACTGAGCAACCTGAAGAGAAGGGCCTCCCATTGCTGTGCCCTAGACCTCTTTCCTGGTTGGAGAAGCTCTTTCCCAAACCAGAAGCTCCCTAGCTGCTTTGAGCCAAGCACCTGCTGATGGATGTTGTCAGTGTAGTTGGGATGCAGTTTACAGTCTGTCTCTGCCTGGCAGCTGGGGAATGACCATTTAAAAACTTATGGAAGATGAAGGGTCCTCAGTTTTCCCAAAGAAGGAATAGCTGACCACAGGTTCAAATTCGATTAACTTATTGGCACAGGGTTTGCTAACTGATCTCTGCTTAATAGTGGGAGCTCTTACTGATGGCATTCCGTAAGAAGCTTCTGGAGTAAAAAGAGTTGGAAACAGCAGGGTTGGGTTTTTTTTTCTGGAATAGCCCACTGTATGTTAATTTCTGTTTTATTGCTTGGTGCATGAGAGGTGGCTGTATCACCCTGCTGACTTGAAGACAGGTGAAGAGGCTTAGTTGAAGCGGTCTTGAACATCTTCTGTGATGAGGTCAGGATGGAATAGGAATCTGTTTGCCTGAGGATGCTGCAAATAGGCTGGGTCCAACATACTTAATTATTCTACTTTTTGTTATCTGCATAATTTGTCCTGAGCCTGAGACCTGTGGTCTTTAACACTTGGGTACCAATATTTAAGTTGCTGAACAGCTCAGGGTTCTGACAGGAGTTTTATTTCTGTGTCAGCTGTATCTCCTCAGACACATCTTTGCTTTAATTTGGTGCAGGTGTGCCACTATCCAAACGTGATATATCTGGGTCCAGTAGTCCCTTGAAACTGTGTTTTCTCCAGTCAAAATGATGGAGTCTGCAGATGGATAAGAGGTGGTTAATCATGAGAGAGGCCAGTCTGGCTGCTCCTTGTTTCTTGCTGCTTTCATGGGATTTTTGATTCTGTGACTGAGTTTAAATACAATCGACAAGACCTGCATTTGCTGATGAGTTAAGAGCTTGCTGTCAGCACCCATTCTTCCAGCACAGTATCAGTACTTCAGATTTCAGTCACCCTAATCTCTTTGCTTTCAGAAATGGAGTCCTGCATCCCTGAAAAACAGACACAGCGGAAATTCTGTTGATCTTTCTTCCCAAGATAGTGCATTAACCACACTCTGGTAGGACTAAGGTAAGAAAGTTTGAGGAAAAACTCTGAGTTCCTTGCTGTTCATTGTTCTCCTTCTCTTAATACAAACATTGTGATAGCAATTTCTGATAAGAAACAGTTTTTCTGAAGTCCGTGTGTCCCAGGCTTAAGTGAAATGACAAAAATAAGGGCTCAAAATGAATAACAAGTATTTAGTGCAACAGAGGAATGGTGATGGTCGTGGTGGTGTTGTGCATTTGCTTTGAAGCCCAGCATAGATATTTTTTCCTGTCACTTTTATTTTTAGCAGGATGCTGGGGATGCAAAACAAATATGAAACGTTTAGAGCAGCAGTTTATGCTGTGACTAATCTGTCTTCTGTGAAGCTAATAATCCTCCCAAATTCTTTCACAGGGGAAGTCATAGATTTGTATTTTTCACTGCATGGCACATCACAAACCAGAAACGTGGTTAATGGCTGCTAATAACTCCCTGAATTCTCCTCTTCAGGAAGCCTTCCCTTGGGAGAGCTGTTACCGTTAATCTGGTTAAGTCTGGATGTTTTCCCTTCCTTTCTTATATTGTTTGTTCTCCTTTGAGGTAGTTACAGTTCATTTATGTCTAGTGAAGAGACAAGTGGTGTTTGCCAGGGCCGGCTGCAGGGGCCGATGGGCACCCGTTTGCAGAGGCCTCGTTACAAAGGCAGACCACATCCTGGCCAGGACAAAGTGCTGTCTGATACACAGCCGGCACACACCAGTGCCTGCCTGGAGCCATGCCAGGGTGTGGGCAGCCTTTGTGAGAAGGCACTGTTTTAGTCTGCGTGGAAGTCGAAGGAAGGGATAAACCAGCTAAATTAATCTTTCTTTCCATTCTCTGGCAGAGCTTACACCGGTCAAAATATGCATGTGATTCACTACGGTATAAATTTTTCCTGTGGGTTTTTTTTTGCTGTCATCTAGGAGAAAAGTGGGAAAAGTGGTGTGTCATTCACTCAGCTGCTTCTCTGGGAGCAGAACATAGAGAAAACTAAAATACCCTATCTTGGGTATCTTCTTGCAAATATATTCTTGCTTCATGTCTAAGAGGTATCTCTGCAGCTGACTGGTAAACACAACGTATCACCTTCCATCTAACAAGTTTTAAACCCGCCATGCAGCTCAGGTTCTAGGATTTAAACTTCCAGCTCTTGCTGAAATGGGTGGCTAAGCATCTATGTGCTTTTCAGCTGTGTCTAACTCATATAACAGAAAATATGAGCTTGTGGGGAAGAGGTCAAAGGTGCTGTTGCAGGACAAATACAAATCATTATTTTCTGCCAGTTAAGGACAGCAAAAGGAATCCACAAAGCGAGTTTGGTGACACAGCTGGAGATATTACCCCATACTGCCTTGATTTTGGGTGTGCAAAAAAAAATCAGAGGAACAACTGTTTTTCTTTTCATTTAAACAGCACAATAAAATATGAACTCTGTGGAACGCTATGCAACTTAGGGTGATTTTTAACAGGAGTAGAGCTGCATAGGTTTGGGTTTTTTGAGCCTTGCATCGCGTTTCTTAGTTGAGAGAATTATCATGTGGCTACAGGGTTTTAATAAACCTTTTTGCAGTTAAAATAAAACGTTGAGGTTTGATGGGAAAGCAGATTGAAGTGGAACATTGGTTACATCAGTAAATGTGCCTTATTCTCAATTGGCAGTGGTGAGTGTGAGTCAGTATGTTTGTTTCAGCCTCTAAAAATACCATATGTCTTTATAATTCCAAACAAGTCCTTAAGATGGACAGGAGTGCTCTTTTTTTTTTTTTTTTTTTTTTTTTTTGCTTAAATATGGCACAGTGTCTGTTGTATGTTAGATATCTCTGGGAACACACCAGCCCACATCCTGGTTGACCACTGCTGTTCACCTCATCAAAAAGAATGACCTGACAAAGGTGTGAAATTTCAGTTTGCTGTGGGGATGCTGGTTCTCTGCCTTGTGTTTGCAGGTGCTGGAGAACAAAGTCAGTCCTGGCATAAACAGGTGAGTTTTCCACTCAAGCTCATGGGAGTTGTCCCCATCTGTGCCAAGAAAGAACTCTAGAAATGCACTTGTGGGTGAACTCCTCACAGATTTTGTTTATCCAGTTTTGGATAAACATGTTGTCCTAAAAACTACTGTGTGAGCCCAGCTTTACCATATGATTCAGTACCAAAACTATGTGAAATTAGCCCTTTTCCTTTGGATCTCATGGGTTTGACCTGAGAATAATTCTGAGGTTTTTAGTTTACTTGAATCCCAAAATTTTGCAAAAATAACAATTTTGTTTAAACCAACAAAAGTGCTTGGAGAAAACACCTATCTCCTAGAATAATTGTTGGGATCCTCATTGGTTTCAGACCTTTCAAAGTAGGCAAATACACTGAATGGGACTCCTTTTCTTCACTGACTTCATTCAAATGTGTTCCTGGTCAAACTCTGAAAGGAGGTAGATTTTGTGCTTTATTGGGAACAGACCAGCCATTCACTGTTGGGACTCAAATCCATTTGTCTTGAAATCTTGGAGACCATTTGCTGATACATATTCTGGTAGAAACTACCAGGAATTCTAGTGGCCATCCTGTATGTATTTGTCTGCTTGACTGATCTGCCCTAAAGTTGTGAATCTTCTTTCACAGCGAGAAGTCTCTTTTGAGTCCTAGAAGGAAAAAAACCATCAAATCCCAAAACACCTTTTGGTCTAGAGCTGACTTCACTCCTTCCACACTTCTACAAAACACATTTTATATATTTTGTCCAAAATCTATTATTAACTTTAGCTTTCTGTATTCCAGCTGTAATATTTACATTTTTGCCCTTAATTTGCTTTTCTGCTTTTATGACTGTGAGAGGATAACTAGAAATATTTCATACACCTGTTGAATTGCACAGAGGGACTGTCAGAAGCATCATAGAGAGACTTCCTTATCCGTCGGTAGAGCGTTATGGACTATTGCACCCATTTTTGTCAGTACAGCTATATTTGAGCACCAAACATTTGTTCAGACAAGTGCTGAACCTAAAGGAACCAAACTAAAGACAAGGGCTGTTTCTAGTGAGTAAGAACTGTGAAAATAAGCTGATAGAATTTTGAGTTCATTTACAATACTCCCCATGTCAAATACATTTCTTCCTGCAGTTGTTGAACCTTTTCTGTCCCAGATAGTCCCAAATCAGGCTACCAGTGTTTACTTTGAGGTGTGTGGTGTTCACAATCGGATGCATAAAATTTGGCTTTCCTCTTACAATGTAAACTTCCAGGACAGTCTCAGAGAAATTTGATAATGGGTTTACTTTTGCCCTAACCACAAACCTTTTTGTGGGTGTTCTATTCAGCTTAGATGCAGAGTGTGGGAACACCTGGAAGAAAAAGAGCAAATAATTTTTCTCAGAGTATATTGCAGCTCAGTTATGCCATTTCCACTCCTTCAGAATACTCAGGTAGCACCACTGTTTTTCTGGTGGTGTGGCACCAGTAAGAACAGATGCCATGGAGAGGGTAGTTGTGCTCTGTGCCAGCTCTTTGCTCTTTAATTGCACAGAGTATTTGTCCCATGCAACCTGCAACACTATTATTGCCTTTTTTTCAGCAGTGTCCTGAAATTTCAGTACTTGGAAATTGTCATGGGGTGTCAGATACTTATCAGATATTTGAGACCAGATAAGACTCATGAGGGGGTTACAACACTGAAAATTAATCTCTTCCCCCAAGTCCTGTGCTGTAGGTTGGCCTTTTCAGGATGGTGTTGGCTTTTTTTGGTTGTGGTAGGGTTGGTTTTGTTTTGTTTTAATTAGTCAGGAACATGGATATAGGAAGTACTAAAGCTTGACTAGAGTTGTATGTGAAGGAACAAGCTATTGTCACTGTTTGTGGGAGGAATCTGTTCAATAAGCCAATATAGGGGTCCCTGTGTCAGCTGATAGCACCCTTGTTAAAGCCCTTTACTATAGGCCTGTCTTTCCTCCTGCTCTTGTCACTTGAAAAGCCCTAAAGCCATCACTCTTTATTTATCTAGGTTTAGAGAGAATGGGAAGAGCTATTTCAAATCCCCAGGAAATGCGCTGAACAAAGGGTGTGATTTGCTAGGTCAGTCCAATGGTTTATCTCCTCTCCTGGCCGCTCGCAGCCTTTGGCCTTTATCAGTGCTTCAGGCAGCAGTGCTATCACTTGCCCAGGTATCTTCCCAAATGGGGGGCTACAATGAGGGGCTGGGTGTTTCTTTGGCCAAAAAACCCAGTTGCTTTATACCTTGAAGCATGATTGTTTTTTGTAGCATTGGCTTTGTTTCTTTAGCAACAAATGTGGCTTGCACCCAAGGCTTTATTCCAAATGTTTGCCTTGATGTGCTGGATGCCTGACAGCAAACATGCAAAAAGAGCCCTGAAGATGTGACTTGGAAACAGAATTAACTTCCCTGCAGGAGTTGCCTGAAGGAAGTAACAGCTAACAGCACAGGATCTGCTTGGAGTACAGCTTATACTTGAGAGCAGCAGGGAACATGGAGCTTTTTTGTGATTTAGGTAGACTCACTTCTCTGTGCTGAGCGCATAAAATGTCATTTTGCCTTTTTTTAAAAAAAAATTCTTTATCTTCTCTGCCTATTTCAGATTTGATTCATAGTGTGCTGTATAACTGGCAGGCTCCTCAACACTTCCAGTGATAGAAACTAATACGTGGTCATGAGATGTGCTTGCAGGCATAAAGATTTCTATTTTTAGAGAGTGTGAATATCTGCATGTAGAAGGCTTGTCCATGGCTTTTGGAGGCATGGTAGGGGATGGTATTCCTGGATTACATGCTGTAGGAATCCTTACAGTGCTTGGGATGGCTCAGACAGGATTCCAGAGACTCCACTCCTTCCAAGAGTCTCTGGAGAGAGTAAATCAGAGAGACAGCATGAGCATCCTTACCAAGAATGAAGTGTGTGCACTGGTGCAGAGCGAGGGTGAGATCGTGACCTTTCCCTCTCTGTCCTTTTGCAGGCAGCAAAAGCATTCTCTGCCTGTGTTCTAGGCAAGAGACTGAAGATGCTAGGTGATTTTCCATGGTTTTATTATCAGGAGACTCTTGTTGAGTGTCTGTGATGTGTTTTTATTTAATAATGTAGTTGTTCTGGGACCCAGTTTATCCTTTTCTGGGTAAGGGGCTTCCCTTCAGAGATCTTCCAAGCTTTTTTTAAAAGGGTTTTCAAGTTCCACCTTCTTCCCGAGTTAATTTTGAATCTGTGTAACAAGAATAGCGATTCTTTGTGATCAGAGGACTAGCTTGGGTGATGTGTATGCCTCAGTTTCACCGTGGAAAAAGGCTCCAGAGGGAAAGGTGCTTTGCTCAGCTGCTGCACACAGTAGCAGAAGCTGATCCATTGAGCAGATGCAGATGCTGAGCACAGATGGCAGAATTCCCTCCCGTCCAAGGGGTCTGCACGGTTGCTTTGCTTCACTCCAATGCCACTTAAAGGCTGTTTTCAATGCTCAAGTAGGGCTTAAGTACTGCAGTTCCTGCTGGCACACCAGTGAGGAGGGTTATGAGTATCTTTCAGTAGTGTCAGGAGACAGTAACTTTTGCTTTGATGGTTCTGGTGGGTTTATTTTTAGTCTTATGAGATCTTTCTTGCTGTGATGAGAATTGATGGAACTTTGGCTTCAAAGTCATGGTAGCGTGTCTGAAGTGTTTCTATGCTGCTTCATTTCTTTCCCTGTCTTCATTTAATGTGTCACCATAACAAGCTTTTAGTGAGGCACTAACTAAAGATTGCTATTTGATGATTTCAGTCACTGGTTTCTTCTTCATGGATTTGGAGCTAAGGAAATGAATTTCTCCATGTTATCCTTTGATGCATCTTGCAGAGTCACCTTTATAGCACTTTAAATAGGCATGCCCCTGCAAACTCCTGCTTGCTTTAAGATACTTCAGAGGCTCCGTTCAACCATCAGAAAACCCCCTTGAATCCTGAATTGTTTTTGGGCTTCTGATTGTTGTGTTCCTACAAACTTGGTAGCATTGAGATGTCCAGCTTTATCCTACCTCCTTGATTCTGTCACGTAGCCTGCGTGGTGCGTGGCAGTGCTGGGGAAATCACGAGCTGTTAAGCAGGCAGTCTTGCAAAAGCTCTTGGTTTGTAGTTTCCTCCCTTCAGTAGCAGTAAAATGCTGCTGCCTCGCATACCATGGATACCTGTCGATCCACTTAGAGCAACCAGATAGTGTGCTTTATGGGTACAAAGGTCAACTGGACAGGTTCATGAAAGAGAAATTAATTGAGGGTGACTAAATAGATAAAAAGGAGTCTGGCACAGGAAGTCTCTGATCCTCAAATGGTTGGCTGCTGGGAGACTGCCAGGAGGTATCGTGTGTGCTCACCCAGTTCTTCTGCTCCTTCTTAGAGATCTGCTCACCACCACAACTGGGGGACGGGGTGTTGGGATAGGTGGTTTATTCTGAGACAGCGGGGTAGCTCTTATGTTTTCATACATAACCTCCTTCTCCACAAGAGAAAATACTACAGCACGGGCACATATTTTAAACAGCTGAGAGCTTGTAACTGGAAGGATTAAGATGTAAGTCTGAAGGACCTGATCCTGACATGCACTTTATTTTGGAAGCTGGCTCTCTCTCAAACCTATAAATATCAAAAGCTTCACCTACCTTTGGGGGTCCTATTCTCTCTGGTGCAGTCAGAAAGGTGAAATGATAAAATTTACATAATCAGGTAAACCAGGAAAATGTTTAATTTGAGAATAAAAAAATATTTGTCCTTAATTCTTACCGCCATTTCCAGGATCAGTACACTAGCCTAGCTGTTGCAATCCAGGCCTAGCTCCTGGCTGGACAGATCCTGTAGGAAGTTGCTTGTGTCATCTTCCAAGAGTGCCATGGCTGTGTGTGTTGAACCCATAGGTGCAGCCTAAAGCCAGGGAGCTTGTGTAGGTTTCCACAGCCTTGCCAAGATACCGCAGCGGCCCCAGGGCCCTGGTTAAATGTTAACAGCCCGCTGCCAGCAGTGTGTCTGCAGGGCAGCGGGCAGGTACTAGTGCCTGCAAGTTCGGCATGCTCTAATTGGCAACACTAACCTGCCTTGGCATGCTCTCAGGTGTCTGTTTCACCCCGTTACAGCTTGCTTCAGGACTGCTGCATGTTCCCTGTGTTTGTGTTGTCTTAAGTACATTGCAGGTAATTTTGCAGGCTTAACTCTCTCTGACTGTGGATTTGCCTTTATTGTGTTAAAACATTCTGAGGCGGAGATGTTGTTTGCTTTTGCCCTTAAAATTCAAACAGCATTGGACTCTGATCTTACACCAGATGAACAGTCTGTCTTATGTGAGCCTTACATTTTGGAGGCATTTTTAGCTGGTTTAAGTATTCCTGTGCTGGTTGCTGTGACTCGGAAGTGGAAATGCCCAGTGAGCTCACATTAACTTTTGAAATCCTGACATGTTAATGCACTACCTACTTAGGTGCTTAATTAGCATAGTAACTAAGTAACTGGGCTGCAAGTAAGCTGTGTCTGAGCTGGCATCCTGTCAGGAGTGGGAGCAGGCACTGTGAGTGGCTGCTCGACTGGCAGCGAGCGGGGCATTTCTGAAAGAGAGAGGGTTTTCTCTCTGAGTTAATGAAGCCTGCAACAAAGTCAGCAAATTTGGCTGCTGGGCTAGGAGCTCCCAGGCAGCCAGTGCAGGTAGGAGCAGGAGCTGGAGGACACCTGAAAGATTACTCCATCTGCCTCCCTACTACCAACTGTGCCGCTGGACGAGCATGGAGACACAGGCACTGTGCTGGTGCTGGGCTCTTCACTTCTTGGGACTCTGTGCTGGGTTCTCTCGCTGCTGCTGCTGCTGCTTATGCATTCTTTAGAGGGTCTGTTCCATGTTAGATTAGGGAATATCCCATTGGGCAATTGGACTTAATGGAGCTGAACTTCACTGTGCCAGTTGTCCTTGTGGTCTGTTGCTACTTTGCTGTGGAGACTTGTGTCAGCGTTATCCTTAGGACTGGGAGCAACAGAGCATTGCATAAGTGCCCTGGTGACCAGTTCCCAGTCAGGATTGGGCAGAATTTGTGCACAAGAGAGTCTGCATGAAACTTCCTTGAAGGTGCTGGAGGAACTTGTTTCTCACCAGCTTCCACCTAAACCAAACACTTCATAAAGGCTTCATGTATGTGTTTGAAAGGGTCAGTGTGTCAGAATTAAATCATCTTGAGGGAAATTTATCCAGCTACAGTGCCTTACACACCCCTCAAATCCTGTTTAACCTCTTAAATAGTTATGCAATGCCTTGGCCTTTGTGCATAGGGGAGAATTTCATCCGGTGTGAACAGGTCTAAAGGAACGTGTGTGATCCTGTGAAGCAGGTACTGCTTAGGGGTGACCTAATCCCCCACTGAAATACAGCCACAGCAAACACCTTTTCACTTCCAAGAGGAAATGAAGAGGAATATCCAAATATCCGCTTGAAGACTGAAGACATGCTTTTAGCAAGGGAACTATAATGACAGAAAGAGCATTCCAGCCAGGATACCTGCTGCTGTGGAGTAATGAGGTATTGTGGATGTATCACCTAGTGTCTCTGTTCCTGGGTTTCCCTCTCTGCAGGACGTGTGACATTTCTCTCGCTTGCGTGAGGAGCCCAGGATCGCTTCAAGATGGTGGAGCTGCTCAGCAGGAGAGTTATGTGCCACTACATATCCTGTTCAAATGCGTTTCCTCCCTTTCTTGACTGGCAAGGAGGAGGAAGGGAATTTTTCAGAAAGGCTAAAAATGAGCCTTAAACAGCTGCTTTCCAGATTGTAGAGAGAACAACAGATTTTTTTTTTTTCTTTTTTTTTTTAATCTTCTCAAAAGCATGCATTTGCCCACTGTCACTGCACTGTGTAATACCCAAATGTGCCAGAGGCTTCTGAGGGGCAAGTGAAGAAAGCAACTTGGTATGGGAGATGCCTCAGCAGGAGCTCTTCAAACAAGCAAGGGTTAAAAATTGCCCAGGGAAGGCTGAAGAGACAAGAATAAGCTCATGTGGTTATGCCACAAGGAAACTTCCAGCCCCAATGGTTGGACTGAAACAAAATACATTTTTGTCACTTTTCTCTCTGGCTCCCTGTGGGAGCATGGGGCTGTGGAAGGACTGAATGAGGCGAGAGAGATGATCTTGTTCTTGTGTTCTAGCTCACTGGGTTGTGCCTTTAGTGTGGTGTTGTACCACTAGGAGATTTTTTTTTGGGAGGGAGTTTGTTTTTTGGTTGCTTGCAAAAGGCCCTGTCTTGAAAACAGCTGTCTGCTGGACAATGGAGTACTAAGTACGGCAGGCTTGGAAATAGAAAGGAGTCTTTTGAACCAAAATGTGAAAATCCTGAGATCGATGCAAGTGGTGGGGAGAAATGGGGAAATGCTAGCAGGTCAGATCAATCTCTGACACAGTCCTGCATCAAAGGCCTTTTTTTCTTTTCTTTTTCTTTTTTTTTTTTTTAATATAAAAAGAAAAGCTTTAAAACTGTAATAGTGGCTGAAGTGAGTTTGCTGTTTTGGTTTTGGTATTTTTTTTTTCATAGGCAGTACAAAAAGAAATGAAAAGCATTAACAGCCTTGCAAGGTCACTGGGACCTGAGCAGAATTATTAACCGGTTCTCTCTCTGTCAGGCACTCTGTATTCACTGTATCACAAGCTTGAAGCCAGACCTTATTTTACTAAGCAAAAAATGGTCCTTTTGTTGCTGTTTTTCCCCTAGTGTCATCTCTCATGGTTGCCAGGGAAACCAGTGTGTATCCTTTCAGCATAGGTTATTGGGCCTCAGGAAGGAAGTGCTCCAGTGCTGGCCTGCTATTTTTATAGAACCGTTACATAATACAATCTATTAAAGCTTCCTCTCGGTGTTTTATGGCACAAAGGGGAAATTAAGTTTGATGACTCCTAAATGTTTGATGGAGGATGTCAGGTGACTTCTGGATTGTTTTGTGCTTGCCGCATAGCAACAATATTTCTGTGTGCAATTCAAGAAGAACAAATATACATTAGTGCCCTGGGCAATATTTGCCTGCATGCAGATCACCAGAGGAAATTGAATTCTTAGCAGAGCAAGTACAAACAGCGTAAAAGTGCAGGGTGCTATCAGCTAGGGAGGGTGAGAAGGCAGAGTAGTTGATGTTTTGACAGCATAAGGAAAAGAGGCTTAAAGGAAAATACTGGTTTTTTCTTTTGCATATTCTATTGTACTGCACAGAAACTGGGAGGTGCCACAATCGATTGACAATCACTGTATACATCTGCAACATGCATATTGTAGTAGCTCTTTACTGACACTGATTTCTCAGGTTTTAGTGCTGTGAGAGAATGGGGATTGAAGCTTTGGCATCACAAGCCTTGATTATTTTCAAGTAAGAGAAAACTGTGTAGAGTCAGTGGTGTTGGTTATATGTGAAACTTGAACGGCTCCCATATATATTCCCCTTGTAGGTATGTTTCACATGCACACTGATTGTTCAGAGATATATTTAAAAATGAATAATCCTAGGTTTAATACCTGGCCAGGAAGAAATCTCTGCTCAGAGACTGAGGGTTCACAGTTCCTTCAGCTCCTTCTTGTCAAGGTCAAATCAGCACTGTGTCTTGACTGAGCCATAGCTCCAAGTGAAAAGGTTTAGCATGCAGATGAGTTGCTGTGAAATAACGTTACTGCACAGCACTTGCACCAGGGGAACTGTCCATGTACTTGCACTTGGCCTACACCAAATATGAGATAATTCAAGCCAGATCAGCCATCAGTGTCTGTTCTTTGTCTATTGCACGTAGAAATATATGATTTTCATAAGTTTTTAGTTGCCAGTATGACAACTGTGTTGCACTTCAGCCCAAATTTAACACGGATCTGGAGTTTCTAGTATGGATGACACGCAGTCAGAGGTAGCTTTGTGCTGAGTCCTCAGTGCTGTCCTTTGAAAGAAGGAAATAATGGGACTGTGAGTGGCAAGGTTGCAGGCTTTGGAAAGAACAGGAAAACATCCTTCTGAAAACCTAAAGTGTGGGGGGCTAAACTGCCTCCTGATCTTTACTGTTCGTGAAAGAAAGATGTCACTTCCCCTTGAAACTGAAAGCTGCCAAGAGAATATAACTTCTTTTCTATGCAAGCAGAAATCCTACTAAAGCTGAGAATTGTAATTCAAACATCTGCATTTACAGAAGTAGCTTCAATGATATTGTGCACTGCATTGGAGGGGAGGTTCATCACTGTTTTCAACTGTCCCTGCTTATTTCAAAGATGGCACTGCTCTTCCGAAACAGCAGGGAGCAGGGGAAGAATTTTCAGCTGCTTGTAACCCTTTGCAAGTAACAGAAAACCTTCTGTGCCTGTAAAGTCTGTGCCACACCATTCAGGAGGACATCTGACATGATCCCTGCTGGGGCAATTGCTTGGTGTTTTTGGTGAAAACAAAAGGGAAAGTTACAAAAACTCAGGTCTTGATGCTTTTCTCCTGAGGAATAACAGGAGTTTGATCCACACCAAAATAGGAAAAAAAACCCCAAACAACAACAACAAAAACCCAGGACTGCATTTCTGACCAGAAGGTTATATAGGACCCAGAGGATGCGAGATTTTAT
The DNA here is from genome assembly GCA_013400235.1 of Oriolus oriolus. Classification (NCBI taxonomy): domain Eukaryota; kingdom Metazoa; phylum Chordata; class Aves; order Passeriformes; family Corvidae; genus Oriolus; species Oriolus oriolus. Next base: position 70,027 of record VXBT01005032.1, read on the forward strand.
ATGTCCCAAAGGAGGGGTGGAGGAAGAACCAGAGCTCAGTAGAGTTTTACTAGCCTCCAGTCACCATGTGTGCAGCACACTGCTGTAAATCCATGGCCATGATTTAACGTGAAGATTAGAACTTGCTAGGAATTTTCCAAGAAAACATTTTTTTCATCAAAACTTTTCATGGAAACTTGTTGCTTTGGATGAAACTTTTGCGTGGAAAAATTTCTGTGATCTGGCACCGAGTTCCTGTAGAAAGCCAGAGCAGAGAGCTCAGAATAGCCAATACCCTGGAGGGTAAATCTTTTCCTGGGAATGCAGGAGATTTGTCTGCCAAACATGAGGTCTTGATTCTCAGGTTCCTGTTCCTTCACTGTTACAAGCTCTGACTACTGGGCTTTTGGCTGTCCTGTGTGGATGCCTCTTTTTCAGAGGAGGGGTTGGAGGGTACGTCTCCCACTGTGTCTCTTCTTTTGTGTCCTGGTGCAGAAGAATTTGTTGTTGTAATCCTAAAAATGTTAGCAGGACAAGAAACAAGCTTCCCACCCTGTCCTAATGATGTATTTCACATGTTCCCACCATATGCAGTTTCTATTGTACTGTGGCGTGTTTGTAAGCTGTGGGTCAGGTGGAATTCAATCGGCCCCAGTCCTGATCACTCAAACTGGTGGCCTATCTGGAGAAGTTGGGTGGTTACCCTTCTGCATCACTGCTTGGACTGCCTCTGCACTGGAACTGGGCTCTATCAGGACCATTTCTTAGCCCTCTTCAGTCTGGACCAGACACTTAAAATACGTCTCCAGATACTCACCTAATCTCAGCTTTGAAAATTTTTCTCTTTTATTGTCATTTCCAAAGTAAGTTGTAATTCTTCAAAGGAGCAGGCTTTGGAGAGCCTGAGCTAGGTGACTAGCTTAGCTCCACCATGTGATAGTCTGTCTTGATCCTTTTAATTAATCCTTGATTTAAATAGAGTGGAACAACTTTAGGAGAACATGCTGGAGTAACCTTTTTAGCCTAGCAGGTATGACTTCCTTAGGCAGGCAGGAGACCAGTTTGAATCCTCGCTGATCTGGACAGAGAAGACATAATAAATACTGTAATCTTCAATTAACTGCTGTTTTCCCACTACTTCCCCCACAGTTATGTCTGTGATTTGAGACAACTTGTTAAAACCACAGCTAACTTGCAAAAGTTTTGATATTGATGAAACAGTAATTTCTGAAGGAAATGGAACTAATGAGTGTAATATAGTTTAATGCTCCTGGTTTTGTGCTGTCCAGAATGAAAGTGCCCAGTGAAGAGAGAGTGAAGCAGCAAAGGAGACTGGAGAAGATACTTCCTGTGTTTGCTTTGAAAGCAGTGATGTATAAAAATCCTTGTTTGTTTTCAGAAGGAACCTCTGGAGGAAAACAACTGTGGGCAAGAACGTGCAAAATGTAGAGCTAGAATTTTCTGACTTTGTCCTGTCAAACGTTAAGCCAAACAGGAAGGTTTATTTTTCTCCCTTCTTTTTTTCTTTTGGCAACTACTTCCCCAAGCTTCCTATGGGGTGGAAATGGGCAATAAATAGCAGGGTATCTAATGGCATCATTCCAAGCCTCCCAGCTACTGGCGTTGGCAAGGAAATGGCTCTCCTTTTGCTTCCTTCTTATTTTTAGAGCGCTGAGTTTTCAGGGGGCGGAGGGAGGGTCGGCTATTATCAGTGAGAGTCAAACCACAGTGGCTGCCTTCCGCAGGGCTCTCACCACCCTGCCAAACTGGAGGAAGTTGGACTCGTATAATTCACACCGCCAGCGGTTTTGCCTTGTAAGCGAGACTTCCTTTAAATCTAAAATACATTCACATGCACGCAAAGCTGAACCCTCTGGTTCCTACAGGACCCCTGCTTTAAATATGTCCACATTTTTGTCCTCTCTTTTTTTTTTTTTTTTTTTTTTTTTTTAATCCCCTGCCACTTCTTCAAGTTTAAAAATGCTCACTGGAGAGATGAATTGCAAACAGAACCAATGTTGCTCTTGGAAAAGTTGCTCAAAGAATAAGCCCTGGAGAACTAACAGGCTGCAAAAACAGTCTTCTCTGTGATTTGATGACTTCCATATAAAAATTATCTTCTCCAAAATTCTATTCTGAGCTTGGTGTATTTGAAGTTGATGGGGTTTGGTAGGTTTTTTTTGTTTTGTTTTGGTTTTTAAAAATGTCAGTCATGCAAACTGTAGAAAATACAACTGGGTTTATTAAAAATCAAGGGGATTTGTTTGTCATGAGGTGATAAAGAGAACCAAAAATACCAAAGGCTGTTTCCAAGTTTCAGAAGTAAAGCTTTTTCTCCTGCGAAACTTTAGACACTATGCTTAGTTTTTGCACAGGGGTGCTTGATTTTTTTATTTTAAATTTGTAAGCCAGCAGAAATAATTCAGAATTCATTCACACATGATAGGCTTATATTCTATTTGGCTGCGGAGCAGAGCTTTAAACTAGAGACGTTCAGCTTGGTTTTGATTTTGACATGAACATTTCAAACACCCCTATTTCTACTAACTTCATACAAGAACACTTTTTTTTTGGTGCACTTTGTTGCATATCCTGGACTTAGTGCAATCACGGCTGGAAGCTTTGATCTGCAGCAAGTCCCCTGGGTTTTTCCTTCCCCAAAGAGGACTCAAGTATACCAAATTCCTTCTGAAAGCTTTTCCAAGGTTGTCTCCTGGCTTTTGGTCTCAGGGAAGGGTATAGCATACACCTTCTAGTAGCGGATGCTGTGGAGATACTGCCCAGACGAGGGTATTCTTCCAGGTTGTATGCATATACAGGCTCTGAAATTTCTCCTAACAAAGGCAAGACTGACTCCCAGGCTAGATTTGTAACTTTACTTGAAGCCTTGAGGCACAAAGCAATGTATGATACTCGATACCAGAGGAATGGGTAAGGGAAAACCAGAGCAGAAATATCTGCTTGTACATGTTCAAATTCTGTTGGTCCAGGTTGCACCATGGAGTTTAATCACAGGTGGGGATCTTTCAAATGTGGCCTTGGTGGTTTCTGAAGAAAAATTTCAGTCATGAAGATGTCTCCAGGTGGTTTGCTAAGTCTGTGCTAACTGATCTAGCCCTTTGGGCATGTGTCAGTCTGGGATTTGGCATACTTAGCACAGTGTTTTCCAATCACATGGTTCTAGGAGAATGGTTCCATAATCCACAGTACCTTGTTGTTTCCTATAGTTCCTGATGCAAAGACTAAGGAGGACCCCAGGACTGGCCAGTCTTGGTTGAGTCTTGGTACTGAATTGATAGTGCAAGTTTGTTTTCATTTGTGCTTTGTGTACTATTGTGGGAATGTAGACTTTAACCAATGAGTTTTGCATAATTTGCGCTTGAACTCCCAGAGAGGTTCAGTTTGAACCCAAGCACAGAGTAATTTCTTCTTTTGTGTTAGGGTACTTTTGTACAAGGCTATACATTCTACTCAATGTGAGGTTATTTTTCTTTTTGCCAGATAAAAACATCCTCAACTATGAACAAGTAGGAATATTGCCACAAAACAATTAATTTATTAGTATTCTTTTTACTTTGATGACAAAACAGATTAAAGAACCTTGGTTAGCATGTTTACCCTGAGACCACTGAATATGTGCCATAAAAAAATCTCTGTTGCCCAAGTGCCACTTTGATTTCTGGAAGAATGCAATCTAATTACTCTGTCATTGCACTAAAATACTCATAGTTGTGCAGTTTTCTTGGTTGATTTGGGTTCCAAGAGGACCTGTTCTCCAAGCAGTTTGATGCTATGAGTAGGTAAGCATGATAAATCCATTATCAACTTGCTTTACACTTAACTTACGATGTTCTGCTCTTTAGAATGTATTAAAGAGTGGATTTAATAGTCTTCTGTCCTTAATTCTCATTCATATCCACTCTATAATAGTCTTTTGGAAAGTCTAAATTGCTTTTTATTACAGAGTTTGCAAGTATCCATAGTAAAATATTGCCTCTATCAAAGGCTCATTTATGATGTCAAGTTTCTTATTATAATGCGATTTATTTGACATATCTTTAAAGGTTTACAGGCTCTTCCCCCCTTCCTTTTGTCCCCAAGAGCCCAGGTTTACTGATATAAGGCATGATGTTTCCTGAGTGATAACATTAAATGTATTATCCGCCTGGTGTGCTTGAATAGGAATTGTGATAGAGAAACCCTTTTGGAAGTACCTAATAAATCTCATATCACTGTGAACATGGGTGCTGAGACAAGGAGACTTGGGCTGAATCATGTTTAGGGATAAAGTGTATTTTTGATATCCATGGACCATTCTGAAATATGGTGCAGTTTGTTAAGTGATTACCTGGCTAATTTTATGCCAAACATGAGGTGTGTATTTTTCAACATAGATTAGTAAGACATGATCCCATATAGGAAATGCAGCTTTCTGTTGAATACCGTTAAATACAAGGATAAAATGCAGCATATGTGGCTTAACTATGGCTGCTGAAATAAGTAATCTCTATATAGTGAGCACTTTAATGACCTCCAGGGTGAAAATATTTACTGTTTCAAAACAAAGCAAGGAAAAATAGTTATGATTTTTCTCCCCTATTGGGATGACCTGAGCTCCTTCAATAAAGCAGCATTTTACAGAACATATAACTTGGCATGGAACTGTTAAATCTCTTTTAAATATATCTTTTTTTGCCTTCTATAAAAACTGCACAAACTGCTTTATGTGTATCCATCACAACCAATAGTTAAGCTCAGACATTTATCACAGGTATCATTTGGTCTTCTAACAGGCACAGTGAGACTTTGAGGGAAGTACTGTGGAAGATGATTTATTTTCACACCATTTAACGCCACAGTCCTTATCTTTCCTTAGAAACAGGGTCTGGATTTTCTCCAAGTGGAAATTCTCTACTGAAAGGCGAGCCTTAAACTACAGTTAAGGAAGCAGCAGAGGAAAGAACATAACAATAATGTCGCCAAATTCTCACTGATGTAGTTCCATTAGAGCTGGTGGGATTTGACCACTGAGAATTTGTCCCATTAACAGGAAAGTCCCAGCCCAACATGTGTTCGCTCTGAAGATCCCATCCTGCTGTGAAGTTGCTGGGCCAGCACATTTGGCTACCTTCAACACTCAACTGCAGTTCAGGGTGGCTTGGACATTAATTTATGAAAAGAGAATGGACATCCATGAAATTGGGATCCATGTTAGGGAGTAGAGACAGCACAGTTTCTTGCTCTGATTTTTAGTAGCTTAATAATTATCTACCATTTTCAGTTTGGTAGTTTTGATGGAGGTTTGTAGGCTGGGGTTGTGAGCAAAATGGAGGTAAAAGTTGCACTGAGATCAGACAAATCTCATTTTAAAGTATTAAAACTTGTAGATTCTGATTTGCACAGTTTTTGACAGTTGTGTTTGAAAACTAGCAGGTGCTAAAGGACATTTGTCCTCTGAAGAAACACAAACATTATTATATCTTCTGATGGACACAAAGCCTGACTGACAATTACCGTGTTTGAATCCAATACGTATATTCACTTTCTTTAAAAGTGGAACTTCTCTAAGATTTGGAAACTCCTGTATGCAGCACCTTTGTGTGAATTTTTCTTCTCTTTCCCTATAATAAAAAACAAAGACAACCCTTGGGTGTGTCCAGAGATCTCAGTGACCTGAAAACAGAACAGATTTATGTTGCTGTAATTTATCTGAAGCCTTGTCATCTGCCTTTAGTTTTGCAGTGAGATGCTAATCTCCTCAGATTTTGTGTACTGTTAGTACATGTAAAAAGCTGTCCAAAATGTTGGTATCAGCATTGTTCCATGACATTTACAATGAATATTTCAAAACATATTTGCACTAGTTTAGAATAAGTTTTACAAATTGATTTCAACCTTTGCAAGAAATACTATGAAAAAAAGCCCAGAATAAATATTTAGGATTTTGATTCTTGGATGTGAGCAGTACAATGTGAACTGAGTGTGTAATAATTAAGTAAGAAGGTGGAAGTCCTGTGTGTTGAAAGGGACTTTTCCTGTGAGGCTGGTTGGCTAGTTTGGTCAAAAGTCTGTGGGATGGGAGAAGTAAACTTTCTGATGAAATGAAAAACTTAAATGAAAACTTTCCACTTGGGTTGAATTTCTAGGCTGTCTTCAAAAAACACTAAAACTTACTGAACTGAGAAAAGGGCTTAGTTGCCAAAACCAAACAAAATTTAACTCTGCATGTAAACTGGAAACTCCGATTAAATTGGAAATTGTTCATTTTCCTAAAATGCTTTTGTGTGGGTTGGGAAGTGGGGGTATAATTTCCTGACCAGCTCTAACACAGGCTTGCAGCGCTGCTGCTTTTTGTACTTGCAGGCAGCCGGAACTGGTGACTAAGGTTTCGCTAATAGTGCACATTCTAAGAGCTGGTTGTTTGTGAGCATGTAATTGACCTTTGCTGGCAAAGTGATGTGGAGATAAGGAAAGGGAAAGGATAGATTTCAAGTCACTTCTTCTCTCCAGCTCGGAGGAGCACACACCAGTGCTGCCTCTTGTTTTAGAAATCCTTTAAGTGCTGTCTGTAGTAATTATTTCAGTGGCATATAAGGCAATTGCATGTCTAACAGTGCCTGTTTCGTTGCACAGGTACGAACACAAAGTTATTCAGCAAACATCTTCAGTACTGAGGAGGCTCCTTATCTGCAGAGAGGATAGTAAACATACAGTTTTATATAGACAAGCTGTGTCCCTAATTCCTTACTATCCACGGATTCAAAGCAGGCTTTTCCTGAGCAGTCTTTAGGAGATGAATCAAAGAAAAATATGAAGCAAATCAAATTTCTCACTGCCTGGCACATTATTTGTGTTTTCTTAGGAAGTGGGTTTTCTTCCCAAGTAGAAAGTATCAATCTATCAATGACAAATGGGGGGAAAAAAAAATCAAGACTACTTTTTCAGTCCAGTTAGGAATATGAGTAGATGCACCTTAGGTTCTGAACCTAAATTTCCACCTTGTTTTTCACCACCCTAAATTTGGTAATATCAAATGAAAACTTGGTTTTGTGGGGGGAAAAAGTTCCTACTTGAATGTTAGCCGTCACTGGCAATTTCCACATAATTCTTGACTTTGTCCAGTGACTTGATGTAGCTGAATGACACCAGAGTTAAGTGTAAAGCTGCCAAGCACAGCAGTTGCAACTGTGCTTTGAAGGGTGGTGATTTCCAGCCTGGTAGATGTCACTAGGATCGAGAGAAATGCTGATGTTACAAAGGGGAGGAGAAATAAAGTTTAGACAGGGGAGGGGAGGAAAGCTTCTGCTGCGACCATTTGTTATCATAAATACCCCAAATCCCTCTCAGCTGTGGAGCAGCAAAAGATCCAATTCTGCCTTCCCATAGACTTCTTTGTAAATGCTCCATCCATGGCAGCACCCACAACGGCTCTAGTGACTGAGGGAAATGTGTATGTGTTACTGCCACGTGGCAGCGTTGGTATTGTTTTGTATCCCTCGCTGATATGGCTCTCTTATGTTCAGTTCTGGCCTGGATTTTTTTTGGCAATAGGTCCTGAAGGCAGTGTGTGTTGTACAGGAGCAGGGTTGGCTTCCCTTCCATAGCAGGAAAGACCGAAGCATCTCTCTGGAGTGAGAAGAAGGAAGGACAATTGTGAGGTGCTGAATGTCCTTTGCCTGTGTTGAAGTCAGCAGTGGCAGTGCCTTCCTTGTGCTCGTAGGGCTGTGCCCAGAGAGCATTTTCATTTCAGCATGGCAAAGGTAGGAAGTGAGAACAGGCTGTTTTTCTCATTGTGTTTATTCAGCCGTCTCTCGTTTCTGAGGACTGGGTTCAGGAGCAAGGTACCGCGCAGTCAGCTTCTCAACTTGCTGATGTTTGCACTCGCCTTCCCCTGTGACTCATTCCAAACACATCTCACTCATTCAGGAGGGTAATTTTCTATTTCCACTTTGGTGCACTTCTCCTCCTCCTCCTCTGCCCCCTCCTTCCAGATCTAAAATGTCCTGTCAGCTGCTGTTTATCTGATGGTTCAAATGTCCATGCTTGGTTTCTTTTTCCCCGTCGCTACGGTTTCTCCTTCCGTTCCAAAGGCTGTTTTAGCTGTCATTTCTATTCCCCTGTCAGCAGCATTCTTCACTGTCTCTGGCTTGGGCAGTCTGTCTACATCGTTTTCTTTAGAGGTGTTTTTGTGCTAAATGAGTGCCTCCTAGGAAGCCCAATGTAGCATAGCATAATTAAGTGACAATATATGAGGTGCCAGTCCTTTACCAGGCAGTTAATGACTGGCTGGAAGATTTACAGGCATGAGATAGAGTCAGAGGAAATTTAGCTCTCCAGCCTGCAGTTAAATGATAGGTAGGGGACATTTGAACGCTCCTATTTTCCAAGGAAACACTAATTTAAACTTAGCCAGTGGTCAGCTTGCTTATTTCTGAATTAAATTGAACAAATGTTAAATTTATCAAGTCTAGAAGATGTTACATGGTAACATTGCCCTTGGGAAAGGGTATCCTGGGATGTCTTGATGAGGTGGAGAGTGGCAGCAGGCTTGATTTTAATTCCATATCTTCCAGTAATTACATGGCTACATCTGGGAAGATTTTACTTGAGGTTCTCACTCTTGCCCCTCTTCATTACTTTAATTGTAATGTAGTGTACATTAATGATCTTTCTAAAATAGCCTATGTATTTTTTATCCCTTATGCCTACAAGCTTTGCCTTCGCAGTGTGCTTTGGAGGCCTCACCTCCTGCTTCATGATCCATGTACTGATGCCCCAGGTAGGACAAGGAAAAGTGTTCCTTACCCCTGCCTCTATCATCTTCAGAATCCACCTTTTTCTAGCCACAAGTCTGTGCTCCAGCTCTCTGGCAATCCTTCACAGCTTGCAGAAGTGAAGCACAGGGATGTCAAAAATATGCTTTGCTGTTTTTAAGTGTCTAGATACGCTGCATATGGATAGATGTATCCCATTCCCCATTTGCCCTTTCCCCAGCCCATATGGAAAGAAATACGAAGTTTATTTACCTTGGTTTGGATCTCACTTTACACATCTGAAATGTTTCCAGTGGGTTCTACACTTTTAAGCATATTAAATATGAGTTTTCAAGGCCAGGGTGAGTTTTGCTAGCAGGGCTTGTGGAAAGTGCAGGCATGCGGCACACAGAGCACAGGCTGAGTGGTATCTTTTCACATACATCTCTTTAAAAAAACTGAAGGGGAAAAACCACTGTCTTTGGATCAATGTCTGCAAGATTATTCCAGGGTAGGGTACCAAATCCTTCTACTTTTTTCTTTTTTCTTTTTTTCTCTAGCTCCCTTATGTTTCTACTCATGNACCACTGTCTTTGGATCAATGTCTGCAAGATTATCCCAGGGTAGGGTACCAAATCCTTCTACTTTTTTCTTTTTTCTTTTTTTCTCTAGCTCCCTTATGTTTCTACTCATGACTTTTTTTCTTCTTTTTTTTTTTTTCCCTTCCTCCCTCTTTTTGGTAGCAGATTACAGTGGCCACTAAGAGGTACTGTTGATACAGCTCTAGTTACCACAGTTTAGTTGCTGAAATAGAGATCTTTTTATGTAGTCTTTGCATATTTGAGCTGCTCTTTCATTGTATCCTTTTGCTGGTGGTTGTTTTTGGTTTTTTGTTTTACTGTATTTTTGTTTTGAATGAGTAGGCTGTTTACATTAGCTTAAACATTCACTTAGCTTTATGCCATTCATCTTAATGCCCATGTACAAGGCAGGTGAACATCAACACAGCTCCAATTTTCCTTCCTTGCTTTACTCCTATTTTGAATGACAGTTTTTGGAGTTGTGCAGAACAGGTTTGCCTCAAAGGCTGCATTTGTTCTAGCAGTGAGGTGAGCACGCCTGGGTGCTAGGTTTTCCTGCCATCCTCAGCTGTGAAGCTTCACCCTTAAGAAGGTATTGTGGGATGTGCCGAGCTCCTTGATGCACCTGTGAGGGTTCCCCTATAAAATGAGTACAAATTTTTCATTAAATTAATTTGTTATTAAATTTGCCATAAGATATGTGTTAAATATATCTTGGTGGTGCTTGTACTGGCTACACCAGAGATGCCTGGAGTGTTTCCTTAGTTTTAGCTCATCTTCGCCCCTTTCTATTTGTGAAGTAGTCCACTTGAAATAGTGCTTGTTAAATTTCTGGTGTTTTATATTAAAGAGTATTATTTTTGTCTTCAAGTTTTCTCTGTGAGTTCCATGTAAAAAGGAAAAAAAGCCAGAATCCAAATGAATGTCTCCAGGAAATACTTCTGCTATGGAAAGAAGTTGGGATAGTTTCAAAAAATAGAAGTAAAGATGTTCGTAAAAGTTTAGTAAACAGAGTTTTAGGTAGTATTTTCAGGTTTTTCAAGTGTCACTGACTTCCTATTGAAACATGCCCCAGATTTGGATACATGCTGGTATTTAGATGCTGAAGTCCTACAGGGTCCAATGACAAAATGGCTTGCAGATTTCAGCTTTGGACACATTAGGAGCCTCCTTCTTTTTCCCTTCTCCCATCTTATGTTTGTGAGTGCCTATATTTAAATAAAATTTTGTATTGTCAGCTCTTAAAGAAAGGATAAATTGCTGTGGATCTCTGCTTTCACCCAAGCAGAACCTGTTTCTCCCAGCAGCATGTCCTGTGCCTTTTGCAATTGCTTTTCCACCCCACATGTTTGATTCCTTTAATTTAGCATCACTCTACCTGCAATTCATTTTGAGTTGTCCTCGTGAAGTTGTCACATACCATAATGGATTTTTTTGTTGACTAAACTGCGTGATCATGTGCAGCATCTGAACCTCCAGGAGAGTCAGACACTCGAAGTGTGTCCAATGCATGTCAATTTATTTGCCCAGTGTGCTCACGTGTATATCGCTGCCCTCTCCTGCATGGAACAGGTACTGCTCCAAGATGTGCCTCAGGCCATTTTATTGAGAAAGTAAGAGCTGTCAGCCTCCTGCCAAAGGAAAAGGGTCGTGTGACTTTAGCCTGGAATATGTTCTTGCTGTTTCTGCAAAGCTTAGGGTGTCTGTGGTGAGCACTTTAGAGACAGCATGGCCAGATGTGAAATCCAGAGAAGTTCAATGCATGTTTCCACAAAATTTAGAGTCTTCTGAACAGAGCTCATTTCTAGTTGCAGCTGAAAGGGGCATTCAGAAATCTGGGTGCTCTTTGTTACTTTCTGGAAAATTTGCTATTTATTGCCATATGTCTGTAGGACATTGTTGAAATCGACTTGAGTCATGGTGCCTGGAAATGTCAGGAGGCATATTGAGTAGCAACAGAAAGTTAGGGGTAATCATGGCAGAAGCAGAAATTCTGTTTAGTTCTGAGGCTATGAACACAAAAGCTGTGTGAGAGCCACAGGGCAGGGAGCTCCTATGAGGCAGTGCCAAGTGGGGACCAGATGGCGTGCGGGTTTGGTAAAGTGTATGAAGTCGTCTGCCTGTAGGTTATGAATTCAAGCGCAGCTCAGGATGTTAAGCTGGCTAAAATTTGTGGTTATCTTCAGCAGGACTGGACTGGGCTTTGAGATGCTGGCATGAAAAATTGAGCAAAGGCCCTTCATGAATGAGGAAGTAAAGGGCAACGTTGTGGCTGATGTGAAGGCTGGATTTCCAAGGACTGCTTAGCCCCTTTGGTGTAGAGTGTTTTGCAATTGGTTTGCTTGTTTAGGGAGTGAAGGTGGACTCTTTTACAGAAACGAGCAAAAAAAAAAAAAAAAAAAGGAAGAAAGGATGGGGAAAGAGGTGTCCTGATTTACTCGCACCCACTAGTGACTAGCATCCTTGGATTCCTTTGTCAGAAGCTTAATTCAAGACTGAAATGTATGAGCTGAGACAACTTTAGCACAGTGTGTTTTTTTTCCTTCTTTAAGGTTGGAGTGTGGGAAATGGTATTATCAGGCACCCAAAATTCTGACAAGCTCTTGGTCATAGAATGAATCACAGAATGGTTTGGGCTGGAAGGGACCTTAAAGATCATCTGTTTCCAACCCTCTGCCATGGGCAGGGACACCTTCTGCTAGATCACGTTGTTTAGTGCCCCATCCAGCCTTGTCTTGGTCCATTCTATACTGTGTGAAATTAAACTTTTTGTTTCCTGGAAACAGATATTCACAAATGAAAGGAGGCTTGAGGCTGGAAGAAAGTTGTGGTGTTAGCAACTGACTTTCGATTGCAGGGGCTGTCTCTCCAAAGGCTGTATTCACAGAACAAGGAGAGAGGTGATATTCACACTGACAGAATGAGATGGGGAATGTCACTTTGAATGGTTTATATCCTGGCTGTGGATTCACTGGGATGGGAATAGAGAAGGGGTTATTGACACCCTTCCGCTTCTCAGCTAGGCTTTAGCAGGTTCCCATTTTGTAGGTGCTGGATGGTACTAAGGTGTGCTGGAGAGGTGCAACGCTCTACTGGGGTCGCTCTGCAGGGCTGGAGGCAGCCAGCAGGGCAAAATGGGAGGGCAAAGTGCCACGCAGAGGTTCGATCTCCATGGTTGCATCTGGGCTGAGCCTACATGGGCAAAACACGTGAGGCAGCCTTGGCTATCATCTGTGATCTCTGAATTGAAAGTGGAGAAGGTATGGAAAGAGCAGGAATTTGGGATGATGTTTGGAGTAGGTTTGATTGAGTAAGCCATTGCCAAATGGCTTGTCCTATCCAAGACTGGCAGACAAGAGACAGAAGGGTGATGGTTCAAAATGGAAGGGTGACAAAAATGTGGCAAAATGAACAACTTGCCTTAATCACTTTTAACTACAAAAACAGTCCTCTGTGATTCTTGCAAACATCTGCCATCAAATTTGCATCTACTCTGAGAGCCAGATGTTGAGGTTTGTGATCACCAGCAGTGAGATCAAGCAGCACGTCCTGCATCCTAAGTACCCTGCTAACCAAGCCTGACTCGTTTGTTCTTCAATTGTGCCGTACTCACTCTTTAAAAATTTTTTTTAAATTTGTTTTTGTTATTATTTTTATTTCTTGCTTTGGGCTTGTTTTCCACATTCTTGAGCTCAGTATGTCTAAACCCAATATTTTTTTTTTTAATCTGACAGAATTCTGCATCTAAAGTTTTGGGGCAGTGATAGAGCATAAATTTAAGAAGTAAAAATTAATTGTTGATTCTTTTGACACATTGTGAACTCCAAGCATTTTTGTTTCTCAGCTTGGACTTTTCAGTTGATGTAGGAGGATGGGCTTGAGCTGTTTTTAGCTTTGCCCCACAGATTAATCCAGGCATTTCAACGGTGATTTTGTACATTTTGTTAATATGGTCAGCTAATGGAAGTGAAGCAACTTAGATGAGTAAGTTCTGATCTCCGGAAGGTCATGGTGATTAAGCATGACCAACTTGCAACTGAATAAGATGACATGAAATCTGATAAACAGTGTGCTTGGTGTCACAATATTTTGTAAAATTTTACTATGGAGATAATATAAAGTAGTTCTTAGTTATATGTGTCTACTGTGTGAATTCAGCACTGGTATAGAAAAAATAATGCGTTTGATTCTTTCACTTAGTCTTGCTGTTTTCCACTTCATCTTGCTGTTTTCATGGCTATCACATGGAAAACACTTTTGTGAGGTGGATGATTCTGTGTGAGGGACAGCTTCAGATAATCTAGGCGTGCCAAGCAAAGTATCAAGAGTTCTCCCTCATATCTTGATGAGGTATGAGGGAGGAGCAGGGAAAAGATGAACACAAATTAACAACTTTCATGCCAGTTGACACAAAATCTTTGTGCTGATCAGAAACCACAGTATAGCAAATCACACCGAGTAACTTGGGAGTAAGAGCAAGAATCCAACTTCTCATGTTGCTGCCCTTTTTGTGCCACTTACACGTCTGTATATTGAATTAGTGAGTATTTCCATGTATTCTGATTTGGTTTTTAAGAGGCAACTTTCGCAGTCTTTGGAGGCTTCAGGTTTGGTTCTATAGAAGTATAAAATGATTTCTGTATTTGAGAAGGTGTGTACAATAAGGCTTGTATGACCAAATGTAGTTTCATTTCTTACTTGGGAGGATAACAACCATTTCCTTCCAATGATGGGGTTTCAAATTCTGACACATCAGCGAGTCACATCAAAAATGATGTTGAACTACAAATAAGCTTAAGAGAACTGAACAACATGTCTAAGGTTCTGAATGCAGAAATAGCAAACAGAGGCGTAATCTCTCTTATTATGCTTGGGCCTTTGGAAACAGAACACGCCAGAAATATCGCCTGCCTTTGTTTTTTGGCATGGCTAATAAATCGCTCCAGTCAACTGGATGTTCCTTTGGAAGGTTACAGTAAATCATGGGCTTGGACATAAGCCAACGTTTCCTTCCGTGAGGCAAATCTTAAAACATACGAAAAGACTGTGTTGGGCTGTTCTCAGTTTCCTTGTGGACACAGTCTGCTCTCAAGTAGGGGAGCCACAAGAGGGCAATGGGTCTTTTATACAAGCTGGTTGTAGCCAAAAAAATCCCCAGATAATTCAGTTGATTCATTCAGACAATGGCAGAAAGTAATTTAAAGAAAAACACTTGGGTGAAAGGAGAGAGGTGTAACCTGAAAGAGCTGTGCTCAGGTCTGCAGACTTGCTCATAGAGCTGTGTGGTTATTTGCTCAGTGGTTTTAGAAAAGTTGCTTGTGCTCATAGTCCACTTCTTAAGGGAAGAAATCTTAGTTATTGTATGTAGCTCTTGTGCTCCTGTGCTAGATTTATTATCGAGCTTACTACATAATTGGCACTTGGAGTGTATCTGGATGTAGTGGGATCCATACGAGAACTACTTACCCAGCTGCTCAATTCCATTTGTATATCCCTCTTCTCCTTCTTTCCTACCCTCACTTTTATTTTTTTCCCCCTTTGCTTTAAGGTGTCGACAAAGTGTTTTGAAAAGGTTTGAGAAATAGGTTCTGAATTTTGGCTTATGATTATACAGGAAAAATTATTGAAGTGCTCAAGAAGTGTGCAGTCATTTCATATTTCAGTACTCCCTACCAAAGAAATATTTTCCTGTTCTATATGTTCACTATATTAGATGAATAGAGGCAAACACAATGAGATACCTTGCTGGGCAAGAGTAGAAGTTTGGACTTGGACTAAATTACGTGAATTTCCTTTTCCTGCAAAGGTTGAACAGCTTATTTTTGCCAGAGATGGAGGCAGTGTGAGCATTTAAAGGAGCGGTGTGATGTGAGTATGGGGTAGCCCTGATACACATGCTCTGTTTCATTCCTTGTCCATGGTAAGTGCTGGTATGGCACAGTAACTTTTTTGATATGTGCACATATGTGCAGCACACAAAAAAGAACACAAATTCCTTCCTCACCCACTTCTAGTAGGTTTTAGAAATGGCATTGTGGCAACACATCTGTGGTACTGCTGACAGGGCAGTAGATGAGCAGCACTGTTGTGGAAGCACAGTCTTCCGAGAATCTTTATCAAGTCTTAGGACTCATGACAGTTGCTAATTTTGGAAAACTTTCAGTGGAGCACTTAACAGCTTAGCTGAACTTTGGTTTCATCTATTAGTAATTACTTCCAGAAGCTAGCTTGAGTGAGAAAATAAAACCTTGCAGTCTCCTGACCAGGACTATGGCGATGTGAGAAAGGGCTGTGCTGTGCTGGCTGGTGCAACGTGAATGTGCTGGAAAACTGCAGTCACTGCAAGAGCTGAATGTCTGCTTAGATAAAAACATATTTGTTAGAAACATGGAGCCTGGTCTGGTGGGTCCCAACCTTGCTGTGTTTACTGATGTGTAGAGAAATCATTAAAAGATGTGGAAGTATGCATAGGAGTCTCCTGGTTACTGAGGTGGAAAGAAATATTTCTGTAGCTTTCAATGACCTTGTGAGTCAAGCCTCACTCTATCATTAAGAAAAAAAAGTAGGAAGGAAGTGAGCTTTCTTGAATTTCAGGTTCTTTTTTAAATGAGTCAGCACAGTCTAATCTATACTGTGATTAAGTGCCTCTAGCCAGGAGGTTTAGAGAAGAAACAAACACAGTTTTGTTAGTCCCCTTCCTCCATCCTGCTGTGGTGTCTTTTCTCTGCTGCTACTCCTGCAGGCCTGGCCGACGTGTGCCCGTGCACAGCGAGAGGCACACGCGCCTTCTCACGCGCACGCCCGGCCTGTGCCCTCCGAGTGCGATGGGGCGACGCAGAGCCTGCTGCCTGGCCTTGTCAGAACTTGATAGCTCTCTAAATATTGTATTCTTTGTTGCCATAACACTGGGAAAATAGTAGGGGATACTGCATTATAAATATAGCTGAGGCCTTGGGGAATAGGAGCATTTCTAAAGGGCCTGAAGCGATGGCAGAGCGTAATTCTCATAAATAAATGGGGACATAATTACTAAACACTGACTGGACTTCTGCCTGCTGTGGCACTCCAACTTGCTGGACAATTATTATACTAAGGGATTATCTTTTAACAGAGCACAGTTATCTTTTCTGTTTGTTTTTCTCATTTTGCTATTCACATAAGCCAAGGGAAATGCAAAGTGTTCTAATTGGTCATGGATCTTTCTACTGAATAAGGTCTAGCTTTATTTAGAAGGGTTTTGTGCAGTACATTCAGTTTACAGCTGGAGGAAGGTTGAGGGCAAGGAGAGGATTTGACAGGTCTGTCTTACGAAGCCACCACAGTGAGGATGTGAAATGGGGAAAGAAACAGATAAACATCATGTTGAACTGAGTTATGAATGACAGTCCCATAAAGTCTAGAAAAGAAATCAGGCTCCCTCTGTTTCTGTCAAAATAAGGAGCATTGACCTTTTACCTCTGCCTCACCTGCCTCAGCTTGCAGCTCTGACAGCTGCAAATGGTATAAAATGTACCCATTGAGTAGCGATGTCGTGAGTAAAAATAAAATACTACTTTGTCATGTTTACTGTCTTTTACAAGACCTCTGTTTGCTGTATGTGCTTTGCAAGAGTTAAATAACTGCCAGTGCTACGTGGTCTGAATTCCAAAATAGCGGAAAAAAGGAGACTGTACATACTGAAAAAAAATTCTGAAGACGTTCAAGACAAGTAACAGATGGCAAGAGAACTCAAAAGGGACAGGCAAGGGAAGAAACTATATTGCTGGAAAATAACCGAAGTATGGTTAAGGCAGAGGGAATTATAGAGATAATTTTATCTCTGACAATTGGGCAGAAAATAGACCAAGAGAGATGAGAAAAGGCAAGTAGTGAGGGGAGGGGTGGTGGAAGATGCACATGCGTGACTGCTTTTAATCAGTGAAGAAAGAACTGGTAAAGAATGAGAAGAGATGAAGGATGAATAAATTTTGTGTGCCTTAGAGTTTGTTTCTTTACAGAGGTCTGTTTATTCAGTCCATTTTGTGAGAAATTGAAGAGACACATTCAGACAGTGGAAGAAAGATAGTGACAGAACTCATGTGGATAACTATCTTGTCACATAACCTGCCTAAATCCAAGGCTGATGACTTGCTAAGCTCCCATTGTTAATTTCAATTTAAAAATACTACTCTTTATTTTTCAAAACCCCAGAGACAGTAATATTCAATGCAGGTGGAATGATCCCCACTTAAGCTCTTATTATTTCTAGGTCTTGTCTCAATTCTATTGGCTCAGTATGAGTAAATCACTAGCCAGGAACCACACTGACTTTGATGTGATCTTGTAAAATCAGGGCTATTGCATGTGAAGTGCTTTAAGATCAGGGTACTGCTGAAAGGTGAAAAGTAGCAGGTAGTGTGGATTCATAATCTGGCATTTTAGGAGGATATCCAGCCCAGCCTTGCTCAGTCAGATCTTGACCTCCTTCAAGCACAGAGCTTCCACAGCCTCCCTGAACAAACTGTGCTAGTGTTGGATTTATGGGAATGATGTTTCAATAGCTGGTGTGCCCCGTGCATGGCTGCATTGTGTGGTACAGCCCTGACCTTTTCAATATTCCGTCATCTAAATGCCGGTTGCCTCTTCAGAGCTTTCATAGCTCCTGCAAAGAGTGAGGCTGTGGGGAAATGTGGAGTGCTGAAGAGACACAGTAGCGAGATTCATTGCTCCACACCACAAAATATGAAGCAAATCGCTCTGATAGAGGTCTCTGAGGGATTGCAGTGAGGGTGGGCTGAGGCAGGCTGAAGGTCAGTAGCTCTCTGCTTGTGGTCCTTTGGAGACCTTCTGTGCAGAACGGTGTGGCTCCGTAAAATAATTAGGAAAGTAGGAAAGAAGGTGCTCACTTTCAGCAGAAAAGGTGAGACTGTGGCCCTCAGGTGTTGCCAGCTGCTGGCAGGATGAACATTGAGCAATGTTCTGTACCTGCCCTGCCTGATATCTGTGGTCTGTTTGGGTTATAAAGTTTTCTGGGGGAAAGACCACCTTTCTTGCTGGGTACTCAGTAAAACAGATCCACTGTGGTCTTTGGCTGTTACTGTAATAAAGATGATAATATTGGCTCATAGAAATTAGGCTGGTTTTTTTGGGGTTTGGGTTCTTTTCAAAATCACCTTATGATTTTTCCTCAAAGTTCCTGCCAGTAAATTCTGAAGAAAGCTTGTAAATTATGTAGGAGAGCAAGTTCACCTGAGTGCTGAGACCTTATCCAATGCTGTCTCATCACCTAATGCTCTCTGGTTATCACTAAAGTTGTTATCATTCTCTTTGGCAATCCTTGAGTTCCTCCTAACATGTAAAACCTATTTATTAGCATGGTGTATGGATAAGTGAAGCAGTAACCATGGGGGAAAAAGGGAGTTTTTATATTTATGTGACACATAAATGGCAAAGCACTAAATCCCATTTAGGATCTCTGGTTTCAGGAAAACTGAGTATTTTCTCCTCTTGCTTGCTCAGTTTCTCTGACCTTCACTCACCTCTGTATATCAATTTTCCAAACTGTAAAGGCAAGTTAATAATCTAGGTCAAATTGTACTTTGTTGCCTTGATAAATGTATAGAGGAAGTCATGTTATAGTTGTATTGTTTTAAATTATGTTGGAAAGTGATAGAAGTCAGAGAATAAATTTGGCCCATATAGCATCAATCTGCTTTCTCCTTCGGAGTCTGTGTTCTTGCTCCAAATCAGTATTTAAGAACATTTGAATGCTTTACTTTGCAACAATTTGCAAAATGTCAAAATTGTTAGTCCACACTTTTCCCCTAGAAATTCTTTAATTCCAAGATCACTGAGAATATCAGTGCTTACTGAATACTATATTATGTTTGCTGTTTTTTTTGTCCTCAACATGGCCTCTGACTCATTTGCTGCATGTTTTTCAAGCCCTGCTTTGAATACTAACTTGTGAATTTTCTTCTTGCATTTTTTCCATGGCACTTACTGCTGCAGGAACTATGCTGGGAACCAGTGTTTGAGTTTTGTGGTAGTTTGGAAAACTGAAAAATATTTCTGTTCCAAGTCGCTGTTTTCCATAGAAAAAAATTCTGAATTTATATTTTGGAAGAACTAGAGGAGGTGTGTGTGTACGTGTTTATACACACACATCTTATTATATTATATTATATTATTATATTAAGGCTTCTAACTGCGTTTCATCCTTACACTTACTCCTGTCTGTCCACTTTTACTGAGAAAATGGTAGAGGAGGGTAAGGACAGGAAGCAGTTGTATTTGAAGATATACAGGCTTTACTCATACCTACTTTTTTTTTGTGCTGGTGTCACTTCTGTCCCCTTGACTCAGGCCACAAATCCACAACTACTGTTTTTCCCTAAGTCTAAAAGAGTCTTCCAAAATAAGAAGTCCTTCTTTCAAAAAATACTGCATTTTGGCATATAATCGTTAGCAGACTGTCTCTGCCTGTGAGAGTGGAATTCACATTAAAATCAGAGTTTACGATATTAAAATGGAGCCTTCTATGAGTTCCAGCAGTACAAAAGGTTCTTATGGATCCTGTGACAAGTTTGATTCATTTTGGAGAAGCACATTCAAATGGATGTTAGCTCCAGTTCCAGAGAAAGACAAGCAGTCTGTCTGAAAGGCAAACATAATGAAGACCTGCATATTTCATGACACATCATGTGCTGCTCAGGTGCAGAGGCAAAAATTCAATCCTTTACGAGTGCGTCTGCCCAAACTGGAGCAGAGGTAGCTATTTTGCATCCCGCCAAAGTGTGTTTGATCTTGGAAGTTATAGAATATTTGTTTTATGACTAAGAGAGTGCCAAGAAATTCTTTGAAGCAAAGTCTGTAACCTCCGAGGCTGAGATGGAATAGGATGAAACAGGAAAGTTACTGGAAGATGACATTGTTTAAAAAAAAGTACAAAACCCCCTAAACTCGAACCCAACAACCTTCCCCTCCAACTCTTTTTAAGCCTGCTTCTTTTAATTATATTGCCTGTCATGACTCTAATTCTTTAAATTAATTATGATGACTGATACGGAGTCTAAAATGCCTTTTCCAATGTGTATATGATGTGATAGATTGTGATTAATTGAAATATAGAGGTCTGAAGTTTGATAGCTTATGAAGTGCAATTTGTGATACAGCCTCAGCTTCCATTTTTTTATTGAACTGTCTTTCTGAATGTCATTAGAGTATTAGACCCAGAGGGAAACCATATAAATGACAGATCGCTGCTGAACAAAATTCCAAGTTTTCCTTTCTTCCTTCCAGACTAAAGTAGCATATTGCACTACTACCCTGCCTGTTTTTACAGGCAGAAAGAAGCAGTGGCAAAACTTTTTGGTTTAAAATGAAATCTGTACTTGCATAGTGAAGTCTTTGCTGTACTGTCCCTTGGTGGGCTTGCCTGGGTAGCACAGTATGTAAGTGGTGGCTGAAATTATTAAATACAAATATTTACTTCAGTCCTTGTGAGGGGTTTCTGGAATTGTTCCTTGCTTTTGGCTATTGAGTCCATCCCCCTGCAGTCAGTTGTGTGACACCTTGCTGGAAATGTTCTGTAGAGGGAGGTGCTCGGTGACCAGGAACAACTTCAAGTCCCTTCCCTCCCAGTAAAGCAGGTTCTGGGCAGTTCTGTGCGAGACCTTGATAACTTCAGCAATTTGATTAAAAATTGACTAACCCTACTTCCAAATAAGCCTATAGGGACAGTATGGGATTTTTCGGGCTGGTGTGGAGTTTGTTTTTTCTTTTTTTTTTTTTTTTTTTTTTTTTTTTTTTTTTTTTTTTTTTTTTTTTTTTTTTTTTTTTTTTTTGGTTTGTTTTAATTGCCTTAAAATGATTGGGAGTGGGAGCAGTATCTGTAGTTGTGCTTTGTACAGAACCTAGAACAGTAATTCCCAAATCCTGAAACTATCTTTAATAAGCATAGAAGTAAGATATTTAAGACCTGCAACTAAAGTCTTGAAACTGATTTTGCTGCTGCTTTTTAGCCATTCTGAGGCCCCTTTTGTGCTGTTGCAATTATTGCAGATGTTGTAGATCTCTCCTGTGTATGAAAATCTAATGGTTACTTTCTTTTATTTCTGTTCTGTACCACTACAGGCTACTAGTCAGGTTTAATGTGAATACTGAACATAACTGTGCTCCTTTTTAAAGATCAGAGATGATGAAAGGGGTTGTCTGAAAGCAACATGGTAGGCAGAGCTGTTAAGAACTTCCCTCGAGTTGCTAATGAACACTCAGGGCTTTAGACCTAGAGAAAGCAACAGAAATGTGCCAGGGCTTGACAGAAAAATCCCTGCTGCTAAAAGTAGGGATACAAAAGGACTGATACCTTGTAAAACTTGGCTACAGTGTGCAGGACAGCCCATGGAACCGTGCCAGCTCTGATAATCTCTGCAAGACAATGCCTGATATTTGGAAAAAAGGTAAGTGAACAGCAATATTATGCTGCAAGAATTAGTAGAACATGCGCGACCAGGAGAAGAGGTTTGACAATCGAGCTATTAGCCCCAAGAAATTCCTCGTGGGAACAACACCATAGGAGGATATGAACAGTGTTGCATAGATAGAAAAAGAGACATTTATTAATTTGGAGTTGAGGATGCTGACACTCAATTATTCTCATTATGAAATAATGGGATCAGCATTAAAAAAAAAGAAGCGATGGTCAGCTGGAATGCAAAAAGGTAAAAATTTCTTCTCAGGAAGAGGGTTTGTGAAGTAATGGGGAATAGCAGTCTATCTTTAAACAAACAAAAAACCGTTCAGTCATTTTGGAGGAATTTTTCTCCACTGACTGTACAAGTTCTTAAATTAAGGTATAACATAAGTTGTCATACATTTACCCTGTAAATGTCTGGTTGTTCATTATTTAATCACATTTTCAGTGGAAAAGAACCCATGATAGGTTTTAAACCTACCAAATCTTCCAATTCCTTGGTTAGAGGTACACCAGGACAAATTTGGGAAGATGGTCTTCAAATCTCCTTTTGAGCAAAGAAGTGCCAAATAAAATGAGCTTGACATAATTCAGCTGTGCCACAGTTTGTGATTCAGGGAAAGATTTTTAAAGGTAGAAATTAAAGTTATCAGTATCTTTTTGATCTGAGAGCAAGTAAAAAAGTTACATGTTAGTTTTAGAGCTGGTTTCTACCAAATGCTTGTTGGTCTCAGCAAACAAACGAAAACTGGGATAATTTTGTGAACAGAACCCCAAATAGCCAAGTTAAGTGAATTTGTTCACACCAGTTACCATGGGAATGCTGGATGATGTAAATGCCTTTTCTATAACTACAAATTTCTGTCAAGTGGCTTAGAAACACAAGACTATATGGGACATATTGGGCGTTTATTGAACATTTGCTGGGTTTAGTAAACAGAGGAATAAAAGGATATAAAGTTGTAGGTATTAATATATTAGTCTGAGAAAGGAACATGCATGGAATTACTGCCATAGGAGACATGTAAGTATGAAACAAGTTGCATGTGAGTTGTCCCTCGAAACAAGAGTCTAAAAATGAGCATTTATAACCCAGGCATTAAATGAAGTACCACAGTAGCCATCTCAGTGACATAATGAGCTCAGCATTTCTTGTATCTGAGCTGTAATTTCAATGCCTCTGCAGGCACTGCAGATCTTTTTAGATCTTCCTAATTCACCATGCAAAATAGGAATTTCCTGTCTAATCCTATCCCTATTTAAATTTTTACATAGGATCATTAGTAGGGTTAGCTGTAAGGTGTTTGTCTCATTAGTGTGTTGCTGAAAGAACTTAACCTCAACAGTTGCAGTTTTATTCTACATTAAAATGTTATGCAAATTCCCCATCTCACTCAGGGTATCAGAGTGAAACACAGATGCTGTTTTATTATTCTCAACTCACTTTTGACTTGTTTTACTAGGCTTTGGGCTCAACAGGCCCAAAAGTAATTAAACGCTTCCTTTGTGCTATTTGGAAAATCCTTCATTAGCAGTGTTAGCTTCCTTCAAAATTAATGCTGTGCATGCTAAATTGACCTGCACAGGAAAAAAACCGTAAAATTCCCTCTTTAAAGCTATAAGGAAGTAGGAATTCTTCTGCTTCATGGCACTGTCTTAAGCTTAACATTTTGATATCTTTCTCATTCATTAGAGAGGGGACTATTAGATACCTGTTGTTCAAGATTAGTCTGGGATCTTCACTGATTTTGTTAGGAAGAAAATTAAAGCAGTGCTCAAAGTAGTCAGGAGGCTGGGTCAGGATTTAGGAGAAGGGACATAATACAGCACCAGTGATATTGTTAAACCAAGCTGCTGCTATCAAGTCAGTTGGGTTCCTTGAGCAGTCAAAATCCTTCACGTGAACCTGTCCCCCCTGCCCACCATGAAACTATTGATACGCAACTGTCTTCTTCCAGCTACTTTGTCATAATTAACAAGTCAACATCCCCATGCCTTTGTTATTGATCCTTCTTCCTTCTGTGACTGTACTAGCTTTAGAGCGCAGACTAGCTGAAGACAAGATACCTGATTTGGAAATTCCTTGAAAAACCTGATGATGTGCTTGGCTTTTAATATATTGCTTCCTCTTGACCTTGCAGCAGGTCCTGGAACACAGCTGAAAAAAAGAACTTTAGAAGATGTATTTTTTTTTTTTTAAGACTTGGTCCTTCAAATCAGTGGGACTGATGTAGTTTGCAGGATTTCTGAAATCTTTCTGAAGAGCTTTCCTATGGGCTTGAGTTCTACCAGCTCATGGAAAAATTGACATTGACCAATGAGTCTGAGTGGCCTGGCTTATAGGACATAAATATGTTGAAATAATACAGGAAAAAATAGCAAGAATATTTCATTTGAGATCAGTGAGAGATATAAAACCTTAAAACTAGATTTAGAGCTGCTTGGATACATCTAACTAATGTATGGTGAGCTTTAGTTGGTAGTTTGTCTTTGTGTGCCAATGAAAATGTGAAAAGATTATTTTCCAGTGCAATTCAACCAGATTTATGGCAATTATAGGCTCTGGTAGCAGAGCATAGTAAAAAACTAAAGAAAAGTTGGATGAGTGCTTGTTTTCAACCTTCTGAAAGAGGAACACATGAAATGATTTGTATAAAATAAAAGCCAGAGTGGAGATGGTGGCAAAACCCCCTACTAAATAACCCTGTAATGTAAAGCCCTCCTATGAGCTCTTGCCTGTAATGACATTCACATCTGCTTGTGAAGATAGGTTTGTCCAAACAATAGGGAGATATTCTGCCAAAATATTTCCAAATATTTTGGAAACTGTAAAATAAACAACTCCTCAATCCCATAAAGTTTCTCTTAGGTACTCTTCATCTTTAGATTAGTAAATTATAAAATTTGAATCTACAATGAAGGCTAATAAGCCTTGGTAAGATCAGCATGACTTTTCCTCTTGAATGAGTTTATGGTCAAGTAACAGGCACTGTAATATTGTTATGACAACATAGCACATTGAAATAATGCTTGAAAGAGCCCATTAAATTGAAAAGCTATTTGGGTACTTGACTATTTGATCTGTGGAACAAACTTTTCATCACTGTTTATTGAGGATTATTTATTGGGGAGTCAGAAATCTCTAATAAAACTAGTGACAGAACAGCGCTATGAGAAACTAAATTTTCTGTTTGAAGCCTAAGATTGCTGCTATTGGAAAATAGTGACTATTTTTCTTAGTTATTTATTATTGAGTTTTGAATTAACTGGAGTAACATAAGACTTAGGTATGAGAGCCCCCTCAGTGCACACATCTGACTGATGTACAGTGGCAATCACAGTAGAAAAGAAAAATGTCAGCCTGGGTAGAAGGATAAAGGATGTATTATTATGCTATGGAAAACTCAGGTGAGATGATCACCACTTAAATATTAATTTCTCCTCAGATATGGAGGGTGTTGATGCAGAATTCTATTACCAAAATCTAAGTCAGGGCTGGGTCTGAACTCTTGGCTCCTGCAGTTGCTCTGGCACCTCACATTGACCTTCCATGGTAAAATCTCCAGCAACTGCAGTTTTCATGATATTGCCACCTAATGGTTATGAATCATACTTGCCTTGAGGCAGAAATTATTATTTGACTTCAGTGCATCAAACAAAGGAGGTTTTGTTTTATTCCTTTTGAACTGCCCTTGGTTTGATCCTTGATTGGGTTAAAATTTAGTAGTGTCATCCATCTAAGTAATAATGATGCACTTTAATTTATTGTCATCTAAACTCAAAGGCTTGTGAATATCTGAAGAGGAATAACTGAAATCAAATTTAGGACAGAAACAAAAAGCATATTGACATTTCCTATCAGTCTGTGAATTAAAATAAGAGCAGACAAAAGCTGTTTTTTTATTTTTAGCAAGAGATTAGGGGAAATAACTTATTGTTTAGTCTTAGAGAGTGTAGCTAGAAAATTGATAAATATTTATGTGTTTTTCTTCTGCAGTGACCCTTTGCATCCTACTCAAAGCTTTTGTCTCTGATTTTAGGAGAGAAGTTCTTCAGTTTGTCATATTTTGAGAATCATCATAGAATCACAGATTACCAGGTTGGAAGGGACCGCAAGGATTATCTGGTCCCACTTCTGGGAAAAACATGGTCCAGACAAGATGGCCCAGCACCCAGCTGAATGTTTTAAGTGTCATATGCTGGGGAATCCACCACTTCCCTGTGGAAAATATTCCGATGGCTGATTATTCTCACTGGGAAAATTTTCTTTCTTTTGTCCAGTCAGAATCTTCCCAGGAGCAACTTGTACCCATTACTCCTCATCTTTTCCTCGTGATTCCCCGTAAAAAAGGGAATCACCATCCTTTTGCATCTTCCTTCCTACATCTTCTTTGTAGTGCCCATTTAAACACTGAAACTCCCTTAAGCCTTCTTTTCTCCAGGCTGAACTTCCCAGTTCCCTCAGCCTTTCCTCACATGGCAAGCTTCCCAGTCCTTTGATCATCTTTGTGGTCCTTCCCTGGACCCTCTCCAGCCTATCCATGTCTTTTTAGTATACTGGGGACCAAAACTGAGCACATCATTCCAGGTATAGCCTGACAAGCATTGAGTGGGGAAAGAACTTCTTTATCTTGCAGGTGATGCAGCTCATTGTATGCTGGGATCCCCAGATCTCTTTCCACAGGGCCACTCCCAGTTGGGCAGATCCCAGGTTAGAAGGCTTAAAAATGTTTTGTAAACAGTTTGCTTGGTTGTTACCGAGTGCTTCAGCCCAGTAAACACCTGTTTGAAAGATATAAAATCTTGGGGGGAAGAAACTGTGGGGTTTAGTAGTGGTTTGATGGTTTTGCTGAGGGCTGCTGGAATACTTGTACATTGATTTGGCAAACAAAAGGAATTAAAAAGAATTTATTTACCTGCAAAGTTTATTACCGAAGTACCAAACCTCTCCTATTTACTATGAATCCTTTATGAACTAGTGCAATTTCTCTGGCTCCCCCACAGTTTGTTTCTTTTTAAATTTATCTTTAGTCTTTGTGTACTCCAGTGGTGTCATTGTGCATCTACTGAGCTGAAACTGTTGAGAATGTGAAGGGCTGGCACTGCGCTGCACTCTAACTAGCTGGGGTATTTTTTGTCATCCTAAGTACAGTTTGATATGGGAAATTTTTAAAAATTTATTGTCAAATCCTAAAGATGTTAGTGTACGGTGCCCACACCTTTAAATAATAAAACTGCTATATTTGTTTGCTGATACTCTAATCTGTTGTTAATAAACTTGAAAGAATACAGTCTTGTCTAATAAACACATCAAACTAATGGGTACCAAAGCAGTTCAGAAGAGTGTTTGTTGTTTGGTGTTTAGATTTCAGTCAAAATTAATCAACAATGGATGGGGCCTGCTGTATTTATTAGCAACACAAATCCCTGTGATTCAGTGCCAGGTCCCTTTGACTCGTTCCAGTGTATGCTGGCAGGGGTACAGGACTGATAAATACTTACATCCTTGTGACTGGGGAAGAAAGAGGGGAGGGGGATAGAGCTGAGAAAACAGACCCCACAGTTGGCATGAATTCCTTGAGAGCCATTTTGAATCTCTGAAAGAGTGAGCTCACTTGTAAATGGGAAGTCATTGATTCAGGAACAGTAGAGGCTTTTTTTCTTTGTGAAACCTTCAGCTTTGCAGATGGCTGGCTGCATAAGCCTGCATGGTTTTGTTCTCGCTTCCCCTCCCAGGATACTCTCTTTCCCCAATTTTAATTTTCATTCTCCTTCGTTTTTTATTGAATTTCTTTAAGAGATACAGTTATTGACAGGAGAAATGCTGTTGCAGACATGCTCCTTCTTGGGAACATCTGTAACGGTCTAAACCATCTCTTGGCAGAGAAAGTGAAGGTGTTTGAACTCTGGCTGTTTAGTTTTTAAGTTCCATTTGTGAATTCAAGGCAAATTATGGCTCATTTTGTGGAGGGTAAAAATGAATGGCTATCATCAGAAATGTTTCTGTCAAATCAAATGAAGATCCTCACTGACTCTCTTTGCTCCAGTCACTTGAGAAACTGGAAATACAGAGGTTCCACTCATGGGGATTTTCTGTCCTGCAAAATTGGGGAAGTTTATTTTCCCTGCAGATGCTGACACTCAGTTTGCTTCTGGAACTCTAAATTCTGAGTCTACGAGGTAAAAACACTCCAATTCTGAACAGAAGCATGTTGAATTTCTTATAAGAATTACTTAGTGATAAACTGTGTGAGGAAACAAGTTTCAGCATGTTGTTCATGCACTGCTGGAATTTCAATAATGTTATCTCCAGGACTAGTAGTTGCACTTGATACTGATAAGTAAACCAGCCAGGTCACAGTACCTGCTACGAATTCTTGTTCTTGACATGACACTTGCTATTTGACAGCTTTGATCCCAATTTTCTCCTTCTAATGGCCAAATGACTCCTGAAAGTTCAGGACACTTTCTGAGGAGAGGAGCTTACAGTAGAAGGGGCTTCTGAAAAGGCTATTTGAACACAGAGAATTCAGCCATTGATTATGGGAGAAACAATGATGCAGGGGGAAAAAATTATTGTGGCAGTATTGCTATATGTCAGCCTAATGACAGACTCTGCTGCTATCCACTCTTGGATCCGGCTCCTTGTGTCATTGTTGTCATTTGTCATACGAAGGGAAGGCAGGGTGGCTCTTGCTGGTAGATAGAAAAGGTCTGTGGACACTGCAGAATTATCCTCCGTGGGACTCCATGTGTGACTTTCTCTCAGGCGAGCTGTGCCAATAACTGCTCTGCATCAGTGGCTGTGCTTTTGTTGTGAGTTTTCTCTCCTCAGAGAAAACCTGCACTGAAAAGGAAAGAAATGAGCTCTTTTCACTTGAGAGATGCATCTAACAATGGTGGCGATTTTCTGTCTTACAGAATATTGATGTGGAACATGTGCAGTTTACCCCTGTGATTACAACAAATCCCGCTCTTACTTTTTATTATTTCCAGGAAAATACAGAAAACACAGACTTCCTTTAGAAATAGTGAGGCTACCTGTGAGGGAGTTGAGTGGGTGGAATTACTCACAAAGATAGTTCAGTACCTTGCATAGTTGCCTTGGGTATAATTTGGCATCTTCTAATTTGAGAATATTTGTCTTATGTTCCTCCCCCTCTTTTATTGCCATTCTAATTGGTGTTCTCTTAGGTACTGAGTGAAAGTAGTGTTTGGTGAACAAGTAGTTCAGGAGAGGACAATTATGATTCAGAATATGAGCTAGGTATGAATTACGGTTCTCACATTTCTTTTTCAAAGCTATTGAGAAAATGATCTAGGAGAACCATCTTTACGATGCATGTTGTTCAAGAAATCGTCAATGTCTTCTCAGGCTGAAATATCCCCTCCAAGCTGTTCCAAGTTTTTGAGGCCATGAAATCTATGTGGTATCAGATCCTTGTTTTGATTATCTGATTGTAACTGAATGATTAAAGTCCTGATTTTAAGGTGAATTTTTTAGTTCAATTTTAGCTAACATGGTAGAAATACTTTTATAAAAGTCTCCGTTCCTACCACTATTCCTTTGGGTAAATTCATTTGCTAAAGCAATTGTGGAAGGTGTTTGTGTAGCGATCATTTTGTCTTTGCCCCAAGCATTTGCCCACTTTTCCCTTCCCACTGGTGCTCCTGTTTAGCTGATGCCTACAGAATGACCACAGAGTTTCATTACACGCACGCAGCTATAAAGGACTGTGTTCCTAGAATGGGCAGCAGCAAGCTTGCCAGAATATTCAGCAAACAGTTTCCCTCAGTAGATCCTACTGTTACTGACAGATGGCATCACAACTTAGAAATACAGTTTACATGCTCTTTTTCACTGGTTTTCCCTTAGGATCATTTGGGTTCTCACAGAAAATTCCATTTTGGTGAAACAGAGGCGGGTTATGAAACTGTTTCCACTGAAGTGTTCAGCAGACACAGAGGAAGTGCCTTTTTATCACTAGGAGGCAAAATTTTGCTATAATAATTTCAGAATATTTTTGAAGTGTGGAATTTTTGTGGTGTTTGGGCAGTAGGAAAAAGAAAACTCGTAATGTGTTCTGAGTTAAACTTTTGTGCCTAGAATCTCTTTTTATGGAGGTTTTTCCTCCCTAAATCAGAAAGAAATTAAACTTCAAGGTCTTCAACAAAGTGGATTTTTTTTTTAACTGTTGTTCTGAGCATTTACTGTCTAATGTTGATGGCTGGCTGGCCCTTAATCTTTCTAGTAACACTGCTGATAAGGTTGCTCTTTGTGCCAGTTAAAGTGGTTATTTTTGGTTATGTTGAAGCATCCACTATAATTCATCACTTCCCTTACTTTGTACCAGTTATCAAAACCATAACTTTTTGTCTCCGTTAAGTTAGCTTTCGTCACATGCAAGACAAAGGTGTGGAAAAAAGTACAAGTGTCATATCCTCAAATCACTTCCCTTTTTCTGTCTCTGTGGCTCTGTCATTGTCCTTCAGTGTTTATTTGGTTAATGGAACATCACTCTTCCTTACTTACCTTCTCTCAAGTACTTCCTTTGGAAAAAATGAAACAACTGGAATTTCCACTGGCATGGAAGTTGCCAGTGGCACCTGCTGGCAACACACCTTGGCCAAAAGCCTGACTTTACCAGTTAGTTTTAAGTGCTGATCTCCCCACCCCCGTGGTTGTACTGGAAATGAACCTGATGAGGAAAAATAGAATTTGGCTGGTAACATCTCTTGGAAGGGTCAGCCTTGTGATGCATTGGGGTAGAGTGGGAAGTCTCTGATGTTAGTTTAATGATTAATTTACAGGAATGAAGAACACAGAGGAGCTATGTGAATAGAGAAGGAAGGAAAATATCTTCAAGGGAGGCCACCCATGCCCCACCCAGGTGCTGGAGACATTCTTTCCAAATGCCATTCAGGGAAGCCCCCGTCACTATACATAGCCAGCATAAACCTACCTCCTCATTAAACAATGTAAGAAGATGTGGTAAGGCATTCTTTACTTTATTTTAATAATATTGTTTTTATTTTCTTTTCAGCAAGATTGAAAGCTCTTTTATTTTTCTGTCTGATATTTCTGAAAGGAAGTGTTGGGTGCTCCAACTATATACTAGTTGCTGAAATAGCTCTTTTGCTTTTATGGGACTGCAGTCAACAAAAAAAAGGAAGTTTTAACCATTAATTTCACCTATTTTCTTTCTGGACTTATATCATAGGTCTTTCTTTCTCTGCTGGAAAGGGTGGGGGAGCAGGGCAGGAAGGAAATGAAGCTATAGAACAGGCAGACAGAAAGAGGTTGAATAGCCCAGGTTTTGAGTGTCCTGCTACCCATGGAATCTGCAGCTCTAAGTCAGGTATCCAGGCTTCTAATCAGCTCAAGGATGGGATCTGGGTGAATCCAGCTGCAAGGAAAATAACTTGCTGACAAAAGAGGTAGTTAGAGATGTCCAGGATAAAGGTATGGGCTTAGGCCAAAGGGAGGGAGTAAGGGAGACACCATGAAGGTATTCATGTGGTATCTGCGTGTCCATTGAATGTTGGCATATTTGTACAGAGCAGAACCATCAGAGGAGAAGAAACAGATTTTAGAACCAGGCAGAGATGATTGTTTAGAGATGTAGGTTCAAGTCCTGGCTCAGAACTGGGTAAGAGATACAGAAACAAGCTTTTCCCACTGTCATGGGTAGCCAGACTAATTGATTGTATCTAACTCCCAATTTGGGGAATGCAGTTTTCCTAGACTATGTAGCATGTTAGCTGAGAGGAAGAATATATGCAGTTAGCCCTCCAACTGCTAGAGTTTGCATGAGAACCAGGTTGACCAGGGGAGAAAAGCCTTTGAAATCTTCTTGGAGAAACCAAAAAGCCTCTGGTTGTTTCAGGACCATCTAGTAGTATGTGAAACAAGAGTTTGCCATGCTATCTCAGATCTTCCACTGAGGAAAATAACAGCTACAAAACCAAAGCTTGATGGGAAACGTTGTGTAGGAGGGAAGAGCAGTATCTGCAGCAAGGGAATGGTGCAAAGTGTGTTTGTTAAGTGCTGGGCTGAGCCACTCTGGCAAAATGAATCTTTGCAATTAGTTGGGCTTTGTTGTGTGCACCTTCAGACAGCTGGGCTGGAAGGAGTCATGAGAGCAATGTGTGAGTCAAGAGTGGAACCAATCTGCATGTCCATACACAAATGGAGAAGAGTTTTTCTCTCTTACCAGTGGGAGGAATGGAATACAAGCATGGAGGTAAGAGTGTATCTGACTCATGCCAGAGAAGTCGCCCATCAGTTGGGTAGATTCTGTCACATTTCCTTTGTGAGTATTCAGTGCAATAATGTATGACTTGCCCACAGTCTTTTCCATGTCCAAAAAAGTGATTCTGCATGACATGCATCGGAACAATACAAGGACTTTGAAGTAAGGCTGTTTTGGTACCTTTTGGTCATAAAGGCAAAAATGTTTCCAGAACAATTGCCTGACAAAATGGAAGTTGAAGTTTTGTTTTGCTATAAAGGCTCTAATACTTATGTATTTTTCTCTCTTTAAACCATGAAAGTTCCTAAACATGCAGGCATCTAAACCGCTTTAGTGAGGTTACATAAATCATTATTATCAATGACAGTAATTATTGGGTTTGAAGGGCAATGACTTCAAAATAAACCCGTATTTTTCCAAGCATCAGAGCTTGAAATATGTGCATCTTTCCATGCCAACAGCAAGTATGTTAGCACCCTGATTCATTCTCCTCCATACAGTCTTTGCCTTTTTGTGTTTCACAGGCAAAGGTCAGTGGAAATAGGTAAGTTGGAATTTTCCACACACCATGTGTTATTAGAATTTGTGTCTGAACTTTTAAGAGAACACAAATATGTATCTATATAATAAGAGATCCTAGCTGAGCTTCTTAACCCAGGTGTCTGTGTTCCTACCTCTGCTCCAGACAAAAGAAAATGAATGCCCCTTCCAGTGATTAAAATGATGGAAGATATGGAGTTCTAGGATATCATCAGGTTTTACTGGTGGTGTATGTTGAACTCAGAGACTTATTGTAACTCAGAGGCTGCCATGGCACCTGTACACCCTACTAATAGGTTGCCATTGGCTGCCTGTCCTGCCGCAAAAGTGTGGTTCCTCGTTACTTTTGGAGGTCCTTTTGCCAGCTGAGACCTGCTGGTTTCAGATGAATGTGTCGTCTGCCCATTTAAATTATTTGTGTCAGAGTTGCAGTACCCAGAGGCTGTAAAATCTTTTTGGAGGTGGGGGTGTTTTTTTCCTGTGGGTGATAAGCAGTATGGAACTCATGAACTCAGGCAACAGCTGGAACTCGTGATGTGGCAGTCAACTGGATGAGGCTGCTGAGGAGGGGATGTAACTAAACAAAACTGATAGATTTAACTGAGTAAGGAAATGTTTAACTTCCAGATGTTTAAACTGTAATCCCTTTGATGAAAACTCTTATCCTTCCATGTTTGGAATGGATGGCAAAGCAGTGTGCTGGGCCTGTCCGGCTGCCCATGTGCCACTGCAACGTGCTGAGGAGCAGCAGTGGTTATGCCATTGTTTCTCTCTGAAAGGGAACTAATCATTTTTTCTTACAAGCGAGTGTGTGCCTGGAGCATGCCAGAGCTATGTCTTTTGCATTTTAAATTAAGTTAGAAAGTGTCAATACCAGATAACTCTGAGGTAAAACTGAAAATATCTGTAATGAACCCACAAATCCTAATTCATCATTAAAATCTGTCTCTGCAAGCAGTGAACAGCCAGGCAGAAAACTCTTCTGTGTCCGGGGAGGAATTCCCCCAGCATGGAAAATCCCTACACATGGTAAAGGGCTGCTTCTGCCAAATTTTAGTGATCTGAGCAAAAAGTGTTGGCGTGGGGAACATCCCAAGGGCGGTTAGGGTGGACATACAGCAAGAGCTGGGCAGTGGCATAGCAGCACTTTGTTCCTGCCACAGCACTAAACCAGAACTGGAGGCAGACCTGGACATGAGTGTTTCTACTCCACCTGGAGTTCTTACTGTAGGCATGATCTTCCTTCTTGCTGCCTCCCATGAGGACCTCTCCTCCTCCCACCAGCCTCTGCCTTTCCATGGTCCTGGCCATGGCCTCCTATCCCAGAGAAAGGGAGGCTGCCTGTTGGTCTGGTTCTTTTGACTGTTTTCTTGGGTCTCCAGCTAGCTCCTGTAACCTTTCCAACTGCAGCTTGTCTTTGTTTACCTGGTGACAGGCGAGGGTTGTCATGGCTTCCTTGTGAGATCCTCTGAGGATCTCACTCACCTCTGTTCTTTGAAATGGCCTGAGGTGCTTTGCTCTTTTGTAGCAGAGCCATTCCCTCTCCTGCTCGTGCAGCTGTTGTTCCTTTGCCAAGTGGAGCATGTTACCCCGTGGGGGAATGAACGGTTGTGGCTTCCAACCTGCCATTCTTTGGGATTTTGTCTGGCTTTTTGAGGATGTCATGGAATGGCCCAAAAAATCCAGCTGGGGATTTCCTCATGTTCCTTCTTCAGTGGCCCCACCAGCAGCACGCTCACTGTGACTTCAGGCAATCTCAGGGGCTTCGCAGGGTTTAGCTCTAATTTCAGCCTGCATTTGCCTGTTTCAAGTGTTTGATTCTTTCTTATTTTGAAGGGTTTCCAGCCATCTATTGCTGTACTTGCACTATACATATGCAATATCTGGTTTTGTCCTGTACCACTTCTTTGCCAATAATGAGCAGAACTGCCACAGTTTAATTTTTCTGCTTTTTGGGATTTTAGAAGATATGAATATAAAGTACATCAGGCACATCAGCAAATGTAGTCCAGACTTTCTGTGGGAATTGAGTTGATATTAGCTGTGAGGAGAAAAATGAAACTCTTCTAGGCTCTGTACTTTCACTTCCAAATATTTAAAGGCTCCCACTTATTACACCTGAGAACTTTCCTTTCTCCAAGAAAACCAAGTACCACAGGAAGATGACGTACAGACTATTTTCTTATTAGCAGGTAAGTTTACTTATCCCCAGTTTGAGTGAATAAATTGGTTGCATACTTTTTTTATTAAAATCAAACTGATTGATAAGGGAGTTACTGAAAAGGAGCAAGGGTCTAGTTGTTTCTTGACTGCATACATGGAAAACTAGATATTAAAACTGAAAGATATTGAAAAGGTCCCAATAAGAAATCATCACCTTTCATAATAACAGTAGCAGCGGTAAATGACGAGATTTAATGGACCCAAGATCTTTTGGATACCAAACAAAACCTCAAAGCACCTTATGCTTCAAAACATGTTTTCTTGCTACAGAACCTATGCTTCAGATAATTTTGGAAATTTCCTCCACATTACCATTGGATGATGTAGAATTTCCTCAGAATAAAACCATGCCAGATTTTGGTCAGTGTGTACACACAGTTATTTCCTGCCCACTGCAGTTTCATGTTTTATTTTGGTATGAATGCATCAGGGCAGGAAGGCTCAAAGCTACCCTAATTCTACCACAATGAAAGTCTTATACTGAGTGAAAGTCTTATACAATGTGATTTGAAGGCTAAGGACTCACTCTTCAATAGAGAAGAAAGGGGTGGTCTCTCAAAGTTGTCCTAAGTGCTTCTCTAATGCACCTTTGTGAACAAAGCAGTGACACTGCACATGTGATATCAGCAGGACATTGTCCCCAAAGCTGTGCAGCCACCCCCAAGACAGGTGCTACATTAAGACATTTCTTCATTTTACTTCTCCAATAGAAAGCTGTGGCAGTCCTCACCTGTCATGAATTGATGTTTGGGATTAGCACGTGAGAGAGGCATGTGAACTGCAGCTCGGCTTTGTGTCAGGTTGAAGAATTCAGTGCACCGTAAACCCCCAGAACTGTGATCCTTGTGGGACTGGGCTGCAGCCAGTCAAACATCCTATCAATCAAGAGGACCCCTGCGAGGTGTGGCATTAACTTTTACAATTCAGACCAGTGTGGGACTCTGCTCTACTCAATCCACCAGTCAAGTCTGCCTGCACAGTTCCTCCACAGGGGATACCTCAGCCTTTATAATGCTGGTCATTGACAAGCTGAGTTGTGATCAATCAATCAGTCTCCTACCATGCTGCACAATGGCTGCAGGATAACACAAGCTAGACTACCCCATCCAAAAAAAAAAACCCCAACCCACCCCTCCAAAAAAGTTAAATAAAATAGCCTTAAAAAAAAATCCATTTATTTTTTACATATTGCTCTAAGTGACGTCCCCAACACTTTTCTGACTATTATTTTGCTCTTTTTTTTCTAAACATAATTCTGATGAGTGTTTTAAATTATGATTCTTTTTTTTCCCTGAATTTTGTATGTATGTGTGTGTGTGATTACCTAATCTTTTGGCACAAGGAAGTATCTCTGATCAGGCCCAGGCCTAGAATAACATAAGCATGGCAGGTCAGGATGGAAGAAGGTAGATTGGCACAGCAAGTGTGTTTACATCATCCCTGGCTCTAGCTTGATTTATCAGTAGATTTGGCCCTATTTACTGTTTCTTTGTAGCTAGTGGTGAAGTATATCATATAAACCAAGAATGATTTAGGATAATAATTGTTCAGAGTGAATGCAGCTAAATTAAAGAGAGAGTATGGTAATACGCATGGGTCTGGTAGTTCTTGGGCATTCATATGGCTCCTAATTTCTGCACATTCCCACCCCACCACTTTAGGTAGAAATGAGTAGATTTTAATTTTTTATAGATATAAAAATTGCATGTTTGTGTGTGCATGCATATATATAAAAATACTTTTTTTTTGCTGCAATGTCTTGCTTCTCTGTCATTTGTATTAACAACTTTCAGGCTGGTTTTTTGGCAACAATTTTGCATCTCAGGAAATACCGTAAATACTGTCAATACTCTCATCCCATAGTAGTGTGAGTTAGGCAGCCCTTTGGAAAAGCAGAGATGCTCTGTGGCACTGGTCCTTTATTGTCCAGATCAGGTCTAGAGCAAGCTGGGACATATTCTTGGCCTGGATTGAAAATTTTCCTTTCTGCCGCTGTCTCAGCTGTTGTATGCCCACCGATCTTGGCCAAATTTCTCCTTGGAAATAGCAATGCTCCTCTCTGCTATGCCCCACTCTGAGTTCTGCCAGTGAAAAGGTGGTAGACAAGAACTGGGCAGAAACTGTCACATTTGGGGAAGAGGTGAGAGAGTAGGAAATAGCTTGTGAGCCAAGCCCTACACATACTTACATACTGGGGAGGAAATTTGCTAATTTCTAAGTGTTCATCTTACTTGGCAGGGCTGGAAAGCTCTGAAATCTCTGTGCCAGGGAAGCAAGGAGTGCTAATAGGAAAAGGCAGGCAGATTTGTGTGAGGCCTGGGCATACTAAGGCAAGGACACAGTGGATTTCTAGATCTAGATAGGTAAAGGGAATCAGTGTCCAGATAGGGTATGAGGAGGCAACTACGGGGAAAAAAATGAAACCTTACCTTATCCACCAAAAGCTTTCTCTATAAAATACAGGCCTCTGTGGCATCATGGAAAAAAGTCCAGAAAAACAGATGAAGTTGTACTGGATTCACTAGCTCTTTCCTCTCCTCTGCATCCTGCCAAAAATGCAATTTTACTTTAATTTTGTTTTTGTGTTATTTTTCATGATGCTAAAGCATTGCTTGAACACAGATGTAAACCATCAGTACAGTACTGTAAGGCATGGACCACACAGACATGCAGTTCCTTTCAAAATGCAAACCAGAGGAAACAATCTGCCTTTAAAATTAAACTTCCTCATTAATTTCATTAAAAACGTGTGCAGCTTCTAGGGGATGGCAGAGGGTGACTTAAAACATGGCATTATCCCTTGAAAACTGGCAGGCAGTGAATGTGCTCTGGCGGAAAAAAAGGAATAAAATAGGGGATCTGAAAGAAAGGTTGGGAAAGGGAAGGGGATGTCCCGCAGTGGTTGCCATTTTTCTACTCCTGTCTGCTTTGCTGTGCTCTGCAGACACACAATAATAACCCCAGTGGGCCCGGGGATCAGATGACGTGTTGCTGAAGGATTAGGAGCAATTCTATCCCCCTGGCATGGGTTTAGGAATTTTCATTAAAATGACCTTGGGTGTGGTGAGAAAGGAATTCGGGCTGCATGGATGGAGAGCTAAACATCCTACCTGGGGAACAACAAAAGGTCTCTGCAAGGCTTGCCTCCCCAGGCCCCAAGCAGAGCTGTCATGCTTTTCCCCTGCTCAGTGCAGTTGTTCACGGATTAGCATGGAGATACACGGAAGGTCAGAATTAAAAGGCATCTTTCCAGGGGATGGAGGGGGGAGGTGGGAGGATGGAGGGGAGGAACAAGCAAGAGGGCTTGTTGTTTCCTGGAATTGCTTAAAAACAAATACTTAGAAGCAAATATGTGTTTGGTGTGGAGCGGAATTGTGTTTAATTAGCAAGGCAGCCTTGTGCCCAAGTGCTGCACCAGGAGAAAATGGAAAATTATTGCTAGGTTGTGCAATCCCATCCTGTTCATCTGCACAAGCAGCCCTTGCACAGTTTGGTGAGCTTCTTGTGTATGCTCCTGCTTAAGCAAAAAATTTCTAGTCCTGCTGAATGTCTTCTCACAGTTTGACTGTATTCAGGCAGGCAGCACCTTACAGCAGCACTTTCAATTCCTGCTGGCTGAACCCAATAGTTTTTGAGGAAGCAATTTACTGATAACTGTAATGCAGCTACCCTATGCCATCACATCTTCTAATGGTAGCAAATTCCACAAGAAATGGATTAATCAGAATAAAAAGAAAGCGCGATATTGTTAGCAACACAGCAAAAAGCATTAAAGCAAGCAGAAAGTAAAACCTCTCTCTTAAGTTTCTAGGGCGTGTGGTTGAAAGGCTTGTACACACAGTCTTGACAAATTTCGTCACCTGCTGGTGAAATGTCCCTCCCTACCTTGCATTCAAGGTAAATTAAAAGAAATGTACTGCACTGTAGCAGGTATTCTTGGTGACAACAGTTGTTCTGAAGCACTTGGATGTAACACAAGGTGTTAAGAAGCACTGAAAAAACGGAATTATCTGTAGTTCACTGCCATTTCAAACTCATTCTGGAAGATGTTAAGGAACTATTGATGCAATGAACAGTTAAGAGCCTGTCAGTCCTCTGTCCTTTGATAGCCTCCCTCAAGACACTAGTTTGGACTTGGCCTGGCCAAGTGCTGTCTTTTGGGAGAAGGAGACAACCCAGGGATGAACTTCCCTCAAGCAGAGGAAATGCTGAGCATTTTGCAGCAGGTGCTGTGGCTGACCACCCAGCGTTTGTAAACCAGGAGCTGATGGAGTGCAAAGCCCTGTCATATCCCCAGAGGGTGCCCCGGGTGGGATTGCTGTGGGATAGCAACAAAAGATTATCTGTTCCAGGTCTCTCCTTCCTAAGCCTGCAGAAACACAATCCATTACTTCAGATGGAAAGAGTTTATTTCAGCCTGATTGCATTACAAGATCCTGGAGTGAGTTCACACACGAGCAGCAGAAACCTGTCACATTTGAGAAACTGTGTGTCAGTGTGACTGGCCTGCTCCCCTCAGCTCAGTACCTGCAGGCAAAAGGCACCGTGGTTAATGAGAGGAGGCCTCGAATATTAATCAAACCTGTAATCTCCTACAAAGACATGTGTAGGCACTACTGCTGAAGATTGTTTTTTTAGCCACCTTTTATTCTCATCTCTTGACTCTGTCTTATGTGGCACTGGAAAGAAGAGAGGAATGTAAATGTGACCCAGCTCAGTAAATGGCTTTCATGAAAATAGGCTGAGTGATTTTCCTCATGCAGAAGACCCATGTAAACTGCATGGCTTTTCTGTAAATCTCTGGAGGTTTCTCTTCAAGAGACCAATTTGTAGAACTGAGGACAGTAGGACCTGTTTTGCATTGTCTTCATCCTTTACCAACAGATAATTTGGTACAAGTTAAGGAGGGAAGTTTTCTTACTGTTCTTTGTGGCATGTCTCTGACTCCCCACCTCGGTTGTAGGGGGACTTCTCAGTATCCTGGGAAAGATTTGTGGTCATTTCTTTTTTAAGAGAACCACTTGTCCACTTGTCATGGAAATCAGTGAAGTTGGAAACCTAACTTCCCATTCATAAACAGATCTAAGGTGTCTGAAAGCAAAGGAAACAACTTTCTTTGTGCTGGGGCTGCCTGTCCTCTCTGCTCCATGAGGGGGAAAGACAATCAGAACCTCTGAAATATCTGTCATTCCCACTGAGTGAGGAAAAGCAGAGTGTGATACTTTCTAGTGCCAATCTGTCAACAATCATTATTGGCTAAAGTTTTTCCTTGAGGCATGCAGGTTGGTGTACTTATTTTCATTTGCAGGAGGAGTGATTTGGAGCAGAGAGAGGTTAATCTCCTACATTAGCCAAGTCATATTAGCACTGGCCAAAATGTTCAATAGAGTTTGTTTGCTCACTGTCACTGTGCATAGCTAAAAGCATTGGTATGCACTGCTTCTGCCTGCCTATTATGGGTTATCTTGGGTGGCCTGTCCAACCCATTGATAAGGCCCGGTGGTGACGCTGCTGTGACAATGAAATTGCCAGAGAAGGGGTCGTTAGCTGAGCTGTGAGTCTTTGGTGTCTAGAAGTGTGCCCAGCCTAGGTTTTCTTGTGCTGACAAATGTGTTTCCTGTGGCCAGGGAGAACAGCAGAGGTAGCAAGCTGAGCAGTTTGGCAACCCATAATTTTTTCATCCTGGGGAGACCCAGTTCCTCCAGTGACAGTTTACTGGTCCCAGAGAAACTGGTTTCCTTGCCTCTAGTCCAAACCAGGCAATAGTTTTGGTGGCTATCATTTTTTCTTGTTTGTTTTTCATTTCCCCCATGTTTAGATGCATTACTCTCACATCAGATACAATTGTGCTCTGTTCTCCCAGATTTCTCTCAAGAGGATGTCCACCAAATATTTACTGCAAGGGAATTGTATGAATGCCAGTGAGGGGGAGTGTTTAGTGCTAGTGGAGGGGTGTTTGCAAAAGGTACAGCGCTATTTGTCAGGATTTTGGTAGTTTTGCCAACATGAAAATGTCCTGAATCTGAGAAAGTTGTCTGCTAAATATGAAGGGGAGGTTCTGGCTATCGAGACCTGTGCATCATTCTTCCCCAACAGTCCAGCATGTGTGAAGTCAACATTAGGAATATTCCCATTCAGGCTTAGAAACTGGACAGAGCACTAAAAGTGTCTGAACAGAACAACCAAAATCTCATAAGAGGATGTGGAAGAGTTGATGCAGATCTGGGCATCTTTCCTGCATTTAATTG
Organism: Oriolus oriolus; assembly: GCA_013400235.1. NCBI lineage: Eukaryota > Metazoa > Chordata > Aves > Passeriformes > Corvidae > Oriolus > Oriolus oriolus. The sequence goes on from VXBT01005032.1 coordinate 111,058, forward strand.
TGAGTTTTGCACATATGAAGACTTTTATGTTGTACTAATGCATGGAAATGAGGGTGGTATTTAAAATCATGACCACTAAAAGAAAAAAAATTAACCCTTTTGTCCACCTTTGTGGTATTTTGCAATCTCTGACTGACATTTCTTCCCTTGGAACGTGTGCAGTGTGGCCAGCAGGTTTAAAAACAAAGAGAAGAGCTTTATTAATGCAACTTGAACAGAAGAAAAAAAAAAAAAAGAAGAGAAAGTCTTGAATTAGATCTTCAGTTGCTGCAGAGGTCTGTTGTCCCTGGAATACCTTTGCAGTGTGTGCTAAACGGTCACTCAAAGTCAGCATGAAAAAATGATTTCTGAAGCTGTTGGACAAATAAGGAGACTCATTCTGAGCAGGGACTAAATTGGTTTGGAACATATGCCTGTGCTGAGCAGCCAAAGTACATAATCAGGTTTAGCAAAACAAAGCCTGATACCAAACTTGCCAGGAAAAATTGTTTTGTCATTTTGAAATCTGCTTGGTTTTTAAGCAGACCTTCCCAGAACAGAAAACAATGTGTTTCATGCCCCACTTCATCTGCCATTGCTGTATTTTTCCTCTGAAGATTTGTAAGGAAGGGGAAGAATATATAATCCCATTGTTAAGATACTTAAATTAAAAGCTTGCTCGTGTTGAACTGCCCTTTCAGTCAGGATTAAGATTTGTTACCCAAGTCTATATACCCTGTAAAACAACGGCTAATCCAGACATTAATCACAGGAAATATTCCGGGCCTTTTAAAAATAAACCGTGACATTCTATGAAGAATACATAATTGAGAATATCCTGGACAGGTTGAAAATTAGCCCAGTTGATTGGTTACATAATGATCAGCTGGGTAAGCCAAGGGGAAAGAAAAGAGCACATGGGGCGAACAATGCAGCAGCTTTGTGCTATTGTCTGCCTTTTCCTGTCCTCGAGTTCAGCTCGGTACAAACATTGTCATTCCAAAACAAATGACATTAACAGGAGGTGTCTGTACCCCTGGTCAACCTCGCTCCTCTGCTTTCCGATTTTTCCAACCACGGTCTGTATTTTTTCCCCCTGCTCCCTTTGCTGTTTCCAGCCAGTGTTTCCCAGCTCCGATCTGTTGCCCAGAGCAACTTGTGCAGCAGTTGGGTTGTGACTGATCCCTTTCTTCAGGCAGTATCTGTCAATGTCCCCCCTCTCTGCCAAAGGCCAGTTACTCATGTCAAGGTCAAATTGTGGACAGTCATTCTGTGTCTGCCCAAGTTAATCCAAACCAAACATACCATGTATAAGTAGCTTATCTCCCAAAATAAATAGATGATAATTAGCATAAGCCACCACACCCACTCCTTTTCCATTCCTCTCTGAAAAAGTCCTTCCACCTGAGTAAATCAGGATGCTTTGTCTGACCCGTTCTTACTATGTTGAAAAGCAAGCGAGCGAGCTCTGGCTCCAAGTGGGATGGAGTTTACTACCTGGCTTTCCCAGACCAAGCCACTCTTAGTGACACAGGAAGAGATGCACACAAACATGCTTGTAAAGGAGATGAGATTATGCCAGGAAATCCTCATAAATGATAATTTACAGCAGATCTCTCTGCAGCTCTGGGTCAATCATTATCAGTTGTGCTGTTGTCTAAGTGAGCATCACTTCTTGGGCACAAGTGTGTCCCATCTCTGTTTTTTCAGAGACAGCAAGCTAAAGCAGACCTAGCTGTGCAAGGAGACTGAGGGACTGACAGTGTGGATATGGGTCAGAGGCGTATTAAAATTCTGCATTTTGTCTGTGGGACTTTCACTGTGGACCTGCCTCACAGCGGCTTCTTTGGTTGGCTGAACTTCTGTGCTGTGGCACTATGGGACTCTGTAGTGAAAAAAGTGTCCCCCCTTGGTACCACTGAACATGTAGGTACCGATCCTGAGGGAGAAGAGAGAGGAAGATGAGTGCTGATGCTGTCAGGAGGGTGAGTGAAGATGTGTGATGTTGAAGAAAGGGCACAACAGACAAAGGTAAAGGAAGTGATGGCTCTGAACTGCTCTCCCTGCCCAAAGTGCAAAGTGGTGATTGATGGTCAGTTCTTTCCTACTGTAAAATCAATTACTGGTGTAAAAAAAAAAAGGGGGGGGGAGGGGGACTGTGAAAAATCCCAGCTTTACTTTTAGAGAAGGAATCCGCCTGACTTGGGTTGCTGAAGCTCAGCTGGCAATGAACTAGGCAGGTGGGATTTTTAGTGCTGGAAAACAAAGTTTTCCAATTTCCTATACTTCTTTATTTTCTGTTTAAATATCCTGTAATAACGACAGTCAGGAACTTATCCCTGTGTTTATGTTCAATGCTATAGAAATAACATACATGTAACACTAATTATTTAATAAATGACTAATAACACGAGGAAATTCTCTTTGCTACACAGGGTTTCCTCTCTCACTTAGACTTGTGTAGCTCCTTTGCCCTTTCCAGGGCATGTGATTTATTCTGAAAGAGTGAGAAGTGAGCTGAGCACCCACACCTTGGCTATGGTTATCATTAAAGGTATAATTTCTATTTAGAAAATTCCCTTTTTAATCTGGGTTTGTGCCTCTTATCACTTAATGCCTATGAAAGAAAACATGAATAATTAGAAAAAGAGCAAATACTATAGGCAAAGCAGGATCTATAGATTTCAGGCAAGATTTAGAGGATAAGGTCAGTATTCTGGGATGGAATCAGACAGAAAATTAAAGGATTAGACCCAGGACACATGGACTCTGCCATGGACCTCCAGTCCAGGGGTTTCCGGACAAAGTGAGGCACCAGATATTATGACCTGGTCTTGTGCTTAATACAATAAATTACAGTTTAATGACACAATTTGCAAGTAGAGGAATACAGGTGTGGTTTGGATGTGTTTCTAGCCAACAGCAAAAGGGGCCCAAAATACAGTTGTGGGAGCAGCATTTGTACAACTTGGAAAGTTATATTGCTTATATTTGCTTTAGTAGCCTAGGAACACATCAGAGGTGGTGTGAAACCTCTTGGGGGAATTTGGTGTTGCTTTGCATAATTTCCATCAACGTCTTCACATCCTTCCTCAGCTTTTGAGGCTCAACCCAGGTGTGCTCAAATGCTCCTGAAACTTGGCAAAGGCTTCTGCAAGGCTGTCTGGGGGGAGGGAGGGAAGGAGGCAATGGGGAGGTTTCACCTGGTTTCAAGTTTCAGGACAAAAACTTTTGCATGAGTAACAGTTCCCAGCTTCAAGAGCCCCGTGACAACATCGTGACCAGGAATGCAAAATCCCGGGTTTGTGTACAGGACAGGCGCTGTCAGGCAGAAGAATGGGATTTCAGGCAGCGCTGAGGGACAGGATGCCGTACTTGTCAGCGCACAGGATGTGCTTACTGGAAGCCTGTGGGAAACACTCACCCAGACTTGGCCACCTTTTCCTCTCGGGCCGGGGAGGGGAGGAAGGCGTTTGAGGCAGCGGTGCGGCAGTTGTTTCCAGCGCGTTTTTGAGGGAACGGAGTCATCTGGCACGTCGCTGGCAGCCGGGCCCCGGGCCGCGTTTCCCTGGCGCACAGCTGGCCACAGCTGGCCGCCGGCAGCCTGAGAACCGCCCGCTCCCCAAGGTGCTCTCGGAACGGGGCCGCGCTGCTCGCGGGCGCGCTGCCAAGCGCGGCGCTGGTGGCAGGGGGTGAGCCTCGTAAAGAATTACATTGATCGCTGGGTGCAGCGAAAATGCGCCCTCGGTTGAAAAGTCATGCATTAATTAAGTTGATGGCCTGTTTAGCTTGTAACCTCAGCAGCTGAGTCTCAGCCTCTCTGTGGTCAAATAGATTTACCTAATGTAATGAAAGGCCATACCCTTTCCATTTCCTTCTTTCAAAGCCTTCTCACCACAAACTCTTCTGGTAAGGCCACTTATCAGTGACAGCACATTTTTCATTACTGGTGGAGTATGTGTTAAAATGAAATTTTGAAATAGTTTTTCAAATATCACGTGGTGCATGCTGCGTATCGACTGGTCAGCGATCAATCCATCAATCACTTACCTTTGTTTTCTTAAAGTTTGATTTGCTTGTTTGTCTCCTTGAATTGAATTTATTTCAGACAACACTCCTTATTCCAGGCAAGCTTGTAGAAGAAAGGCAAAGAACTGATTTTTGTCCCAAGCTGAAACAATCATATTTGCATAGGCTTGTCTAAAAAGAAATAAAAAAGTAATTTTACGGATCTCAAGTGATTAACTTTGTTCTGCAATTTTTACTGAGTTTTAAAAAAGCTATATATACTCATACACACATATATAAATTGATAAAAGAGTTCTGTTCTTGTAATATAGTTCTATGTGTTAGTACAGTGAGATACTGTATGACACTGAGGTCTTTATTTCATATGTGCCATGTATGTTAGTAAATAAAGTAGGAATTTAGCTCATGTGCATGTTCAAAATGATCCTGCAGCACGCTCTGATTATGTAGGTGATAATTCTGCTTCAAGTTAACAAGAAAGATTTAATTTAGCATTTGATTTCATACTGGTGTGGACTGATGATGTAATTCTATTTGGTGTCATTGAATTTTACAACAGAGTCACAGAGTAAAGAATCACAGTGGGGTTTTTTTCTACACACGTGTAGGGTTGGGGTTTTTTTGTTTCGTTTTGGTTTTCTCTTTTTTGGGGTGTTTAGGTTTTTTTGCTTGGATTTTTTTTTTTCAATGTTGCAGCAGTGAATCTGCCCAGTGGCTGAGATGGGTAAAATTCGTGGGCTTAATGTTTTCTGTTACAAGGAGGAAGCATCAAACAGAAAGCATAAAGATGTAAGAATAGGAATTTGTAGACTGTAAGATAAGAAATCCCAGGAAAGGCTTAAAAGAAGAAAAATTGTGGAAAGCATCTATGAAGATGGAAGAATTCCACTCTGTGTTCTGTAACATGTTCTATTATATATTCCATTTGTTTTATACTGCAGGGCATCCTGTTTAATTGGAGTCTCAAGTACATTCAACGACAATGACAAAGACCTTTCTGAGTCAATGCAGACTGCTCTCTAAAACATCTGTAATTTCAGGGCTAAAATCTCCAAAGATTTTTATTTCAGCCACAGCTCATACTGTTCACTTACTTGGAATTGATTTAATGGAATAACGTGAGTGTCCATCTGTTGAAGATATTGCTGTTTCAAAAAGGATTTAACAGAATAATTGCTGGAGTCACTCAGATCTCAGGTCTTTGTAGCCCAGAATGCTGTTTCCAGGAGTTTCCAGTAGGACAAAGATGCAGTGATATATTCTGGGATGGATTTGTACCTTTTTGTTTCATGATTCTGACTGAGTTTTAGATTCTTTTGTAAGATGCCCATACTGGCTTGATCTTAATAATTCTTCTTGACAGCTTTTCTAAGGTTAGATAGATCTTCTGTGAGTCTTAGCACAAACTGAGTTCTTCTCAGCTCTCTAAGTCCTTCGGCTTTAAAGTCTCTGAAGTCCAGAGGAGTCTTTCCTAATTCTTAGTCTTTCAGAGATTTGGAGCTTGATTAGGTTTTGTTTTTGAAGAAGATCAATGCATTAAACTGACAGCAGAACCAGCGTTCAGTGGCAGGATTTAAAGCAGACAGTGGAGAAGACAGCCAGCCACAGGATGTACCAGCTGGAATGTCTCACTGTCTACACAACAGCCGGGCTCCCTGCTGCATGAGAATTGCATAGATCAGTGCCACCTCACAGGGGAGGAAAGGATAAAGCAAACTGTGATAAAGCTCACTTACATGCTGATGTGGCCTGGCCATTCACACTTCATGAAGAGTCAAATTGGGCCTGAAGCCTTTGCATTACTCTAATTCAGTAACACCTTCAGCTGTCAGTAAAAGAGGGAAGGCACAGAAGCAGTGATCTAGCCAAACTGATATTTTACTTTTCTGTCATGAAGATATCCACATCAGCGTGAAACCAAGATTTATTTAAAAGGCATTTTTTGTTAGTTCTGAGGGAAGAATATGACTCTTCCGAGGAGTTAGTCAGTCCTCTGGCTAGGGCACTATCCTGAAGGAGAATCTGGCTCCAAAGTGGTTCTTTTTATAAAAGAGAATCTGGAGATGACATGTACCATCTCAGGAGCATGCACTGAATATTTTGCTGAGGGTTTCCTAGATTGCCTCTCTTTCCTGCCAAAGCACTCCATGCTATGGAAGTAACTCCATGCTGGGCATCTAATTTATTCCATCCCAACTAAAGTTCTTTGTTGAAATAAGTTCCAGAAAGTTTTGGCAAATTTCTGATAGAAATACCACGTCACTGGAAACTCGTCCATTACCTCTTTCTGGAGTAAACCTGGGATGGCCTTACCGGGCTGCTATGTTTGGCTTGGCCACCTTGGACACATTTTCATTCTCAGATTTGTTTTACATTGGTCGTGGGCTGGTGTTTCTAATGCTTAACATGTACAATTACTGCTCTGTTAAAAAATAAAGCGTGCCATAGAAGTTGAAACCAGAGCCTGGAGCCCAGGAGTGAAAACAGCTGAGAGCAGCAGGGAAGGGGAAGTAAGTGGCAGGGCAGGCTCTGGTGCTCTGAAATGCAGGGTGTTCCTTGCTTGTCATCATTCCCTGGGAGCTGAATAGAAGGAAGAGCCATCTCTTGTTTTGTAAGTCGCTACAAGTATCGTAAAATGTGGAGACAAAGAAAAAGAATGGAAACTAATCCAGAATGTCTTTCCGCTTGGTTTCAGACTGTCCCCGCTCTGTTGTGTGTTGAAAAGGTCTGAAGCAGAATATCCTATTGTTGCAGTTTCTCTTTATTGTAGAGCAGGACTTGCAGTGGGAGGATGACTTTTGACAAGATGCCAGGGGGCTGGTTTGTGTGTACTATCCGAATTCTCAATCAGAGTTCTCCCAGGCAGCTAGTGACAGGACCAGGGGACATTCAGGCTGGACATCAGGAAGAATTTCTTCATGGGAAAGGTCGTTAAACATTGGAATGAACTTCCCAGGGAGGTGGTGGAGTCCCCATCCCTGGAGGTGTTCAAGAAGTGACTGGACGTGCCACTCAGTGCCATGGATTAGTTGACAAGATGGTGATCATTCAGAGGTTGGACTCGATGATCTGAGAGGTCTTTTCCAACTTAAATGGTTCAGTGAATCTACACACCAGCACGAGTAAGGGGTGCAACAAAGCAAAAAGGTGCTGGGAGGTTCAATGAAGTGTTTTTAAGCTCTTAGAGCTCCTAAAGGAGGTGTTGCAAAGTGGGAGGTGAAGGTATGGCACCCATGTAGAAAGGGCAGCTGTAGAAATAGAAGCAAGGAATTGTATTTTATTCCAAAGTGAAGAAGAAAACACTGGTGATGATGCTTTGACTTTCACTTTCTAGCTAAAGTATGTACATAAACCAAATATTTTTTCCCTTTTTAAATAATACACCCAGGAAATGTTCTGAGGGAACAACAGAGGGTGCCCTCTATTTTGCTTATGGCATTCACCATTAGCTGCAAAATCTGTGTGTTTCTGTGTCTTGTTTAATCACATGTGATGGGGCCATTTGTGTATAAACCTACTTCAGGGGGAAGACATGGGCCATGTGAAGTGCCTGTGGTGTCTCTCAGAGAGCCCAGACAAAAATGGGGCAGATCCCTCCTCTCTCACAGAATTTTCATGTTTAAAGTATAATAATAATAATAATAATAATAATAATAATAATAATAATAATAATAATAATAATAATAATAATAATAATAATAATAATAATAATAATAATAACAATAATAATAATAGCAAGAGTCTAGATGCAAGAGTCACTATATTGCAAAAACTCTTCTTGTAGCATTGAAATGGTGAACTCAGTCCTGCAGCCATTGCAAAGAAATATTACATCCTACTTATGAAAGTATTTAGTTCAAACCAGATTTGATGGGTTTTAAACTTGGCTGTGCTAAGGGCTGAACACTGTGTTCTTCTGCTGGCCTCTAACACGGTGTGAAATCATTAAGTAATACGGGCAGAAATGCTGGAAGTGCTTATGCAGCCTTTAACTCTTCAAAGGAACATTCCAGCTCCTGAGAATCCAGTCTCAGTGCAACTGTGGAAGCAGCAGCCAGGGAGGGATGATTTCTGTCTTACATCTTAATGTGAATAAAATGCATTTATGCTCAAGGAATCAGAGTTGTCATAGAGGGGAGGATATGCTGGAGTCTATGTCAGCAAGAGGGTTACATTCCTGCCCTTTGTGCAAATCCCTTCATAATTATTTAGCAACAGCCAGTACCTGAGCAATGGAAGATAAACATAATTGCTGACAGCAAAGATAGACTCTTATGTAAGTTTTATCATCCCAGGGCTGAGTGGCAGCAGATGCTCCTGGTCGTGCAAGCTGGGTTTCCCACTGGATGAGAAATCAGTGATGTGGAGTCTGGGTATGTTCTCAGTTTACTTAAGACTGCACTCACCAGTTGTGCGACAGGGGTGGTCAAAGAGCATGCAAGATGTTCTCCCTCATCCTTGTTTTCTTTCCTAGACTGCTAGAACAGCAATGCCAATGGAATGACTTTATTTCAAGAATTAATTGTGATTAGAGATACTAAAGCAGAGAACAAGTTGTCTTGTTTACTTGTGCCACCTCCCACAAGAAAAACAGAAACTTAGGTCTAAAAATATGAGTGTTTCTCGAAAGATTGAGCAGGGCTTGCCAGCTAAATAAAAGAAGATGTAAAGCAACATACAATGGCATCTTTTGACTCTCCACATAATGATACTGAAATTGAGGAAGTAAATTACAAAATAAAGGATGCAAGATAGAGCATGCAGCCCTGGGGGTAGGAGTGCCAAAATAGCTGATGAATTCATCTGGTTTTAATGGTACAGTCACTCCTTCTTTTAATCAGTTCGTCTCTTCTGAGTAATGACACAGTCTGGTTATTTTTCCAATTTAGGCAATAACAAATCATCAAAACCAATTTCTGTACCTGCTTTCTCTTTCAAAACAGAAGATTATGAACCACAATTCACATTGATAAGTAGGTCCTAGAAAAATCATGACATTTATTTAATGGCTGAAGTCGTAAATATACATCAAACTTTGCTGATTTTCTATTTCTCTAGCATGTGAGAAAATGAATTTGGGAATTTCATCTTGAAACACTTTGCATAAAGAGGTCCTAATCTCCAAGCAGAAATTAAGTTTACTGCAGTGTTGGAAATTATGTCTCTGATTTCCTCTCTTGCATCTGCTGTAAGTCTTACATTTCTGTGGGGTTTTTCTTTTTTTTTTCCAGCAGCACTGTTTGTTCAGGGAATTTTTTAGAGTGGAACATCGATAAATTCACCTGGTAAAGTCCAGTTGTCTTCTGCATAACCAGAGCTTCACTCCAGTGTTCATGCAAACCAGGATCACATGCTTCTTCCAAAGTCCAGCTACATTTAGTATTGGAAGCCCAATTTCTCTTTGCTGTGAGGATAACTCGGGGAGTCCTGTGTGTGGTAGCTGGATCCTTGAAAGCTACAAGCCGTTACCTGATTTAGTATTGCGACATTTAACCTCTCTGAGCTGTGGAACACATGGGTTGTTTATCCTTCTGCTGGGAATACTATGTGGAGCGGAATTGGTAATGTGGTGCACCCCTCTGATGGACCCAAAAACCCTACCTGGACTGGTCTGGTGTGTCAAAGTAGTTTGCAGTGCAGACTCCTAAGTGACAGCACATGTTCACACAAACACAAAATGCACTCAGTTGAAAAGTTTTTTCAATTATGAAAAAGAATGGTCCGGGGAAAAGTGCTCTTGATTTTGAAATGCCAACAAAACCCCCCTGGCATAGGAAAAATGTCATGGCAGAGTCATCTTTTTGAAAAGCTGGTGATGCAGAACAGCTGTGTTTCTCAACATCAGGCAGGAGATCAGCTGGTTGAGTGATGACTTTTCATATGTTGGAATGTGGTGTCACTCTGCAAATGGCAGAAAGCAAATCCCTGCCTTCAATCTTAGCTCCTATTTTCCTTAGTTACAACTTTTGCTCATTTATTTTCACTTTTTCTGTTGGTGTTTGGCTGCCTCTTCACTCCCTGAAGTGCTAAACTGGAACCAGAAGCACTGATAAGAGTGGTACAGTATGTCAGCTCCACACTCATACTTTTACAGGGAATAGCAGCTCTGGAGTTAACTGAGAAACAGGGAGACAGCAAATGCCCATTCCTGCAGAAGACTCAATTTCTGTATTAACTCTGGAAAGAGCTGGAGCCCAGCACTGTGCCTAGATTTAGATAGTGTATTTGTAGTATTTATATTATAGCTGAACAATCAAAATGATCAGTTTTCTAGTTTTCCTGAATTTGAGTAATATTTTTTTCTCCTGATATGCATGTGAGTGGTATCAGTTTTGGCACCCCTTCTCTAGTGTTTCATGATGGGGGGGGGGTCTTATTTAATGTTTTCTCATTATGATTTTTTAATGAGAAATTTGCCTATTGATTCTTTTCTAGAATTTGAAACTACTTAAGCAGATTTTCTGGTACATTGAGGTGTGTTGGTAGCTGGCCTGAGACATTCAAGTGTCTGCTGTTCCCAAAGGTGATATCGATTGAAACTTTGGCTTTGACTTCAGCCAAAAGAGTCAAACTGGGCCTCTCATATCTTTGGCCATATGTAAAATTTGTCCCTCAATTTCTTAGTGAAAAGCTAAGGTTCACACAGAAAGAAAAACAAACGAATATTTTCTGCATTTTGCATAAGCTTTCAGAAGATTGTGGTGCTGTTCCTACAAGTACCAGTGTCAGCTGATAGAATCCTCGAAGCTGGTGCCAAATGGGAACCTCTGGTTATCTGTAGTGAGGCTCATAACCAGCGGTCCCCCTGCTCAGGGAAAGACCTGTGTGTTGAATTAACAGCAGCTTTCTCACATTATGTGCTTCCTACTCGAGGGCAGTGTATCCAATCATCATCTGTTCCCAAAAGCCAGGGAAACAGCGGGGTAGTGTGGTGAAAAGGCTGTATCCACAAACCATATTGATCCCTGAACAAATTTGTCTGGAGTCCTCAAGCACACACGCACACATGTGTGCACACACACACACAAATTCCTGTGGCTTTGCCACTGCTGCTCTCTACGTGGTTTGGTCTGTGCCCCCCCCAGAGCTTCATGCCTTTGCCCAAGAGTTTTTCCTGAGACTGTCAGTGCAGGTGTTCCAGAAAACGCCTGCAATACATGAGTGAGGATTAGAATCTGGCTCTCCTGACAGATGATGGACTGTTCTTTTATTACCAAAAGTTTTAAAAAACAAAAGGATCTTGCAGTGGGGTGGCTCAGAGTCAAAGGAACCCTAACAAAGCTGAAAATTGAGTGTATACATTGCAGCTCAATTATTTTGAAGGTTGAGGTTTGTGCTTCAATCCTTCATAAGGAAAAAGGCTGTCTTTATTGAAGCGCTCTCTTTTATCATTCTCTGGGATCTCTATGCTTTGGTTTTGTATGTGTTTTATGGAAAAAAAAGTCAATACATCTATTAACAATTTTACTGCTCTTGAACGTTAGTAACCTGGAGCAATGCTGAAGTTCTCTGACTAAAGTGCAGCTTTTTAGTAAGAGGGACATCAGGAAAGGTGTTTGTTTGCCAGTGGCTAATGGCCAGAAGTTGCCCCAATTTGAAGTGATTCCATTCTGGCTTTCAATGTTACTGTCCCCAAACTTTTGTTGAAATGGGTGGGATGATTTCTGCCAGGGAAATTAAATGAAGAATGGACAGCATAGCACTTGTAGGCCATGAGAATGATGGTGTCTAATAAAAAGCAAGCATAAAAGAGACTTACCTAAGAAACAGTCGTCTTGTTTTTCTTCTCTTGCATTTTACCTCTACAGGCAGGTTTTGATGAGCTATTTGACTCCAGTCGGTCAATTGCAATGATGCCTGTGATACAAATTGGTTAGTGGGCAAACATGATGTCTTGGCTATTTTTCTGTGGTTCTTCTAATTTCCTTCCTACTAGAACAAAAAGGAAGCATCGAAGATCTGGGTGCGTTATTCTGGTAGTGCTGTCACCATGTGGTTTACACAAAGCCAAGATTTTGGTTCAAAGCTGTGCTGGTTTGGGGGTAATCCCCAAAACCTGCAATGGTGTGACTGTGTAATTTAATTGACAGGCTATTTCCTGCAGGACAGTTCCGCTTAAGAAGCCTGTGTGGGTGTATGTCTGACATTCATTGTGTGAGGGAGAGACAGCAAAGCCTTCTGGCTTTCTCAGCTTCTGTAGTTAAACCGCAGTACTTGGCCCCTATATTTCTTGATATGAAATGATTTTAAACTCTCCTGGGTACTTGAATACATAGATAGGATGCAGCAGGAGGATGCATTTCTTCCCTTGTTTTTGCGGTGTGGCTTCTCTGCAGATGTAGAGAAGTGTGTCTGTCACTATGTGAAAAAAAAATTATCCTAATGCAATCCTACAATGCAAACACAGATCAGTAGGAGTAGGATCTAAGATCTTAGGAATTTCTAGATTTTATATTTTCAAAATAACATCCTGCCGATTGAAAATTCATAAAATCAAAGCGTTCCGTATTTTTCTTTTCCCATGTCCATTAAAAAAATCTCATTGCAAATAAGGATTTGGATTTACAATAAGTAATTTTGTGTATGGCTGCTCACATAAAGCTGTGTAATATAATCTGAAATGAATGTTATAAAATCAGGCTCTCCTATTAAATCACATTTGCACATAATTTTCTGCACAGAAAAGAGAATCTGACTTTTGAAAAATTGCATTTCCTAATTCCATCGGTCTGTGGAATCATTAAATTTTGCGTGACGCCTTTCACAAGAAGCTGGCATCTGGCTGATGTGGTGGTTGGACTCTGGTGCAGTGTCCTTGGGACGGGAAACTGCTCTGATGAAAGCTGTATTCTTCGGTTCGTCTTCCAAGTCCTACCTCAAGAATTTGTCTTGACCTGATACTACTAAAATTTGAGAGGGTGGGAGGAAAGAGATATATCACTGAGTAAAGGATTCCTGCATCCTGTCGGCACTGATCCATATCTTTGGTTTGATTAACATGCAGTGTCAATTCTTTGAGTCTCACTGGGTTTTGCCTAGAAAGACTGTTTGCAGTGCAGATGTCAAATATAAGTGTAATACAGCACAAGTAAGAAAAATCTGAACCCCCTGGACCTCACCTCTCATTATTTTGAGAGATAGATGAGTTTATTTTTAGTATATTCTTGTTGTAGTGAATGTAAGCACAGAATTAATTTTTTTCACTTATCTAAGACTACATTTTAGGATCAGAGTTGTTGTGAATGTGATTGCTGCAGCAGCTGGTCCTTTGTGGTTACAGCCTGTGGTTCCCACATCTGAACCCGTTACTTCTTGATTTGGAGTCTGGAGGCCTTGTGATGGTGGGGGAAGCCCAGAGTTTGAACTCTGCCTATGGAGTTCATTGTCTGGGCATTTGAGTGGATTATAATTTCTCTAGCTGGGAGCATAGCAGGGTATGAGTGCTTGAGGGCAGCTGTGCCCTCCAGTTCTCTACCATAGTATGTGATTGTGGATCAGCACTTTTTCTCTTGTATTTTTTTCCCTAAAGCTCTTTTGCTGATTGAAATGCATTTTAATTGTTTTGTGATCAGCATTTTCGTTATTATCTAGGAAAAAACCATTGGATTTGTTTTGGTTTTCTTTTCATGTATAATTAAATACAGAATTAACTGTGAACTAGGGTATCTACAATGAACAGCATCTCCAAGTGCTGGCTGCAGTGATCATGTGTTGGGATCTGGGATGACATCTCTGTGACAAGAGCTGAGCCTGCATGGAGACACCCTTTTCACATTTTTGTTTGTTTGAGTATCTTCTTAACTTCAAAATGCCTGTATGAAAGTGTTGGGAGAGTCTGGGGCTGTGAGGTCTAGCTCCAGGAACTGAAGGATTCTGCAAGGAGAATGCCACAGTTATTTGCCTGTTGTCGTGTTGCAGTTCATATCCTGGTCGGCTGCATGCCAAACCCACAAACTCCCTCTGTTCCTGGTAACTGCGAAGATTACTTGCTTATAATGCTGTGAAATAAGTGCTGTACCATTGTGAGAGTAGGTAAGAAAAGCCTTTAGATTTGATATTCTTTATGTAGAGTCTCTGAAACATCCTTAAAAGTGATTCTTATTCCTGATTTGGAATCTAATTTTAAAACCAGGTGAAAAGTTTACAACTTTTTTTGGCTAAATTTAATTTAGGTTAATTTATGTAGAAACCTCTTTTTCTTTTTTTTTCCTTTGTTTTTTTTTTGGGTGGCATGTTGGTTTTAACCCCAATCAATTTGAAAAGGTTATTGTATGAATATTAACACTGGGCTGTCTCTTGTTAAAGAGCAAATGCCCAAGGAAATGACAAAATTTGCACTTTTGTACCATTTATGAGAACCAGTAAGGAGAGAACATGCCAACACACAGAGTGAGGATGCTGATAGCAGTGAACAGCCCAGCGGATCTTCCCCACCTTTGACATTTAGCATTATTTAGCAGTTCTCCAAACTTATAGATTAACAGTCTTCCTGAGTCTCAGAGAAGGGAGTCTAGTGAAAGCCTTGCTGTTATTAAAATGAAACATCACCAAATATATGGGGTCAAAATGTAGAATGGGTCATTTATTTCGTCTGGTCATAACTTCTGCTGTTCTCCTTGAAAGGCCCAAAAAAAGAAAGATCAGACAGAAGTGCTGTTCTAGAGGTGGTGGTTGTTGTGGATTTTTGTTTGTTTGCATTTGGTTGGGGTTTGCTTGTTTTGAATTAAGACTGAAGAGCAAAGGATATCAAAAGACTACAGTGAGCTTGCTCCAGAGGGAATTCCAGCCCAGACTTGCTGTTCCATACGATGTGCTCTTTTCAGCATCCTTGCCCTTCTAACATGAGACTGTCCTGGCTATATCAAGGTAGCTGTATTTTGAATCTTTTCAAGCGCTGTGTGATGGTTTGCTCTTCTGGGAGACTTCAGGTACAGCGCACTGGAGGATCCTGAGGAAAAATGATTATTTTTATCCTGCTTCTACTTGGGCCCAGTTGAAGTCCTTTGCAATTTCATGATGTGATGCTGAGGCATTAAATGTCTCCCAATCTCAAACCAGACACAGCTGAGTTTACTGAGGTCTGATCCTGCTCGCTCTCTTGTTAAGAAGAGTTTAATAATTTATTTCACCTGTTGCAAGACTGCATGAATAACTGGAGTTAACAGTTTTACTTTTGAAATTATGACGGTTTTATGATTAAAAAATGGCAACACTGCAGAAAAAAAAAGGCACCTTAGGAAGATTTCTGTTAGCTAGGGTTTCCATGTTTCTGTGTCTGTGATTTCACAATATTTGATCTGAGCATCCAATGTGCCATGAGAGAGAGAAGGAAATGAACAAACTAAATTTCAGTTGAGATTTCAGTAACTCTGATAAGAAAAGGAAAAGATGCATGTATGCTAATGACTTTCTATTATGCCATCAAGAGTATAAGAAGAATTCACCCAGCCTAATCTTGGGAGGATGATTTTTCCCTCATATTCCACATTAGTTCCTAAGGAACAAGGCCGAAAAGCTTGGGTGATGCGTAGCTAGTAGAAACTAAAATAGCCATGAAATACATCCCAGCCTTAGAGACATTTGTGCTTTGGGCTCAGTGCACCAGTTCCTGGGATGGGGTGAAGAACTACATAATAGAGATGGTTAATAGTGAACATTATTTATGCTGCACATATAGAACCACTATGGCAAGATGAAAAATTTTAAGTCAGTTTTGGTGGGGCGTGGATTTGCACTAATCCACTGAAAACTTTGGTTTATCACTTGACTTGGCCTTGTTAAAGCTTCTGTGGCTCCTGGGGTTTATTGCTTCACGGTGCTGAGAAGGACATAAATTAGTATACAGCAAAATTTTTTCTTTTTTATCTCCCCTGCAAGTGGGGGAGGTCCAAAAGACACAACTGAATTGAAAACAGTGCACATGAGGATTCCAGCCAGCCAGTCAGGCTTTGTGGACAACGTGATTTTGCTGATACAGATTTGCTGAAAATATTGTATTTCTTTCTGAGACGGGAATTATTATAAAAGCAGATCTCAAGAGAGCAACTTACTGGAAACCCAAGCCATGCTGAATAGTAACTACTTTTACCTAAGGAAGTTTGCCTTTTGCAAATTGCAGGCAATTTGCAGACCTTGCTGCTGTGCTTATTTTGGGATTGCAGTGGATATTCTATTGCGGCTATTTTGGATTTTTGTATTTTCCAGGCCACGTCTTTTAAATATTCTCCAATTTAAGTGATCCTCCAGTAGTTTTCATCCCTGAATATTGTGTTTGTTAATAGGAATGCATGCAATGAATGCAATGTCATGCAAAGTTTACTCATTTTACATACCTCCTACTGAAAAAATAGATCATGTGAAGAAAATTGTCAAGTCAGGTGTACAGCTAGGTCAGAGTAGACAAGAAAATGTATATGCTAGTGGCAGTCCTGCCTAGTTTTGAGAAAAACCCAGTTCAGTGAGACAAACCTTAGACAAGTCCATTACTAGAATTTACCTCAGTCTCCACTCTCTTCTCAAATGAAAATTTCAGAATTTGTTCCTTTGGAAACCTGGTGCCATGAGAAGCTGGATTCTGTGTGAGGAGATCCTTCTCAGGATGCGCCTCGTGGCCTGGCACCATGCTCCAGTCTTACTCTTCCTATGTCATTCCACAGGTGAGCTGAGATACAGTCTTGGCAGGTTTTCTCTACAGAGCAGCAGTACACACCTTGTTTTGGTTATATATCAAGGCTTACCAAGCAAGGCAAGTTTGGAACAATGAAATGAAGGACCTGTTTTAAAATATTTAGCTAATTCATTGGCACTGACTCAGCCAGGCTTCCCTGTGCTTGGTCTGTCAGGTGATGTGGGAGGAGAGAGACCCTTACATTTGACTCCTTTGTTTTGGTTAAATGTGCTTAATGGGAAAAATCCTGCTGTGTGATTCTGGCTGCCCTGTGGAAGTGTGTGAAGAGAAGCATATGATGAGGTATCTCCAGGATTTTGGGGAGACTGCTCACACTTACGCTGTTGTGCGTCTGAGTGGGGCTGACAGAGGATTTCTCTTTGGGGTCGACTCATCAGTCAGTTTCAAATCCCTCACTGAGCCTTGTCTGCTTGGT
Organism: Oriolus oriolus; assembly: GCA_013400235.1. Taxonomy (NCBI): domain Eukaryota; kingdom Metazoa; phylum Chordata; class Aves; order Passeriformes; family Corvidae; genus Oriolus; species Oriolus oriolus. The sequence continues at coordinate 128,169 of VXBT01005032.1, forward strand.
GTAGGGAGGTGAAAGAACTAATCAGAGGATGGAGTTCTTGGGCTGTGAGAAGGAAATAAAGGGAAGTGGGAATGCTGATGCTGGCAGGTTGCTCTCAGGTATGTGACCATCCCATAACCTGATGGAACAAGTAGGGGTTTGGAGAAACTGATTAAAAGTGGTACCTGTCGTGCTGTGAGAAGGCCTTAAAGATTTATTTGTCACTCTTCAAAGCACTTTTTCCACCAGCTTGCTCTTTTGCTTACCTATCATATGGCAGTATGGCTTTTAGATAGCAAATGGAAAGCATATGTAACAAACCAGAAATGTTCTTCCACTCCGTGCAACCAAGGGTGACGTCCAATATGAAAAATGGATTTTCCTGAGGTGGAACATGCTACTTTAATTATTACGTGCAGTTTGGAATCACGACTATTTGTATAATTAGAAGTTTGGAAAGGCTTCTACAAATTCTTTCTACTTAGTCATTTAAGAGGTTTTTCTTCGTGTCTAAATGCAAGCTAGAAGATGAATATCAAAAACAGCTTGGAAGGCATTCTGGCAGATGAAATATTTCAGATATTGGTATTGCCTGAATTTCAGTAAGCATTTCTCAGCTGAATATTCAATAATTTTTTTGCCTTTAAAAATCTGTGTAGACCATGCCTGGAAAATAATCTTGTCGAAAGGGGAATGGCTGCCATGGTTGAAGCACTTTACAGCTTCTCTGGCATTAAGGTTAAAACTGTATTTCCATATGGGCCTTATAGAATTTTAAATCAATACCTGTTTTCTGGTGTGGGTTTTTTTTTCATCTTTATTATGTAATGATGTGGAGACTGAATTCTGCTCTCCATTGTTTGAAAAAGCTGAGGGTAGTGGCATCTATTATTTGACATTTCTTGGCAGTGAGGGCTCTGCAATAGTGCTATTATCACTTTGCAAAATGACATAATCTAAACAGTGGGCAAAACTCTCATCTTATTGACAGCGGTGTAAATCTAGGTGAAATCTCCTGAGACCAAGTTAAATAAACGGATTTCCTGTACATTTCTACTGTTGTTTTAAAGTGCTGAATCTGCCCCAGTGACATAATTGAAAGAGCCACTGATCATACAAAAAAATCCCCTGCTATTTGATAAGGTTCCACAAAGAAAGTTTATCCTCGTGAATTCCATGTATTTTTAATGCAACTTCTCTTTTGCTGAATTGATTAAGCTCTGTTGAAAATTCTTGAATGTGGAAGAAATCAGCTGTGACTGTGGGAGGGACTGGCTGATAATTCAGTAAGGAAAAAAACCAGCGTGTCTGTAGACTTCTGATAAAAAAAAAAAGATTTCCAGTAGCTGTAATTTTGAAAATAGGCTGGTTTTGAAGTTTGATAGTATGTTCTGAAGGGAGCTCTTCCCTTGCTTTAGGCTCTTTGTGCACTTTACCAGGGGTCAGGAAGTTTGCATAAAAGCAGGGCAGTAGGTAAAATCCCTCTGAAATCATGGGTAAAACTCTCAATTAAGCAGAGTCAGGGTTACAAATCATGTAGAATGCAGTAGACAGACTAATGTTACCTGTGGAGAATTTGTCTATTAATCAGGTGTGGTTAGTTTGCCGCACTGAAAAGAGAGTTGTACTTGGTTTTGTGTACTGCCATTCCTTTTTTCTTAAAAAACAGCGTGGTACCACAGCCTGCTTTCATGTCACTAACCACTACAGTAGCGTTACTGGAATGTTCGGGTTCATTTCTTAGGCTTTTTTCATTTTTATGAGGATTCTATATAAAGGGCTCCCTCTTGGTTAGACAAATCTGGCCTTAGTTAGGCAAAAGCTGCTCTGTTCATACATATTTCCAGGAAAGCTGGGAAAAGTGAATGGAACTTCAAATGGCTGGTGCTGTACCAGTTGTGCACACATCTCTCTAGGTTTCTTTTTCCTGTGGTAATGATTGGAAGCTTTCTGTATCCACAGGCATCACAAATGAACAATTAGTCTTTGGGTTTTAAGATTACATCAGCTCTGAAGCATCGCCGCTTCGGAGAACCAGGTCAGTGTGGTCAATTCATGTTGATTATAGCAATTGCAAAGTGAATCCTTATCCCTGATGTTCCCTTGGCAGATGAGAGTTAGACCTTTTGATCACTAAATGAAGGGAATTATTTTATTCAGTGACCTATGATTGTTATGTCTTTTGTATGAGTTCAGAGCCACTCATTCTTCTTTCCTTCCAGAGAGAATTCCATGTGTTTGAGTGGTAGGTTCCTTACATCTTGATGCTCTAGTCCATTTTCTGTGCAGAGTGAAAAGAAGAATATCTATGAATAAACTAAAAAATGCTGTGTGTCTGCGGCTCCCTGACTAAGCATTTGCTGGAAAAAATCAATATGTAAGCAATTTGTACATGAAAGCATCTCCCTGTACAAGAAATAGAAACTAAAAATAGAAACTCCAGTGTACACCTAGGAATTACAAAATCTGAAAGGAAGGCTTATCTCCTGTAAAGCAGCACACAGTTTATAACAATGCCAGTGGGCCAAACAGCATTGTACCACGTTAATCTTTTGCATGCTTGGGTAGAACAACCTGTCTGAGTTTACCAGCACTGCATCTTACATAATGACTCTGAATGAAAGCCAAAAGATGTTTAGCCTGTTTGGTATGGGGCTCAGGGATTAGCCAAGGTAGCATGGGGCGAAGAACAGGCACCTTCACCTGAGGAAGGCAGATTAACAAATGATGGAAAATCCAGCATACCCTCCTTCCACCCATATTGAGCACAAACCCAGTATAGTGCTAGAAGGTGGAGTTGTTTGAGGTGATATTTGAGACAGTGATGACTACAAGAATAAGGATAATTACAGCATCCAGACTTCCATTAAGTGTGAACAGATTAAATTTGTAGACATTGGTTATAAGCCCCTAAACAGAGGGATTGAAATGTTCTGCGGTGTCAAATACAATGCTGTTTTTCAGTGGGTGATAATTCCACTGTCCTTCATTCAAAATGTATCTTGTGTAGATGTAAGTAGATGCTTGTTAGACATATGGCAGAACAAAGCAGCTCCAGCTCACTAATTCAGAATCTGCATTCTGAAGTAGATAAAACTGTATTTTTCTGAAATCCTTCTGCTTAAATAAGTCCTTTCAACTGTCTTTATTTGAAACCAGCCATGAAATTGTTTTTCCTCCTACTCCTATGAAAATCTGGGACAAATTATAACCTTTCCAGCCCTTCTCCCTTTGGCAAAAAATGGAAAAAGTTTTCAATATATTTTGATTTTACCAAAGACCATTATCTCTCATTGCTAGACTTTGGCTAATAACTTTAGCCTTGCTGTGCTTTTCAGCTGCTTGTAAGAAGCCATGAGTGTGCTGTCTTTAATCTTTGTAACTAACATACTTCTGATCTCCCAGTTCCTCTTCCCTCTGTGCTGCAGCTTGTGTGTGACAGCCCCAACATATTTTGAGTCCTGTTTTCAAGTTCTCTAACCAGCCCTTTCTTTGCTTCTTTTGGAAACAAAACACCTTTTTTTGGAATCCGGGAGAAGTACGTGCTCCAAGTCTCTCACCCTCAGGTGCATTGTGTCCAGATATTGCTGAATCTGTTCTTTCATTTCATTTTATACCGGTGGCAATAACAATTTGTAATGGCTATTATTGCACATAAAGCAGGTTGTTGCTATTTTCAGTGTAAAAGATGGACACAGCCTACATGCAGGTGGCTTCATGGCAGTGTGTGATGTAATAAAAGTTTATGAAACACTGTGTGCAATACTGAGGTTATTGGAAGAAGCCCCTTGTGCTGGGAGCCTTCTCACACTGTTGAAGGGATTCAAGAATAGTTAAAAGCTTGTGTTAGTCTGGGTTCTCAGCTCCAGATTGGAAAAGCTATGTATAGCGGGGGTATCTCTCCAAGACTGTTGTTTTGATCCTTCCATGCCTTGCGTCTTCATAATTTATGCTCATGACAAGTGGAGTTTCCCACACATGCTGCAGACCTTGGATCTGAGGACCAGATCAGAGAAGCTGAGACTATAAAGTCCTTGGAAAACACAAGACTGTGAAGAGGATAAATAGGCTAGCTGGTGTTGAACTTTTTTGCTTAAGAAAACAGATGTGTAGGAGGCTATGATAACTTGCTTGAAAATAAGGATATGGGGTGGGGAACCACGGTCTTTTGCATGACCTGGGTTCTGGAGAACAGGTAACAAGAGAATCCATGTGGGATTCCTTCTCACCTTGGGCATCCACACACATTAAGCAGAAATCTAGTGCTTAGTTTCTCACTTCTTTGCTCCCTATCAATTTTATTAAAATATGTGGGAGCTACTCAATTTCCTGTTCTCAAACCTTATAGAAATCCATTTTTTTACCCCTCTTTTCATTTGTGTGAGGTGCACACGCCTGCACATCTGCATTTCTGTGTGCTGGCCGCGACACTCAGTCATAGAGAATGCGTGACAGCCATGACCGTGGAGCTGTGACACGGCTGTGTGGTGTGAAATGGGGCTGGGAAGGGAGGGGAGAGACCGATGGTACACATCGAATGTACAGTCATTCCCTCCTTTCCCTGTCTGAAAGGCTTCCAAATCTCATATATTCACAGGCAGACCCCAGCCAAAGCCCGCAGCTGTCATGCATTTTCAACAGATTCCACAGGGCCTAGATGAGGTTTGAAGACATTCCTTTGCTCTTACACATTAGCTAAAAGGAATTACCGTAACATCTGATATTGTGGAAGTGGGAAATTTGCCATCCTGACCTTGCCCAAAGCATTCCGGAACTGGGGGTCCGAGGATTTATTATCTCAGATGGCCTCCAAAGGTCGTCGAGGGCCCGTCTAGCGGTGCTGCAGCCCGGCTCAGACAACCAATGTGCTATTCATTTGGAGGGACTGTGCTGGGCTTTTTAAATTTTTTTTTTTCTGTATGGCTGAAATAATGGGCAGACACATGTTACTGCTGCTCTCTGGATCTTTGTCATAGGAAAAGCATGTTCCATTGGAGCAATTCCCAGCTGTCAGTAATGTGCTGAAACACCACAGCCAATCATCAGAGAAGAGGCCAAATAAACAGGATGTTCACAATGTGTATGATTGCATGAGTGTGTAACAAACTTTCTGCACATTTCACAGTCTCCTAATGAGATTGACATGCATTGCTTAATCTGCATCTGTCTGTTTGGGGAAGAAACACATCAACACCATGGAGACCATGTGCAAGAAAGCCCCATTTCTCAGCTCTGTGGCTGTTGATATGATAGGACAGAATCTGGTGCTGGAAGCGAGCAGTACTTCAGAGATACTAATTTAGCTGCTGGGAACTGCCCTATAGCCAGCCAAGTGCAGTTTGGTGAGTGTTCGTGTGATCAGAGCAGTTATTATAGCAACAGATGACAAAAGTGCCTGAGGATGATGCACAGAGCTAATTTTTAAGGGAATATCTGAGGCGCCATTTGTTTTCTCTTTGTTTTGATTTCAGAATTTATTTTGATTGCTTTGTGCGTTTGAAAAAAAATCTGCTCGCAGAGCAAACCAACAAAGGAAAGAATGTTTACAGAAATCTATAATTACATAATGGAAAAGCAAAAGCCATTGTGTCTTTAATTTGAAATCAGGACAGTATAATTAGAATAGCAAATATAAAAAGGAAGTCGATGTCCTCACCCTCCAAAGCATGCATTTTTCCAGCAGTCAATGTTCTCATCCCCAAAAGCACACGCTTTTTTGAGCAGAGTGAATGTGAATGCACATTAACTGTCTAGCTACACAGTCATTGAGGTGCGAGGTACGAAGAGTTTATCTCACAGCTGGACAATGCCAGCTTCTTCCTTAATCCCTCCTGTCTCTTCTGCTAGGTCTTTTCATGGTTCATGGCTTATAATGTCCTGAAAATTTTGTTCTTGTGAGATTTCTATGGGTGACATCCGATGGCATTTACTTACCTGAAAAAAATATATCTTAAAAAAGATAAAGGCAAAGCAAAGATGAAATACAAGTGTGATAACCTCCATTATATGTGAAAGTGTGTCTGGAACAGCTCTAATCTGCCGTACCACAGTACTCAAACCGTTGTTAGCTTTTCACTCCTATGGGACAATGTGTCAGGTACAGTTATTACAAACACATCCACCACAGCTTCACACAGGCTCTTTTCTCATACAAGCTCCAGGAGGAAGTTAATGCTCAAATATCTTTGCAATGAGCTGCTTTAGAAGCTGTTTCAAAAGCTGCCAGTGTTGGATGATGATAGTGGTGAATTAATTTACTGTAAGGGGATAGACCACAATATAGGAATAAATATATGCAGAGGATGTCCTGACTTGGCTATATCTAGTCAAGCTCTGGAGAACTGGCCACCTTGTGTTGCATGAGAGTGAGAAAGGGATCAAGAAATTAAAATTACACTTTGCAAGATATGGCATTCTAGACATACTTACCCTACCATTACGTTTCAGTTTATCTTGGCATTTAGGACATGCAGAACCTCTACCCCCATTTCTCTCAGAAAATCTGCAAAAAAATGGGCAGGTGATAGTACAAAGCACTGGTAGATAATTTTCAGACGATGTATTTAGCATTTCTGTTGTGCAGGAATACTGCTTCCCAAGGATGCTTGTGAGGAAGAACCCCTTTACTACCAAGAAATATCACAGGATATCAAACAAATGGAGTGGGGAAAGAGGATGGAGTGAGTTATCGGCAGTTCTAGCCCAAGCCTCTGGGAAGATGTAGGAAAAGCTGACTTCTGCACAGTTTCTTAGGTTATGACTGTTCTGGAAATGTAAATGCTGCAGCAAAAATTTAGGCAATATGAGTCAACAAACAATATGAGAAAGAACAGAAAAAAATTCTGTGAGGTATCTATCAAGATGCCAAGATTGCAAGTAAGCATGAAGTCAGAAGTAATTCCTGGTTCATGGGGTTAGAAGAGAGGCTGGGAAGAGGTGTGTTGCCAGCTCTGAGTATGTTTGAAACAGATCTGACATAGTTTATTTGAAGAAGGCTCCTTGCATCAGTGGATGTCATTTCCCAGCACAATCTAGAGCCTTTGTGGGTTCTGGAATGGAATTTACAGGAATTCCTTGTTGTGGCTGACTTGTTTGTAAAAGGTGGGAAAGGGAGGGATATAGTTATATTCCGGGACAGGTCTTGTCTGATGAGACATCCGGAGCTTGGAAATGGAAACTGAAGAGAGTGCGTAGCAATTAGCATGAATCCCTTTCTGTCGGGCCTAAACATGACCCAAACTGTTCTTTTTTTGAATTGACGCATTGTTCTACTTAATTCTCTCACATCTTTCATATTTAGAGTGCTATCCTAGCTCCCAAACACTAAGAATTTAAGAATTTTTCTTCCTATTTATATCTTGTTCCATTATGTCCAGTTTAAAAAACCAATTCCTCTCTCTGAGTTAAGAATAGAGGCCTAGAGAATGCCCTAACTAACATCTGTTCATGTACCCTGGAAAGGGAAGTATTTAGAAACTCTGTCTGAACCTACTCCTAATGAAAACTAATGTAGCATGGAGGATTTTGTTTTCCTAACTTGATTAAACTGTGAGATGCTAAATGTGTGGATGTTGGTACAGGCATAAATAAATCCAAGTAAGTCTACTACAGTGCTCTAAATTTATATGCAGATTATAAAATTAAACCATTACAATGCTGTCACTCTGATTTATTTAATCCGACCTGAGACATTTATTAGCCAGGACATTCTAGACCTCTTATAAAGCTACACTCATGAGAATTAAATGTTTCCACGAAGTTAAGCTACTTCAATATTGACGTTCTTCCCTAGAATCAAAAAAGAGCATGGCTAGTATTTCCATAGAAAAACAACTATTTCAGGAGGTATTTGTCTTTATTTTGTTTATTGCATTTATTGCAAACTAGATCAGACGCTATGTGATCTCTTGAGCTTCTGAAACTATATTTGGCTGTACTTCCCAAGAGCTTACTCAGCAATGCCAATGCATTATGGAATCAATGTGGAACAGGAAGAAGACAAGCAGGAAGCTTTGAGTGTCTGATACAAATGCATTTCTATGACTTTATAATGGTTTGAGCAGATGTGATGTTGTTTTTTTCATCTAGGTGTATACAGTTATGAATATTTTAAGACATTTCCTGATCAGAGTCGCTGCTGCTCTTGCCAGCAGCCAGTACCCTTTGTTTATTGCACATTTTCTAAATGAGTAGTGATCCTCATCCATGTAACAAACAGCTTGTTTCTCTTTCAAAATTGACCGTATTTTTAAAAAAACCTTCTTAGCCCTTCTGTTTGACTGTGTAACCACACGTATTTGGATAGTTACCCATAATATGGTTTTGGGAGTGAATGCATTCATTTGTCTTAGTTTTAGACTTAAATAAAAATGATGAGAGTATGAGATGTGAAAATTCTAAGTTACTTATCTCCTGTTTCTCAGCTTGTTCAAAAGTGGAGCAGAGACAAAGTCCCGTGATTTAGTAGAGAGGTGAGAAGCAGAGAGGAATCCTGTAGACAAAAATACAACTTGTCTCTGATTCTCATTGCCGGTCTGGTCCCTCTATGCTTGTTCAGCATCTCTTCCTCACAGGCTAAAGAGCTTTGGAGAAAACTTTTATCAGTACAAGTGGAGAAGGAATGGCCTCCCCAGACCACATTGCCTGAGAGGATAGCCTGGGCACATCTAATCAATTCTATGCCACTCCAGGAGCCTCAGGAAATGGTGGTATATTGATGTCTCCCTGATTCAAGGCCTGTGGTGCAGTGTTTGGCCTCCAGAGAGCTCGACGGAGGATTCTGAAGTGAAATTCAATGACAGGAAGTCTCACGAGATGATCTAATGGGAGAAATCATCAATATATTAACTAATGGTGCTAGACAGCTTTAAGAAGACACTGTGAGTTATCCAGTGGGGTTATAGCTGAACAGTGAGGAAAACGGCTGAACAGTGAGGAAAAAAACCCCAACTGGACAAGAAATTCAGAAAAGGAGATGGAATAAAAATACCAGGAAAAGGGAGGAAAAATTTTTGTGGTCTCTCTTACACAGGCAAAGGTGAGGATAAAGAAGGCAAAACCCAATCTCTAGGTGTTTTTCACCTATTTTCTGAATGGAATGTTTGTACAATGTAAAGATACAGAGTAAGATGTTGTCAGTGAGGGAAAGTGGAGGAAATATGAGGAAAGAACAAGGCTGCCTGGGCCACAGGTAAAGAGAGAAACTAAATGGAGCCCATTTATTAGGCAGCTGTCTCCTTATCCCTGGTCTCTTTTGGTTTAAGAAATTTCAGTTAGTAGTATTTAGGGAAGGCTTCTCTTCAGAAAAACTTTAAATAAAGTAAAATTCACCCTGTTAGTGCAGAGACTAGAAGAAAGATTCAAGGATTAAGGAAATGAGAAAATGGGCAGATTTTGAAATGTTTTTGCAATGCCTCCCGGGGGATCATATGGTGTAGCCTTACAATTAGAAGACGTTTTGCTAGTAGGAATTTTTATCCTTTATTGGTCTTTTGTACCTAATTATTTACTCGTTTCTTTAATAAAACGAGTTAAGAGTCTTAGGCAAAACCCATCATTTAAAATGCAAATGATCTTCTGTACTGACTTTATTTAGGGAGTTAACAAACTCTATGACTAGCAGGGCCAGACAAACCACTGTAAAATTTCTATTCCATTCCTTTGGAAAATCCTCCCCTTTGCCCTCCCATTCCTAACCACAACCACACATATATCTGCTATTTTGAGGAATGCCAACATTGTTCTCGGTTGTATTTTCCTTGCAGTTTTGGTGGTTATAAATTGAATTCTTCATCCTCTGCTCTGGTTCATATTTTTTGACCTAAATCAAACTCATATGTCAATCTCCAATTGACTAATGCATGCCATAGAAACTTAAGCAACAAGATTGTGAACCATATACTGAGAATGACATAATACTTGATAAAATACCAAATATTTACCAAGCTAAAGCCAGTGAAAACCTGTCCGTGGCAGCAACAGAACTGAGAAGGGCAGTGAACATCAGCTAACCTTGCTCATTTTGACAAGAAAATAACTTTTTCAATCTAAAAATCTTTAGTGCTGTAAATATATGAAGTATGTTACTTGTTGACGATAAGTTGTTAGTTAATGACAAACAGGCCTAAAGCTGCCAGTAATCATAAGCTGCCATATCTCCACTGAAATTCATACAGCTCTTCTGATTTTCATCAATTAAACATCTGTTCCCAAACCTAACAATGAGCAATACTGCTGATGTGAGCCAACTGACTTTTTTTAAACCCACATGGATCTGCAGGGTCTGCTTTTATGTGACCCTGACTGCTGCAACATCCACTACTTTAGCATTCCCAAAACAAGCAGAACCCTTCCCAGTGAATATGAAATGCATCTGCTGAACTCTTTCCTTCCTTATCGGCTCGATCACGTTCCCTCCCTCTTCCATGTCTCCCTACAGGCTCCTCACCTGGTGCTGCATCAGGTGTAAGCAGCTTGCCACCACTTCCACAGCCTTGTGTGTAAGAACAGCTTGCCCTCTTAGCTGTCCTCCTACAGCAGACTTCCTGTTCCCAGTCGTCCCCATCTGTTCCTCCAGTATTCCCAAATCCATCTGCTTTTCGTATTATCAACATATTTTTTTTTGTGCTGTCTTTGCTGAAGAGAGCAGGCTGCCTGAGTTAGTTTGTAAGACTCTTGCTTTATGTGTTTATACGTGAGCCTTTTGAGGTTTCTGTTTCATTCGTGACTTGCACTTTTAAATAGCCTTTTTTTTTGTTTAGTTATTCCATTTTGTCCTTCTCACCTGAAACAGATAAGCCCATAAGGCAGGAATGCTGCCTTCCTGAAGGTCTGAAAAACATCTGTCACCCAGCAATGGCAGGGAAAATATCTTCATGATGGTAAGAAGAAAAGGCTGGAAATATCCTCATAAATGAACTGTGAGATCATCTGAAATGATCCTAAGAATGTTTTAATTCAAAGCTCTTTTATCCTTATTTACTCATTGAAGACACAATCTTACATGCAGCTTGCCCCCTTGTGAAGGTGATGTTGAGTGGGATATTCCTGTGGTACTAGCCTGTTCCATGGTGTGTCCTGCAGGCCCTCTGGGAAGTGGTGAAGTCTGTGGTGGTGAACTAGCACAGCCATTTTCCCAACTAAGAAATTCCCCTTATAGAAATGAACACAGGAACTTCCTTAAAAAAGGATCTTTTGGAAGAAAAGAGGCCACAGCTTAACCAGAGACAATGAACCCCTATTTACAAGGCCTTTTTTTTGCTGCCTTTTTAAAAAAAAAACTTAACTTTTTTAGGCTTTTATGTATCTGGTGCCTGCCCAGTGTGAGTTAAAGGAAAGTTGAATCTAAACATTACATAGCTGTTGGACCTTGAAATCCAGTTCTTTGCTAAATTTATGAATTGTTTAGTGTCTGTGTTTTCTCTTCATGAAGGTATTTACGCACCATGATCCTTCTCCAGTATTCTCACTTAAAAGGAACGAAAAGAGATCTTCAAATGTATCATCTCATAATAAGAATTTTCTCAAGCTCTCATTTTTATGGTTTCTTTCACCTTAGATATTTCAGTTTTCCAATCGGCTTTTTAGAAAGTGAACATCAGAACTATGAACAAATATTCCTTAGAAGTTTAATCAGCTTCAGTCTAGAGGTTAAAACACACTTCTGCTCAATACTCCTCTCTTTTTATGTTTTAGGTTTCTTAAGAGAAGTGAAAGATGGAGATGAAACTCCATTTAAATTACCTACACACTTGGGCACCTAGATCCCTTCCTGTTTCTGCTTTTTAAGGCCCAATCTATTTACAATCACTGTATAGGCCTATAGTGATATCTATATGTGTGTCTGTGCAAGCCCCACAGTGCAGGTCAGTGGAAATTAATAATCACAGATCAGCCATGAAAATGCTGAATTGCATTGGAGTTAATACCAATTTGTCAGGGCTCCTGCTAGTGAACTTCCACTCAGTGATTATCCCTCATTTTAAGCTCGATCGTACTCCATTGATATGTATCCCACTGATACTGGATAGTGGTAAACAAACCAGAAATGCATGTCTTAGAGAGATCTCAGATTATTGCATCTGTGCAGTTGCTTCCATAAGTGAAATGTATGATCTCAAAAGACTAAATGGGATATTTGACAAGATCTGCTCTCCACAAAAACATGCTGACTGGCAGTGATTATCTTCCTATCCCTGAGTTCTTTATCAACTCAATCCCCTTTTGGTGTTCCAGTGTTTTACCAAAAATAGATGTCACTAACCAGCCTGCAATTACCTGGGTCATCCAGCTTGCCCTTTGTGGGCACTGGCAAATTATTAACATTCTTCCAATCTTCTTGAATTTCCTCATTATTAAAAGATTTATTAAAAATGGACCTCATCAGGCTGCATGTATGTTCAGCAGCTCTTCTAGGAATCTCTGCCTCTTATCTTGGCCAGTTGTTTTTAAGGTGTTTATAGCTAGCTGATACCAATTGGCACCTTCCACGACCATAAACTTCAGCCAGTTTGGATTTTTATGGATCACGGTCTGATATCTTACCAGGAGTTGTGCATTGCAGTCTTTCTCTTCGTTTGTTATCTTAATTTTGACCCAGCTGGCTGTTTAATGAAGTTACTGTCTTGGTTTAGATATGGTTTTGTGGTCTTTTCTCAAATGATAAACATCTTCCCAAGTAGTTTGATTCATTTACTTTTTACTTTGTAGTTTTTCTTTCCAATCACTTTAGCTTAGTTTTTTTCTCTGCGAAAGGAGATGGTTTGAAGCAATATGTCTGGAAAACCAAGTGTGTCACTCTAACCAAGCTTTTTTTCACCAATTTTAAACTTGTTCAGACCACTGGAGTGGTGACAGTTCTTGCTGAGAAGAAAATACATCTATTTTTAAAAAGTTTAAGTCAGTGTTAATCTGGGGCTGGTGGAAGTGGGGACAGTGGTTTAAGCGTGAAATAAGAGGATCAAGAAATTTTCAAGAGCAGTCTTGAAATGCTATTATTGTAACATTTTCCATGACTTTCACAAGGCAGAAAATACTGTTTTCAAGAGTGCTTTGTGCAGTAGCCCACATTTCATATCTGGCTTATTTTAGTGGGGTTGTTTTCAGAGATGAATGCATGGCATAAAGCGAGTTTTTATAATAATAACAAGTCTTGTTTGTAGTGCTACTGCACGTCTGTGGGTGACAGTAAATCCTTATGTCTTCACCTGCCTTCAACATTAATATGAGATACAAACAAATGATTGTTTGTAATAAACATAAATAACCCATTAGATAGCTTCCAGAGGATGTGCAGCTCTTTTTGGTTACAGGCTTTGGTTAATGAAATAAAATTGACAAAGGAAAGCCCAGGAAAGATTTATTGTTACATAAATCTTAGGTATATTTTGTACATCCTTGGAACAACAGATCTTTAGACATTAGCTTTAAATAGATTTACAGGAGTCAAAGGTCATAGTTCCTGAAAACAGAGGAAACTATGCATAGAGATTGTGTTTATTTTCAGTCTCTTAAAAAAATCAAATGAAACCATTCAGTGTATAAAGCAGAAGCACTTTGTTATGAGTAGCCGAACCAAGGACTGTGGATATTTTCATCTCCCTGGTTACCAAGCGTAACAAAAACAGATGTAGAAAAACTTGTGGCTTTTTTTTTTGTCATCATTACTTGCCGTTAACATATTTTCTATTATACATATATTTTTTTATATATATTGCAGTTTGTTTAAATAAATGCAGTAATTCTCTGGGAACATCTGCCCATAGAGCAGGCACCAGAAAACCCCACAGCATTTTGGAAGAGGAGGCAATATGCAGTGGCCTCTGAGGAGGGAATCTGGTAATGGATCTGTACCACCTTCCCAAATGAGTGGCAGCTTTAATTACACGGTTTTACTGCAGGATAGACAAAGATAGATTTACAAGCGAGATGAAAACCCGGCACTGAGAGTTTTTCCACAGACTGAATGCAGCAATTTAATTTCAAATAAGCCATTTGTAAATTATAAACAGTTTAAAATAAAGAGTATTTTCCTGAATTGTTGAGTATAAAATGTCATCCTTACTTAAAGCTGAAGCAGAGAATGATTCAGATCCCTTTCTGACTAGACTGGGCATAGCTGTAGCCTTCTCTGGACAGGGTGCACAGCAGAGCCTGGGTCATTGTTACTTGCAGTTTCGGTATTTTTCCATACAGCACTATTCAGGATCACATTTATCCTTTCCTTTTGTTTTAACCTAAATCTTGATCTCTACACCAAGTACCATTTGTCATGGCTTTTCCAGCTTTGTTTTTTGATTTAACCAGTTCATGGTCCTGCATTTACTATGAAGAAAAATTTTGGTGCCTCTTAGGGATCTGCCCTTCATGTTGAATTATAAAGCTGTTGTTCATCATGCTTATGAATCAAACTGAGCATTCAAACCTTCTTTTCCCTGCTACACAGCAGTGGCTGGTCATGTCAGCAACCAGCCGTGGGACTGTGTATTTTCATCTTGGCTTCCCTGGGAATCTTTGAACTGTCTAACCCTTTTATCTGAGAGACTGAGAAACTGGGTCATGTGGCTTACATTTTGGTGTCAATTACTGTATCTGTGGGTCACAAACTTGTAATGAATCCCTCACACCAGTTGCTTTTGGGAGCATATTGATGCATAACCTAAGGTACTAATGTATTTATTTGTTTGTGGGACTCTTATCAGAGTAAGGGCTCGGTGCTTAATTACACTGTAAAGCTAAATCCCACTGAATCCACAACACTGGAGTTGCTGCAGCTGCTCAGCTCGGTCTGGAATACACAGGCAAGTGGAATTATCCAGGTTCTCTGAATACACTGAGTATTCAAGGAGGCTGAAATACCTGGAGATTGTAACAGGCAGAGGGGAAAACACAAATGAAAGGAGCACAAATAGAAAGGGAAGGAGGAATGACCCGAGTGTTTATAATTTGTGTTCCAATAATGGTAGAAACACACAAATCTTTGTGGTTTTAGATTGGGGATCACAGAAAATGGGGTTCACAGAGAGGTCTGGAAAGCAAGCCTTCTGAAAGGCTTATGCTTGGCACTTCTGCTGCTTAGGCATTAGGAATCATGGTGCAATTTTCTTTCATGGACACAGATATAATGACTGGAACTCCTACCAAATAGATCACGCTTACTACAGCTTCAAGGGCAGAGTTCACAGGTTCTTTGCATGGCCTAATTTTAGTCAGATGCTGGTTTAGAAACTTCATTTCCCAGGTTTCCTGGTTATCCAACAGAAAGAAAGAGGCTAACATCACTAACAAAAATGGTCTGTGCTTTCCTGCATTCATATCTTTCAATTTTTTTCCCAGTGTCTCCTTCCAGCTTCAATTAGGAGAGTGTTAATTGTGTTTGCACAGTATATCAAACATAATGCAGTTGATCTTTAGGACCAAAATCTTTCAGTGCAATTAATCTTTTAAAATAATATATTCTGAAGCATCTTGTCCTGTATTTTATTTTCTTTTTTCTCTTTCTGTCATGCTTTCTGTAGTCATTTATGAGATCTCTGCCCCAAAAGCTGGCTGTAGGGTCTTTTTGGACAGTGGGCTTCCTTAGAGGCACAAGTCAGTGCTGTTTGTGCACAGCCAACAATTTCACACTGCTATCTGTCTGAGTCCTCTGAGTTTTTATTGTCAAAGTTATTTTATTGGCAAAGCTTATCTCTGGATCAGTCACGAGCCAGCACTGCTGTCCTGTAAGCAGGAGGTCTCCCGGCAGCTGGCAATGCTGGCCATTGTGTTTTGTGACGAAGAAAAACCTTTGCTTTTGTAACATGCCCACCAGTTCCCAACTCTCACCAGATCCTAGGAGTGAGGTCTCGCAGTGCTCGATTAAAGTGAGGGCAGGAGGCAGCTGCTGGGCCCTGTGGAGAGTGTTTAAAGCACTGTACAAAGCCAGATTTAGCTGCTCTACGTCAGTCTAAGCTGGCCCTATAGGTATATGCAGGGCACATTCATAAAGAACAAAAGGTCAAAGAGTCAAAGACTCAGAATAATCAGCCAACTAAATGAATGGAAAAAAAATACTGCTTCCTTTTTTCCCCTTCACTTGGGGATTGGATATTTGCCACCAAGCTTCAGACATAATTAAAGCAGGGGCCTTGTTCACAGCAGGTACAGCAGAATACCTTCTTTCATAGCTGCTCCACTACAATAACACTGTTTTTCTTGCATTATAATGATTATTTTGTTCAAATGCTTCTTTGGGGCATAGCTCTTCCTACACTTTGTGGAGAAACCCACGATTCCTTTCTCTTCCTTCCTTCCTTCCAGGCTATGCTTTTACAAAGGGTGGAGGAGAACCCCTGAGATTAACAAGAAAGCTCCAGAAAGCTGTGGTTCCACAGACAAAGTAAATGGGAATGATGTCAAGGGCTGAGTTAATCAGGCTACAGTTTTTCTTTTGGAAGACAGTGAAAAGTCTGTGAGGTAGAGTGGGATGATACCTGCCTTGTGCCCAAACACGCCCTGTATCATGAGAACAATGAAGATGAGAGTAGCTGTTCCTCTGCAAACAGATGTAATCAGTCTCTGTACATTGTGTAGCTATTGGATGTCAAATTTTCACTTGAATCTGTCTTGCAGGAAACCTCCAAATACGATGAAGTCATGAAATAAGTAAAATACAGAGATGAATATCATAAAATCAGTCACTCCAAATGATTTTTTTCCCTCTAACATGGTTTATCTGTGTCTTATGTGGGAGAGATATGCCATCCTAAAAAGGTCTTGAGGATTTTCTAAAAAAAGTTTCAGAAAATTGCTTTTCAGGTAGGAAAGTAAGTTTGTGTGGATAGTGATGGAAAGGTTACATTTGTACTGCTATTTTATGCACAGGCCTTGGGGTCCATTTGCTTAAAAAGCTACCTTACAATGCTGCTGTTTTGTGAAAATCACAGCTAAATTTTGAGGAATCCACTCTGAACTGGCTCAGTTGAGCACAGTAGACTGAAGTATATTTTACTGTTTATAAATCCAGCTGGTTTCCAAATGTTCTGGGGTCTAGTTTAGCCTTCTAATACAATTATGAAAAAAAGGTCAGGCTAAATGTCAGGTGTTGACAAAGTACTGATTGTTTCCACTTTGCAGGCTTCATAAATGTCAAGAGAAAAGAACTCTGCTGTCTTGCCTTATTAGAAAAGAATTTAGTGAATGTAATGCGTCTGAAGAGTATTAGTGTGGCAGCACAGCAAACAGTCTGGGTCTCCTTCCATATCAGGTAGCCCATGGAGGAATGGATGGATAGACACATTTCTACATTTTGACTTTATGCTGTCTATCCAAAGTCATTCAGAGAAGTTGGGTATGCAACTCAGAATCTCTTCCATTCTCATTTTTCATTTCAAATTTTAGCCTTTCTGCAGAAGTCACCTGCTATTTTTGTTTTCTCTCATTATTATATGTTTTCTCTTTAATTTTCTTTAATTCCTTGAAAGACCATCTCCAGAACTCCTTTCCCACGTGACTACAATCACCACCATCCTGCACTCCGCTTTTTCTCTTTCTACTCATTAATACCCATCGTAACAAGATACCAGTTCCTAGTAAGAATACCCTTGATTATCCTCATCAGTCATTAGGTTGTATCCACCAAGTAAATACTTGGAGATTCAGAACTCTTGACTCTCTGACGGTCCTGACCGGCAGTAGGAAGGATTTTGAAGAAAGTGAAGCATGGTACAGTAACTGTTCTGGAGAACTGCACTATATGGTCACAGCATGACACTTTTGAGTTTAACTGAATTGGAGCATTATTTAATCATTCAGAGCCCAAGGGAGGGATGAGAGAGTATTTCTTCAGAACTGTAGGTGAGGCCCAGAAAGCTACAACAGCATCATTGCAACCAAATATTATCTCCCGAGTCTTCAGCAAACTCCAGTGGTAAAAAGGACAATAAACCACAGAAACATACAAAGAGTTGGAGTGACATATTTTGGGCTCTACCAAGTTCCTGAGTGGTGTTATGTGAGACTTTTTGCCTCCAAGATATTCCTGTTGGATTGGGATATGGGAGTTCTGTGCTCTTATGGAGAGAAAGCTGGAAGCCGGGAGGGGATATCAAGTGGCTCTAAAAGGTTGTGTTTATATAACAGAATGGAATATGATTCTCAGGATTAGCTGACGACATTTGTAGGTGAGAAGCTACTAAGCAATGGCCTTGACCTGTGAGTGTCACGCTCTCTCCCATCCTGCTTGAAGACAACTGGAAATTAAAATTACTGCTGAGAGTAATTCTGTGAATATTTGAGAAATTCTAGTTTCCACATGAAGTATCAGCACAGACACACTGGAGCTGTCCCCTTCAGGTCAGTGGAGACTTTGAGGTGACAGTATTTATAAATTAACATAAGATAATGACAGCATTTATAAAAACTCAGTATTTATACACACACAGGCTTATCCTGAAAACTATAAAAGACAATTTTTAAACCAGTTTATTTAAAACCAAAATAGTATTGGGATAAAACAGAATAGTTGTGCCCTTATGAATTAATGAAAAATACCTAATTTGCCTTCTGATGTATTCTGCTTAAATTTTGGGCAGAAGAAGAGTAGGCAAAATGCTTTTTTTCTGGCAGAAAGCTGT
The DNA here is from genome assembly GCA_013400235.1 of Oriolus oriolus. Taxonomy (NCBI): domain Eukaryota; kingdom Metazoa; phylum Chordata; class Aves; order Passeriformes; family Corvidae; genus Oriolus; species Oriolus oriolus. Next base: position 146,759 of record VXBT01005032.1, read on the forward strand.
CTCTGCATTTTAAATACATACATTTAAGGCAGCTACCAGGGATTGCTCTTCCTATATCTGTAATAATGTGTTCATCCTTTGTGTGGCATCTTTGTGGAGTATGGCCCAGCAAGGGATGGATAACACAGAGTGCTCTCCATCTGGGAAACTGGTGGCTGCCTAGAACATAGGAAATTTTTTTCCGTGCCGCTTGGGAGACTACAAAAGGCATTCATTTTAAAAGTGGACCAGGGCAATTACCACTACATTTATGTTAGAGGTTAACATTAGTGTTATTTCCTCTATTGCCTGCTTTTACAGAATGTTATGCCCCACTGCTTTTATTAGATTCAAGCAATGGATGAAATAAGTGTTATTAACCTCTAACACTTGCAGAAATTAGTCTTAAGGAAAACAGAGACAAAGCCAGGCAGTTCTTTTTCCCTGATTGTTGGTTGAGGTGCCGTAAAACTCTGCAAATTTAATAGTTATTTCATACTGTATCCATGAAATAAAAATGATGGGAAGCAAACTAAGAAAAAAAAGGTCAGTAAAATGCTTGCTGCTTTACTTAACTCATCGAAAATTTACACAAAATAGAACAATAGCAGGTTTTTACTGAATATGAGGTCACTTGAATTAAAGAAACACTAATGTGAGCCTCAACAGAAAATATTCACCAACTGTATTTCATTGACATCATATTTGGGAGCTGAAAACATTTGAGATGCTTTGCTTTGTGGTTGCACACAGGACCTCAAACAATGTTAGTTTAAACAATTCTGAGACCCATGTACTTGGTATGGTTAGTGAATGGCTACAGCATCACCAGAAATCAGAGCTGAAGAGGTTCCCACGCAGTTCAGATTTAGCAGGAGTGCATATCCTGTCATCCTCAGGCAGAGAAATCCCCAGAGGATGAAGAAATTATGGCTGGATGTACTGGGATATGGATTCCTGAGGGCACTTCTGAGGCTGGTCAGAAACCTCACGTATTTCTGGCCGTGGATGCACAGCGCTCTCTTCTTGCCTCACCTGAAGAGTTTAAATGATGGTGTTTCTTACCACACCACCGTTTTGACATTAATTTGATGAATAATGGAAATGAGGGAAATTGAAGACTGACATGCAGAAGTTGTAAAAGTGCCTATAAACATGGATTTTTCCGAGCCTGGTTGTCCTATGATTTAAAACACAGTATAAAGTTATGAATATAGTGGTGGATTGGCAAACTTCCCTGAATTTAAGTTCTTCAATTTGAAGACCTTTTAACTGCAGATAAAACTACATAAAATATTTGTATGTACATTTTTAATTATTTTATTTCTAATGTGTCATTTTCATGTGGCAGCACAGCCTTTGCCCTCCATCTTCCCCCCACCCCTCAAGTCAGGGCTGTTGATTAGGGTGTAATTTTAAAACTTTTAGTTACATTCCACTTTCTTCCACCTGAGTTAAATGTATACCTTAGAGCTCTTTGAAATATACCATATTTGGTCAATCTACTTAATTTCTTGATAAGATTTTTGTACAATGACCTGAGAAACAGTGGAGAGGAATGAAAAGTTTTTGAGCTGGGGGAAAAAGAAAGTGTTGTTTTAAGGGAACAACCATTGTCAGGAAGAAGTAGGTGAACAGATGTAGAGGAGAATTTTACTTTGTTGAGCACACATACATGCACACCAACAAATGAACTTCTAATTACTGGTGTTTTCTTCTAAAAGCTGATATAATCTGCCTTAAAGAGATGTCCCAGTACTCAAAAAATTTTGAAATGGAACTGATGATCTCATTGATCTTTCCTATCTCTAATTACTACAAGATTATTTCATTTTATTCCACATTGGAACTTATTAAATGATCATAATTAATTGCTGGTGATAAAGATACGTGTCATTGCTTGAAATTTAAGATCTACATTACATCCATGTGGTAAAAAAAAGAAAAATAAAAGAATGCTTTTAAAGATGACATTAAAGGGCTCTGTAAGACTCCTGTAGTAAAATTTCTGTAGGTAGAGAGCATGCCCTTGAAACGTCACTTCTGTAAACACTTCTTTAACATTGCTGAAGCTCAGACAGTAAATACTGCCATTTTCTGAACATCTAAAATATTCAGTGACCCAACTAATTTACTTTCAGAACATTCAGGTTTTTACTCACTTTGTTAACTATCTCTTCAATAGCTTAATTGAGTATTTTAAGCCAATAAATTACCCTTCAACATTTCTGTCTGGACGCTCAGTCAGTATCCAAAACAAGCTTGTCATTAATGAACACTTTCTCAAACAAAAGAAAGGAAGGCAGCAGATCTGAATTGTGGCCGTTGTTTGGTTCCCTTGTTCCAAACACATTAGTACACTGTATTTCCCCACTTATATAGGCTTTTGTACGGTGAGCATGTGACTGTTTAAATGTCCCAGCGGGGCACCCAGAGGCTACAAAAAGGAAAAAGGAAAAAAAAAAAAGAAAAGAAAGAAGAAAGAAAAAGAAAAAGAAAATTGTTTGGAACAATTTGCATTAGTTCAAGGGCAACGTTAAGCATTTTACAGCTGGTTTATTGCTATTCTTGTGCTGTTTAAACTGTCTTTCATGTCAAAAGTCCTTTCCTGCTTACAAATCATCAGGAAGAATTGCGGCCACCACGCTGTTCGCCTAAGCTCCTCCAGGGGTTCTGGCCCTTTGATCACAGATATCGTTTGCAATCGAGTTAAAAATAGGGAGCTGCTGAGATAAGCCGAGGCTCTGACAGGAGAGCAGCTTTCCTTTTTCTTCTGGACTTTGTTCGCTCCCCCGTGCTCTGGGAACCCGTAATCGTGGCCCACAGGGAGCGGTGTGGCGGCCTGAGCAGATGCGTTTGAAGGAGTCGGGGAGGCCTTTAAAGAGCTCAGCCCCTTGCGAGCGCGGCCCAGCTTCGAGAGATCCCCGGGTTCAAAAGCTGCCTTGTCAACTGGAGCCTCACTACATGAAACTAACAAATGTAAGCCCGCATCCCTCTTTGGGGCAGATTCAACTCAATGCCAAGGTTTTGTCACCTCTCAGCTCTCCTGAGTGAGGAGAAAACACTATTTAAAACTGAAGTTCACCTCAGCCACGGACGCCGGCTCTTGGGGCCTGAGAGTCTGCAGCTCACTTCCTCCGTAATTCTGTTAAAATTTTCAAGGAACCCTGTGCTTATTCCAGTTGATCAAAAATTCTGGTTGACCTTAGATCAAGTTTGAAGTAAGTGGCTCTTTTGTGGGGGAAAATCTCCAGACCAGTGCATGTGCTTTTCTGCTGTAGGTGAAGAAAATTTTCTTAAACAGTCTGTATGTGCAACCTGAAGAAGAAAGGAGTGCACTGTGAGTGAGGCTCATACAACCTCCCTAAAGGAAATCAATTTTATTTTTGTGTCATTGCCTCTTTAAGTTTGTTTCCTCCTTTTGGAAGCATCTAGGATTCAGATAAAAGAGGTCATTAATTTATGCTGATTTTTTTTTTTGTCCGTAAAAAAGATTCAAATCATATAAGACATAGTCCATGCAGGGACTCCACTGTTCACATACAGACTACCTTTATTAATATTATTTATTTGTTTGATTATTTTGCTTAGGAGCCTAGGTCATGAACCAGAGGCCTGATGGGCCTGATGTAAAACCAGAAAAAAGAATAACAAAAAACCAATTTCTTCGGGCTTTTTGTAACCAACAGTTGAAATACAGGGAGAGGCAGAGCAGCTGTCACAGCACATCAGCAATCTTTGTTTTTAGCAGTCCTCATGGCAAAAGAGATGTTTCAGAAGGGATTTGAATGTGGATGCAGGAGCAGCTTTACAACCATTTTTTTGCAGACCTGAAGCTTGTATTTCATTTCATAGAGAGGAGGGAGACAGAAGATGTATAGAAAAGCACAGTGTTTTTACAGCTATGGTGTTTAAAGGATATTGGGGAGGAAAGATTAGAAGGGAGAAGCAGATTTTATTAGTTGGATACATTTTTTTGGGGAAAAAAGCCCTCACAAGATCTTAAGGGCTTTTGTGTCTGGAAGGGTTTTTTTTTCCCAAAACAGCAGTTGGTGTAATGCATGATATTAGTCTTCCCATAAACTGTTTCTTGTTTATAGGGAGGACTTACATGGCCTATCAAATCAGCTACAGATATGATTGTGCTTAATTTTGGGTTCACATATGCACTGATCAGTAATGTTTTCTGATTAGAAGTAATCACTGCATGTTCTTGTTCTCCAAAATAGATGGGGGTGGTAGTTGGACCCATGTTTTCTGTTGTACACAGTCACATGGCAGCTGTGATCTGACTTAATTAAGTAATTTCATAAGAACATGATGTTTTATAAATCCAGGAAATGGTAAAGTTGGAGAAGAAAGTAAATCAGACTTGAATTTTATGTGCAATTGTTCAGCTGTTCCAGAGCTGCCTCAGTGTATGTAGGATTAACAGGCCAGAACTTTTACTGCAAGTTTTGTATTCGGGAGCATTTTAGTCGTATAAATACTGCTGGTAGTAAAGTAAATAACTGGAACCTTTGTGGGGAAAAGTTGGTTGGTTTTTTTTTTCTCCCTTTTTTAAAAAACCTGCAGGAAATATCAGGGATAATATCTCAGATTCATAGCCACTGTGAAAGACAGTTCTTGAGCTCTGCCTTATTTTGTGCTCTATTGCCCCACAGACTGTTAAGCTGACAGAAACTCTTTAAAACCACATTTTCTCTGTCACTGTTTGTCTTTTTAATTGCCTGACTACTACTGACCCCAAAGGACACCACAAGCCTGCCATTTCTTAAGATCATGCACACTGAAAAAAAATTCAAGTCCGTGGTAATAACTTCAAATAATTGTTAGGAGGAAGAAATTCCACATTTCCGAACAAAATTTCCCAATGAAGTGAACAGCAAATGATGTGACATATGTGAAAGGTCCCTTGTTGAAACTCAGGTGGGAAATTAGTCTGAGAGTCCCAGGAACAGAACTGAGGCAACTGCTGTTGCGAAGGTGACACAGAAACATGTCAAACGTATAATGAATATATAGAGAACAATATTTATAGCTTTTAAACATAAAACATAATATTGTAAGTGCTCATAACAAGCCACCATAGTTGTATATTGTTGGCAGTGTCAGAGTGCTCAGTAGGCTGAGTTATCATATGGCTGATGCTAATTATACAGCTCATTTGCTAATTAGATATGAGTCCCTCTGGAACTTCTTAAAATGAGGCTGTTGCAATTTGTATTAGGAGGCCACTTAACTGTGTGATGTGAGTCGTGGCTGTTTGTTCCTGAGACAAATGTAAGCAAAACTGCTCTACTCTCGAGGCAAAGTTTGGGAGTATGTTATACTTGTCTCTGTATCTGCTTCCTGCTGTCCAGCATGGGAGAAAGCCTTCTCATCAGTCAGGAAAATAAGGATACTCGTCGGAAAGAAGCTTTGGTGTGTGTGTGCCTTTGAAAGAGATCGTCTGTCACATGGCCTTGGATTTAAGAAATTTGTGCTTCTACTTGGAATTCTGTGTCTGTGGAAGGGAGTTTCCACTGCTGTCCTGTAATCACTTATTTGTAGGCTTGACCTGCCATATACATAGGCTTTTGAAACAGGAAAAGTGACATGATCAGAAATGTTGGGTGGGTGTATTTGAGAGGAGGTTCCGGCTCTACACTCAAGCCTCAACTTTTAGTACAACAGTGGGAGAAGGAAAGAAAAGGATGTTCTACTGTTTGATACAGCCAAATCTTCTCCTCTTCCACTTTAAAAACTTTTTCTTGATGTTGGCCTTGCTTATAATTTACTGGTTAGTACCAGCACCTCTAGTGGAATGGCTTTAACATGATTAAAAACACCAGTTCCTAATTGTATTTCTTTTCATATCTACATTTGTTTTCTTATTCGCTGTTTTTCTGAACTCAGTTTCTAGTATAGTGCAAAGTTATAGGTAGTGACATCTGTGGCAGAAATGACATTATCTCTTTGTAGAAGGGATAGCAAAAAACCAATGTCCAGAACTGTTTTAAATTTCTTCCTGATGATCTGTGCCTCGGGGAGGGAAGATCGGGGAGGGATAGGAAAAAACCTTTGAAGAGAATGGAAAACCTATTTGCACAGATGTCTGGAAAATCAGTTTCGTCCCAAGCTGTCGTAAGACTTTTGAAGAAATCATTATATTACCTTTTAATCCCCTAGTGCCAGCAGTTGCCTGTGTGACCAGACATTGCCAGCAATGGTCTGTGTGTGTCTGACTGTCTTCCTTCAGTGTCCACATGTTAATTAGATTTGTTCCCGTGGAGAGGCACATTCATGTGCACATAGGCATATGCATTTTTTGCTTTTCAAAATTTGACAGAAATCACAAATTGCAGGTATTAATAGAACCTGTCCAACAGTATGGACACAATTTACTTCCCTTTTGGCACCCAGTGTATCCTGTTCCTATAGTGAGGAAGTACTACTGCAAAAATATTGGCATCTGCATTGCTTGCAATTGTCCATTCACCAAGAAACTGGGATACTCAGCTTTCCCATCTTCTCGTTGCAGGAGAATAGAAACAGAATGTTATTCCAGTATTTTTTATATTCACAGTACTGGAATGTGGAGGACTGAGCTATAAGGGGGTATTCTAGGTGCACAAGGAATAATCCTGTGTTTTGCACGCATGTTTCTATATTGAATTACTGTCAGCTAAAGGACTGATAAAGTATTTCATGCTGTCAATACTACTATCAATTATCTGCAGCTAAATCTGTATCCCTTATTCGCTCAGGTAGCTGTACAGAAGTTGAGATATTAAACCCACCTAAATAACATAAAAAAATTTCCTCATGTTGTATAAATGATTGATTATTTAACCAGTAAGTTACTAATGCAAGGGTGATACTACGTAATTAATCTGATATCCCACGTAGACAATACTGTCTTTGTAGCCTTAATACTGAGTACACAAATCCATGCAACTCTTTCAGTAACAAGGCTTTGCTTTAATTGCTAACAAAATCTGGAAAAGTTCTTGTTGAGGATGTGTCTTCACATAAAATGTTTTATTGGGCACCCTTGGGTAGGAAGTGGTGAGCCAGACTGATTGCTTAAGCCTCAGCCACTGAAATCATAATTGTGTGTGTTGGTGACCCTGGGATTAGGATAAGACAAAGAAAGTCCCTCTGTTTTTAAGGTCATGTTGGTGTTAAGATTTGTTGGAGGAGAGACTATTTTCCCATTGCAAAAATGACATTCCCCCCTGCTTTTTTTGCCCCCTTAATGATCCCTGTATAAGAGTGATGCATATTCTCTCTGAGCTTTGTTTACCCTGCCACAGACAAAGATGATGTGCCCAAAACCGACCACGTAACCTCTCAAAGTCACTTAAATATGCACTGTCTCAAAGACGAGAGCAGACACGGGGTAATTGGCTTTCTCCTGGTAGTAAGTAGGGCTGTGTTAAATGTGGGCCTGAGGGGAACCCCTGTTTTTGGCTGTAGTTTATTATTAGGTGAGGAAATTACTGGACACCTCCAGCTGCCATTAATCAGCCGTGGAGTCTGACTGGAGCCAAGCGAGAGGCCTGTGGGTGGATGCCGCTGAATGGCAGGGAAATACAACGAGACAGAGACAAATGTTTTCCAGCTTAGCAGCACTAAACTCTGCCCTTTCACAGTCCTTAACATGCATGTTCAAATTGATTTAGTCTGTTTACCCCCTCAGCCTAACCATCCATTTCCATTGAAGACTGACAGTTTTATGTGTCGCTACCATGTTATTATGTGTTGCTGTGCTGCCAGTAGCGATAGTGTTTCAGAAGGACTCACTTCCAGACATAAAGGGAGAAGGGGGGCAGGGAGTCACTTAATTCCTTTTTACGGGGTGCAAAACATGTTGAGCATGACACCCGTTCTCTCCCTTTCTCTCATTCTTTTCTCCCTTCCTTTCTTCCTCCCCCTTCCTTTATTTACTTTTTCATTTATTTATTGATTTGAGTCAACACATGCCGTGGAAAATCCTTAAATGAACTTGCATGCTTGAGAAAGACATCTGTCAGGTGATGTAAGTGTCTGGCTTATTCCTCTTTCCTGTTTAGTTTACAAACATGCCATTCCTTCAGGGCTCTGGTATGCTGGCCGGAAGGCTGCCAGAGGTGGGTGCTGCTCAGGCAAGGAAAAGCTCAGGTAGGAAACCCAGCAGCTTCATGTGGCTCCTTGACATGCTTTAGGTCCAACACCACTGCTCTGCTGAGACGTCAGTGTTCTGAGGCTGCAAGAAAAGCTGAAAATCATTTATTGTACACATTCCCAAAATGGGCATGTAGGGAGACAGAAGGGAGGAGTTGTTTTTCTATTTTGCAGGAGTTTTTTTGAGACAAAAAACATTAGCTCATTATCTAAAAGCCTAATTTCAGGGTTTGATTCCACAGACACTTGTGCTGGCTCATGCCTTGTTCCACAGTTTGAGGGCTGAGAGTCCAGCAAGCAATGATAAAGGTATAGAGGGAGAGCCAAGATGTGGCTCTTTCTGTATTTTGGGAGTTTTATATTGAAACAAAGAAAAAAAATAAGAAGGACATTTCTTGTTCGACTCAAAAAACTCCAAGGTGAGAGAAGTGGCTGACAGTGAATTTTGAGCATCTGAATGATTAAGGGCATTTAGTGACAGGGCAAGGCAGAATGGCTTCAAACTGAAAAAGAGCAGGTTTATATTAAATGTTAGGAAGAAATTCTTCCACTATGAGGGTGGTGAGACACTCATATAGATTGCCCAGAGAAGTTGTGGATGTCCCATCCTTGGAAATGGAGCAACCTGGTCCAGTGGAAGGTGTCCCTGCCCATGATAGGACATGGAATGAGATGGGCTTTAAGGTCCCTTCCAACCCAGGCCATTCTGTGATTCTGTGGTTAGGTCTGTCCTGTGGGCTCACTTTGCTCAGTCTTACGAATTCCTGAGTTCAGAGTTTCAGTGCACTCAGGTGGATTTTCCTTTTTCTACTTTTAAAGATTTCTTGCTCCTTTTCCAACATTTTCTTTCCAGATGATGCCTGTTTACTGTTTTTTTCCTTTGTATGTGAGTATATATAAAATATGTGATATTTCTGTGGAGTAATTGCATCAAAGATAGCCTGCAACATCCTCTGGCCGAAGGTTGCCGGTCAATAAAGAGGATTATTTGGGCTTCCTTTGCATTGCCTGACTTTGTAAACTACTTCAACAATCATAAGCCACAGTGCTATATATACAGATCAAAACAAAACCATTTTGTTCACAGAAATCTCCTTTAGGGGTGTTAGAGGAGAAACGAAGGCAGGCGCTGGAGAGGCAAGTGCTATAAAAAAGATTTTGTTTTGATGGATACACATATTCTCCACACCACATTTTTGTACTCCTTTCAAAAATGACATTTTTACCCTGCTCACCACTTGCATTCATGCAGGACCTGTGGTTTAAAGTGGGTCTTCCTGAATACTCTTTGTCTGAGGTCATATTCTGTCCACAGATGATGGAGTCACTGTTTACAGAACCAGGCTGTGTGGCTCTGGAGAGGAACACTGAGGAAGATGGGAATGTGGCCTGTGAAAGTCAAGGCCCTAATGCAATAAACACTGATGGGTAAGATCAGGAAAAGCTCAGAGCTCAAAGGTTTTTCAGTTTCTTTCCCTGTAGTGGAACCGCCATTATTCTCCTCCTCCTTAATACCTACTTTGGTGAGATTTTTTTGTGTGCCAGGACAGCCATCAGTCCCTAGCCCCTCCTTAAGCTGGGCAGGCACAGTCACCAGTCCCTCCCATCTTTTTTGGGGTCTCAACCTAGGGAAGTGAGAGCCTCTGTCCTGTCTCTGCTTCCACTGGAATATTGCCATGACGTGCATTGAAAATATGTAGAATATTTTGTTCTTGATGAACGTATCTAACGCTTAGACTAATTGTTCATATAATTGCCAAACATAATTGCTATTTCATCATTAAATGAAAAAAAATAGATTATGTATACATACATATCTATGTATATATTTATACACACACTTTTGTTTTGAAAAAAATGTGCCTATCTGGTCAATGTATAAAATGATGCTGCACTATTTAAAGATATAAATTGGTCCGGTAAACATAGCTAAGGATTTATTTTGAACTGGTTTCTAGTCAAAAGGATATGATAATGCTTAATATCCCAGCTTTGGAGTCTACAAAAACTTGCCCACATGCTGAGGTTTAAGTACATGAGGTGAAGAAACGGTGCTATAGGAACAGCTTCATCACATTTCATTTAAAAGCTTCCTCTGCTGAAGTGGAAAAGTCAAGCAAAGTGTCACCAACATTTTCCAGCATAATGGCAGAAATGGAATGTTCAAAGCCAGTAATAATCATTGTATTGCTAAATGCTCCATGCCCAGGAAATTTAAATCAGGGCCTTTCCTTAACTCTCCCATACCTTCAGCTTCTTCCCATAAACACACGGGTAACTGCATGCTATCATGTTAGAAATAAGTATCTCTTTATCCAATGTAAACCTAATTTTTGGTGACTTACATGTAAAATTGCCTTACCCACTGAAATTTCAACAGCTGGCCTATACATCCTTTTCATTCAGCTGTTTTTCCTTCTGGAGGTACTTAAATAATATCTTGAGGGTGTTTCCTCTTAATGAGGTAATAATACCCATATCCTGGGCTAAATAAACTTGAGGCCAAAGGCCTAGGTGTTTATTAGCAGAGGATGTGGTTATTAAGAAATTTAACAGGAAGCACCCTCGAGTTATTATTTTACTGACATTTCTAATGATTATGCATTTGAGAAATAATTGGTTGAAAAATAATACTTATACTTTTAAGAGGGCAGGTGAAGCAGAAGATAATTTATAGGTCTGCTCATAGCAAACAAAGATTCTGTCAGTCTGGTACCTTCCCAAGTGGGTAGTGATACCAGAGGGAGGAGGATCTGTTGTTGCCTTGGGCACCTGAGGTCAGCATTAATGCCAGAAAGCCCGTGGAAGTTCTGCTTTTCGATTCCAAGAGTGGGACTGTGCATCCTTTTAAGAGACTGCAATTATTTGTCAACAACAGAGGTAGCAAAAGCACATGAATTTGTGAAGTTCGCGTGTTGTTAGCTCTAATAAGTGACAATTGGCATCCTAATCCTCTTTAGTAAGGGAGTTTTGCCCCCAAAGGAGCAATAATAATGAGCTTAGTGCTTAGAAAAACTGGTTCTCATCTCTGGATCTTAATTGGTTTTGCAGAGATGGACAGAGGGACGGAGACAAAGGGAACTTAAAGAGCATGCCAAGATCCTGTCATAAGTAAACAGCAGTTTGGAGAAGACTCTGGACTCTCGGTCTGGTGTTCCAGTTGTGTTGCTTCCTCTGCCTTGTAATACCTCTGTCCTGCAAATATTTGTGCTGCATGAGTAGATTCAGAGGCCTTGGCTCCGCTCGCCAGGCTCCTACCACCGTGGATAGCGTTTCATTTACAATGCTTTCCACTCCGTGATGCAAATGCTGGCAGGGCGCAGACGTTCTGATGAGAATGTGCAAGCTGCGCCCAGACGCAGAGCTGAGCACAGATGTAGGTGTTTGTGAGGCTGGCGGCTGAGACAGATCACATTATGAAATCGACTCCCATATAAAATCCCACCAACTTTCCCTTTATTGCCACAGAACAGGATCTTGGTGGATTTAAACTTTTATATATCTATATCTATATCTATATCTATATCTATATATATATATGTATATATGTATATGTAAGGTGATTCAGCGAACTGACAAGTCTCTACTGTTCTTTGTTTAGGGCAGAAATTGTAGCAAAGTATTTTCAGGGTAACCAGCATCTGTGAGCCAAATTTTTTACCAAGCTTGACACTCCCTATTAAAAATACAGCAGTGAATAAAAGCTGTGCTGACAGCTTGTTTAAGTTGACTGTAGGATGCAAAGTTCCCCACGTCAGAACAAAAACAAAAACACAGTGACTACTTATGTTTTGCCTACAATTAACAGAACAAACATCTTAATAGGCAGAGAAGACACAAACAGATGTTCTAATTGCACATCTGTGTGAAACTGATATTTGCTAGTTCCACTGTAGCTTGACCTCTGCACCTTGGGAAGTTGAAGTCCCAGAGGATTTGAATGATTTATTGATCTGGATGCAATGAATATTGCAGAAACAAGCTGCATTTCTAGGAAGTTAAATACATGCTCATTCTGTGTGGCACTAATTCATGTTTGAAGGGAATCCACTCTCTGCTCTAATCAGAGGGGAGATAGCAATATTGTTCATATCCTTGAATAAGTGTGAGGAAAGATGAAACATGCAGAGGATATGATATTGGGCAACTGGAAGAATGTGGAAGTAAGGAACTCGGTTCCAGTAGCTACATATTTCTCTTTAGGCTTCTGAAAAGGATTTTGTGAGATGGACCAAAGAAAAGCCAATGGAAAACCCCCGTTTTTTTAGCAAGCTGAAAAACTCCTCGTGACCTACACTGAAGATTAATTTTGTTTCACAGTTCACTATCCAGAAACTAGAAAAAAACCCCTTTCATAATAAGTATGAAGCTTTTTCTTAAGTAAAGATTTATATTGACAGGTTTTCATGATGTTTCAGAAATAGCAGATAATGAGTATCAAGTGACTTTAGGACCAGCTGTAATGTAGAAGACTGCAAAATAATATCCTTACCTTTATACCACGAAACTGGACATAGTAGGTTTGTATTAAATTAAAAACAATATTTACTTCTTTTAGAATATTTGATTGCTCTGGTTTTGGTAATCATATCTTTGGCACAGCACTTACTGGTGTGCGCTGCTTTGGGAGTTGCAGCAATTCCACTGAAGTCAGTACTTCTGTCAGACATACGAAGATTCCGGTCCCAAGCCCAGTACTGGTTTTTATGCTTATGTTTTCCACCAAGCTGCCTCTTGTTCCCGCCAGCAGCAGTTACACTGTGCTGAACTGGAGTACAGCAAATCTCTGTGTTTTAGAATGCACTCATTTTTGTACCCAGCTCTCTGAAACTGGTGCAGAGGATTAAACAAACGGCATTGCAGCTTGATTTGTTCAACCTGTTTTGTGGGGTTTGTTGCTTTTATTTGTTTTGTGGTTTTTTTCATAAGTGTCAAACACCTGACGTTTATTTTGCTAAAGGAAAGTGAGACTGAGGAAAGCACCAAGTCCATTACCATAAACTGTGGTAATGTATCTAAAAGATAAAGAAAATATAAAAATCAATAAGAAGACACATATTAATGCATATATAATGTGTATAATTCTCTGTCCAAAGGATGACTCCATTAATGACAGGAGTATGACATAGCACAGCATTTTCTATTTTTTATTATTATTTTAATATAAATTTTTGTACCTCCTTTTTATGTCACCATTTCTTCTTTTCTTTTTTTTTTTTTTCTGTGATCCTTTACAGGTTCTGAAGTTTTTTGTGGCACATAGAAACGCTTGAATTAAGAGGTAAATCTTTCATATGTATTTGAGGAGCCAACACCTGGCTTCTAAATTTCTATTTTTCTTTTATTAAGGCTGGTATGAGGGCATCATATTCCAGGTGTTTTCAGTTTACTATCTGATGTACACCAAACACATGTCATGCGTGCTGTGTATTGTGTCTGTGCACTATCTGGAGCTACAAAAGACAGTATTTACTGAGGAGATCATGTAAGAGTTCATATATATGATTTTAAAAGCCCAATTTCCCTTTTCCCAGAGGTGATTTATATATAAATGTCAGATTTCAAATATACAACTCCCAAAAAGGCAGCCACAGAACACAAGGCTGTGGTCATATAAGACAACTCCAGCGTCAAAGGAAGGCTGCATTTTAGGACTTTGATACCATTGTCATGAAATATGGCTTTATTTTGGAAAGAGCAGGTCCAGGATTACTCAAGATGATAGTACTTTTCAGTGTACACCAGTTTGAAAGGGCAACAGCTCTTTTCTATACACCATTTATTCTGAGCAATGAGATGATCTTTTCGTCTGTAGGTGTGAAGGAAAAGGAATAGTTATTCTGAGTTTGTGGGACAGAAATGATGCCCATACTGAATTGCACCTCATGTAGGTATTGACAGGGCAAGGAGCTTGCTGTAAACACAGTGCAAGTCTTATATTGCTCTGTATTCTTATAGATAATTTTTGCAGCATAGCAAGGACAGGGATATTCACTGAAACCTGTGCTAATAAAATGATGGAAATCAGATGCAATGAAAATCAAATCTCTTCATTACTCTGGTCAGCTAGAGTCTGTAACTGGTCACTACTTGACAGTTCTTAAGATCCTCGAAAAATAACAGTAAGATTGATCTTGTAGTAAAAGATACAAGACAACTTATAAGGACATTAAAAAAAAATTAAATGTCTTCAATTTATGTAGTCTGGAAAAGGCACAAGAGATAATGTCAGCTTTAATTACTGTTTTCTTCAGAACACAGGGAATAGGCCAAAGGGCATGAATGGAAATTAAAGAAAAATGGAAAACAGATGGTAGGAAGCATGCTACAGGAACTGGAATACAGGCAGGACTGTACATAATTTACCGAAAAGAAAAGGGGCCTTACGAGTCATTTTGTCCCGTTTTAAACAACATCATCTTATGATCTGTTTCACAACAACATTATTACTAAATCAAGGCCCCATTGATAGTAACTGCTGTACTGTTGCCAGGATTTAAATTTCTTCCTTCTCCAGCTTTTATAAGACATCTTTGAAATATGGGTCAAGCAAAATTGGATGCTGAAAGATAGCTGCATAAATTAATAGCCTGACATCTAAAAGTGCTGGTCACCAAAACCACCATATATTTCAGGGGATACTGGTTGAATACTTGCTGTTTTGGAAAAGATTGACATTGATTTAAATGCTTCAACATGGGATTAGGAGCCTAATTTTAGTAAGCACTTTAAAATAAATCATGTCAATATTTATGGTGATATATATTGCAAAGTGCTGTTGCTTTGTTTTAGGGGCTTTCATTTGGATAGGAAATCTTTTAGTCCAGGCAGAATTTCTTTCCCTTTACAGAAGACTTCTCAAAGCTGAAGGAGCTGATGAGGAAATGGTGCTGACATGCAGCAGGGAGGTTTCGAAGTTTGAAATCAGAAAGACTTTAAGCCACACTAAACCAAAGACTGGTGAAACACAAACACCAAGTGGTAGTCCTGACAATTAATCCTAGAATTCATACTTGGTTTTGAAATTAATTTTTTTCTCCTCCAGTCCTGCCCCATGAGGTTTCTGTGTTATGGAACATCATGGCAGTTCTCAGAACGGTCTTCGTAGGAAGGGCTGTTTCAAAGGAGAGGGAAAAAAAGGCTGAATGGTTACTTGCAAACGTGTTAACATAAGCTCAGTCATCCCTAGGCTTCCAGCACCACGAGGGGAGAAGGTAATGAGGTCATGGGTTGTTTTTTTTAGGTTCTGAAGACTGACTTTGAGAACTGAGGAAAAGTAAATAAAGGATTATTTATTAAATGAAGAAAGGATTACCCATTACAGGATAAATCTTGCTTGCCTTACGTGTACAAATAGTTCTCATTGACTATGAACAAGTCAAATACTTACACAAGGCATTTATAACTTTTATGTAACCTTATAAAACCGCATATATTATTCTATGTCCTGGGCTTAAACAGCATGCAGACATTAGCCAGTTAAGGTGTATAATGAAAAAAAGCAGCCTCGTTTTTACTGCAGATCTCTCCAAAGATGGATTTAAACTAGAAAACTTCTTGTCCATTGAACCATGAGGCAAATTTATCCAGAAAAATATTCAGGCAGCTAAGCAAGTTTCTCTGGAGAGTCTCAATTGCTGTGAGAACAGAGTGGCTGGGAAAAGGAAAGGAGGAGGATGCGAAGCATGAAAACATTCGGAAGGTATTTAAATGGAAAGTTTCTCCTCCTCCTGCGCATTCCTGAGAGTCTCCCAGAACACTGGGCAGGGCTAGCCCCGGGACACTCCTTGCTGGATAACGGTAACCTTTATTATGAGATGCTGCAGATTAATTTCAGAATAATTTTCTTCCGGACCACCAGCTGTAGTTACTCAAGGCAGATTAACCAGAACATGATTGGTTTCAGCCCCTACTCAGCAGCATGAGCTAAATACCAAGTTACAGAGGGTGCCAACACAGTGTTAGCTGCTAACTTGGTGACTGCGTGGCATTTGGGTGTCCTGCTCCTGCGCCTCAGCTTCTCTGGCAGCTGTACGCGACATGTTTGTATTGGTGACCACTTGTGCCTCAATATGTGGCACTTGGGGACATGGCTTAGTGCTGGACTTGGCAGTGCTGGGTTACCAGTTGGACTTGATGGTCTGAGAGGTCTTTTCCAACCTAAATGATTCTATGTCTGGTATTAAGTCACTTGGCAGTTTGTGCAGCCTTTAGTTCATGTTATGCTCTGTACACTAGATACAAAAACTTTTCTCATCGTCTTTCATCCTCACTGATTCAGCTGGAAATCACCCTGCTGTATGTTTCCCATAGTTTATCTCAGGAATGCATAGATAATGACCTCTCATTAAAAGAGAAGGAAACATTCAGCCTCCTATTTTAATTTTATTCAGAGGAACAGCTGAATCCAAAAGAAAGATTTGGATGTTTTCCCCTCTTTCTTTGAAAAGTCAGCTACAGAAATTGAGGAGAGCAGACTTGACTCACCACTGGACAAGTGCTTTCAGTGCTGCTCTGGAGTAATTCACAGGCATTCTTCTCCCTGTGGTGAAATATTTTGAAATCCCTCCTTTTTTTTGTCTGAATGTCAAATGCCAAAACCTCAGTGTTTTTCATGAGGAATTCTTGTCTTCTGGCCAGCTCAGTTAGCTTCACAGCAAGAACTGGGAAGTTAAGGCTATGGCAAAGGGAGGATTTCCACATTCATGGGGAAGTAGCAGTTGCTTTCAGTCATTTGACCTCCTGTAGCACTGAGATATCAGCCATTAGAATCATGACACTGAAAGTTATCAAATCAACTAATTCCTCAGGGCTTTGACCATTATCTCTAATTTTTCTCTGAAGATGGTTTAGTTCAGCTTAGACATTCATCATACAACTAAAGATCATGCCAGGAAATTTTCACAGCAGCTGTCAAGTACTCCATGCTAACATTTTCAAAAAAAAAAAATAAAAAGGCCAAATGATGCATTCTCTCAATTCCTTTCTGAAAAATATTTCCTTTCTTAATCAGAGTACATATTGCTATGGTCTAACCTGTCAGCCATAATCTGAGTTCTGTCTTCAGCTTGACCTATGCCTGTATTGTACCTTTCACTGGTTCTGTTTCACATTAACTCAATGATAGGGCAGTTTTTATCCAGCTAAAATATTTGACTGGGCTTTTCCTTGTGTCTTGTGCATGACAGCCACAGTCCTCCCTTCAGCAGCTCCCCCAGAGTGTGGTTGCCAAGACTGCACTCCTAGAACATAGTTTTGAGTACCTCTCCGTTCCCTCAATGTCCTTCTTGTCCTCATCCTGAAGGCCATTCCTTACCCCTCTGCTGGTCAATCTCATGATGTCTGCAGCCAGTCTGTAACCCCCTATTGCCAACCTCGTTTGTCCAAAACAAGCTCGTCCCAGCTATTCAGGGGGAATGGCAATTCCATAACACGCAGAAAGTGACTTCAATGCTGTCCTTCAGACTCCTCTTCATTAGTGTGTTACAAGTCCGTCTGCCGGGTAAGGGTGATGTTGTGCATATGACTTCAGGATGGTTTCACCATTTTTTTGGTTCTTTTCTTTCTGTCCAGATATTGCTCTTCTCCCACAGCTCCTCTTGCTGTGCAGAAGTTGGGAGTGAGTTAAGAGCTTTGCCATACCCACACCTACTGAACGTGAATTCAGCCATGACTCAGGATTAGGGGTCTTCTACCAGGAAGCTTTCCCGGAGTCCTGAAATATTCCATGGAAACAAGAAAAGTATTTTTTATTCTTCAACTCATTACAAGCAGTAAGGACCAGATATTCATCTTGGTACTTCAGGCTATGCAGGTCTGTGTCTCAAGCAGTGGTTTATTTGACACAGTTTGAGGCCACAACTTTAGCTGCAATTCAGAACATGAAAAATACTTTCTACCAGATTCCTGTGTTTTTGACTTCATCACTTGAATTACAATGATTTCTTGTTGTGCCTGAGCAGAGTCCACAAACTCTGCAATTTACTGCTTCCTGCAACAGTCTGACACAGTCCCCTGTGGGAGAAAAATAAGTTAGAGAACTTTTTCCTCTTAAAGAATTATATTGATCTTGCAGATGCTGAGTTGACTTACAGTGTTTTTCCTTAGAGCACTTGGCTGCAGATTCACTTAAGAGTAAATATAAGAGCCCTATCATCTTCTTTCCCCTTAAGCCTAAGCATTATAATCTTTGTCAGTCACTGACATGCAGTTTTTCTTCTAAAAATGAAATTAAATAGTATGACACAGCTCTTCAATGTTCACTAAATTCTGTGTCATAATTTCCCAACTGTAACTATCTAATGTCTCTCCAAAATCTGTGGTTTATATGCAGCCTGAATTTCAAGTGCAATATATAGAAAATATAAATATTTAAATTTGAGATATGGTTTACACTGTTCTTTTCTGGAGTGTTTGTCCTTGTTTCAAAAACCACAAGAGTGTAGCTCAAGTAGCTTACTTGAGAGAGAAAATTCGTCATGTGTCTACTCCAAGGCTCTCGTGTTGTTTAAGGGCTAGCTAGAGTGTGGTAAATAATCCACAGACCTTCACAGGAGGCAATGCTGGCTCACATTCTTCCTGGAAGAGCACAGGCTTGCATCTTTTGGTATCCTCCTCCTCCTTTTATCTCTTTTCTCTGAGATGGGAATGAAGAGGTTCTTTCATCTCTGGAGACTCCTGTGATGTTTATTTGACGCAGACTTTTATCGTTTGATTTCAGCTTCACTGGGCCCCTTGAGGTTGGTTTCCACATTCTGCTACAATATGTTCTTCTCTGTAGACTGTAACCTGAGTTTCCAAAATGAGAAGGACTTTTGGCATGTGAAGAGTGAATGTGTCTCTTTTTCATCAGGATATACAGAGATATCTATATTAGATGTATGTAAAGATATGTAAATGATATGCAAAGAGTATGTGACCACCAGCTGGACCTCAGCCAGGAAGCAGGCAGTGATTTTTCTCCCTGGGGACAACCTTGTGGCCATCATCAGATGTGCATACCAGCGCTAAGGTGATTTTATACCATTGGCAGTTTTGCCAAAACACACCAAAACCAAGTAACCTTTGCTTTCATTCTGCAGAGCTGCTGTGACTGACAATGACCCTGACAGGCAACTTGTGTTTCCACAGAAACTCTGTTTAGAGCAAATGATTTTAACTCCCCTTAGTAAATAAAGGTGGAAGAAATATTTCTCTCTGACACTATGTTTTACAGGTAATTGATTTTTAAAAATGACTTTGCTTTCTCATTTATGGCCAGGAAGCAATAAAACCACCCTCACCCATTCAGTTTAGAAATTCACCACAGAGATGTTGCAAGTAGAGAGAGCCAGGAAAAGAGTGAATGTAAAATACTTTTAAAACCAAGCATCACTTTTCTCTACAGTGGTGGATAACCTCAACCATTTTCCCTTCCTTCACAGAGCACGAGGGATATCATACTCATGAGAATTACACCTCAGCCCTTCAAATGCTACTGACCCTGTTACACAGCTTAATCAGAGGTGAGATGTGTTTGAATGAACTAGTTGCAGGCAGCCACTGGGCATTACTGCAGAGACAGCTTTCCTAAGTCTGTCCCACGCTTCCCAGCAATGGTACTAACATTTTGATGTGTTTTCTTATGGATTTTAGTGGCTGCAGGTGATTATGGGGTACCATGACATAGCAAATATGGCAATTTCTTTTTGATACCCAGGTGGGAGTGTTCTTCAGGCTGTGTTCCTTTCAGAAGGAGCCTTTTGCTGGTTAGAAAAATTGGTTGGTACTCCCGTAACATAAGTTTTGCAGTTTTCTCTGAGGCACCTATTCCAAGTTACTGTGGCAGCTGTGGCTTGAGAGTTGTCTGCCTTATGGATGGGCAAATAATGTCAGCATTAAAGATGCCTGCTGGGGTCAGAGGCTGGCTGATGTTTGTTTAATTGAGTCCCATGGCAGAGGCTGGAAAATCCTCAGCAGGGAGCGTTGTCATTCAGGGCACATAAGAATCCTGAAATAGGTCAAATGATTTGAGTCTGACCCTGCTGCATCTGTTGGAGGTTTAGGGTTTGGTGCACAGTGATTTTACACTGCTTTTTCAATTTCCTGATCCTAAACATGCTAAATCTATTCCTGTGCAATAGTGAAACACAAATTCCAGGCCCTATCATGTAAGATAGCTACTACTAGGTTTCTATTTTTGAATTATAATAAGACAGATTCTGCAGTGCTTTAGCATTTCCCTTCACATCCAGTTTATGGGGGGGAAAAAAAAGAAAACGAAGGTAAAATATGATGAAGGACAAATTTTCTCTAGTTTAAAACAATTCTGTACCTGAATGAGATGTCTGGCACAAGTCACTGATGGACATGAATGCAGAACGATATGCTGAGTCTGCAGTGCAAGCTGAAAAGGAAACAGATATTCCTGTACAGAGAGATGGGAATTTCCCAATGTGCACAGAGTGCCAGTGTGTGCCAGGAACAGCAGAAGATCTTTAATGCACAGAAGGGATTTAATGACTTAATGAACCTGCTGTACTGAATCAGTCAAAACCCAGCAAGTAAAGGTTTTATAAAAACATGCTGACTTCTGGCAAGAACTGCTTGTTTACTGGACTTCGCTTATTTTATGGGCCATGATAGATCATTACTTTCACGTTATATATGAGGATAATTACCAGAATTTCAGTGAAGTAGCTGCCTCTTTATTTTCTGGGAAAAGTTCATGTATATACAGAAAAATAAAAGCTCATTTATACACATGATTTCACTCAGAATACCCCAAAGCCAGAGGATGTTTTACCCAAGTGTTCTCCCTCTTGAAATTTAATTTCACTAATAAATGAATATACCATGGGCTATACCATCCAGGAGAAGATTAATAATGATAATTGTGAGAAAAAACAGAAGTATTTTAATGTGTCATAAAGGTCAGACCCAGCTAATCTCCAACAACATCTTAGCATAAGTAAGGCTGCATGTAAAAATGGGTTTGAAATTCTGCACATCCTCCCCCTGTGGAATAGATTCCCCATGTCCAATCGAGCTGGGACAATTTATAGCATCCGGCAGCTCAGCTATGCACATTTTAAGTGTATAGATTCAGAAGGGAATATTATTTTAAAAGCATGCAAAGCATTGTTTTCAGAGAAAAGGAAGCAAAAGTTATGTATTACATCGGACGTGCCTCAGTTTCAGTTTTAGAAACCTGGCCTATATTCCTGAAGTGGTTTGGAACTGCAGGCCAGCTTCCAAGGGGAACACCCTGCTCCCCATGGGGAAGGATTTATGATTTTATTCAGGATGTATGAAATGTGATGATTTTGGCTGGAGTTCAGGAAACAGAGGAGGGGAGCAGAGTCTCCATTCATTTACACCCCTGCCTGTTGTCAGTGAAGTTTTAATGACAATGAACAAAGGCAGAACGTGGGCTGCAGAATGGGAACTCTGTGCTTTGTTGAAATGGCCAAAAACCAAGGGAACAAATTGCTGACCCTTCTGTGAGCAGGAGCTGCTAGTGCTGGTAGAGCCCTGAAAAACAAGGCTGCAGCTGAAAACAACAGCAGATTCTGAGAGCCCCCATTAGGGACCTTCCTTCTAGACCCTGAGTTCTTGTTCTCTCTGACCTACTGAAATGATCTGTTACGATACAGTGTGAACTCAGCCTTTGGAAATAGATGAAGCCAGCTGTGTTTCCAAAATCCATGGATGTGCAGACAAGTAGCTGTATTCCCAGAATATGCAGGAACTTTTCACCCCCTGAGCTGCACAAATGGACATCTGTGCATTTTGAGGGAAGCTGCTTGACACGTAATTTTTAAAACCTAAGTAAAGCTCACAGTATCCAGTCATTTGAAGGAAATGTTTCCTGCTGTTCCTTCTTGCTGATAGTTTAGGGTTATCTAACATGTGGCAACTTTCCTTTAATGAGAGCAGTGTGTGGGGGGAGAATCCCTATCTGAAAGACGCAGTGCTGAGCCAGATCCCTGGTTTGCATCCATTCCTCAGGATCCCTGAGCTGCAGGAGCCTGGCCCCCGCAGCACCCTCTCGCTGTGCCTTCCATGGGGGAGCACGCCTGGGATGTAGCTGAGGCCGGACAGGAGGGAGGTTTAAACCATTTGTGAGCTCTGGCAAACCCCAGCTGCTGCAGCAGCCCTTGGGAGGATGTTGCAGCTGAAGACAATTTTGAACAGTCTGAAGCAGCTCTGAGCTGCTGAGCGAGGTCCCTGCAGGCCCCTGCCTGGGATGGGAAGTCCAGAGATTCTTGTGGATCCTTGTCTTGCTGTGGGAGGTGGAGACCAAGTATCTGCACTGAAATATGCCATCAGTACCTTCAAAAGAGGCTTTTCTGGGTGGGAGTAAGACCCCTGCCTGTCATCTAAACATATCTGCATTTTGTAAGCAAGGCAATAACTTCATGAAACAGTGGAAGCAGCAGGTATTGCCTGGAAGGCTGAAAGTGAGAAGGGAACTCGTTAGCTGGGTTCCACCTGGGATCCACGAGAGCCTTGAGGTCATCGACAAAGATGTCTTGACTTGAAACCCTTAACTTTCTTTGGGATGTGCTGTGCACCGGAGTAATCAAATATGGAATGATTCATTGGCGTTTTATGGAGATAGAAGAGCCGCTCTAAAAGGAGACAAATTTGCTATTGAAATGGGTTTCTGTGTGATGGAAACAGAAATAAAATGCTTGGCTTGTTTCATATCACGATGTAGATTGAAATCTTCTCCATGGCCTTGGAGAGGGAGAGGCCTCATACCCACCACAGATGTATAATGTCAGCAATCATTAAACTTGTCATATAATATCCAACACATGCACATTATGGACCTCTGATCAAGGCAAAGCCTCAAATGATCGAAAAGCAGCAGCAATGCAGCAGCATGCCCCTGGGAAACCAGAACATCACCACTACAAGTGTTAGCCACTGCAAATTAAAATCCAAGACTCTCACCATACTAAGCTGCTCATGTCTGTCTGCCTTCTCATGTACTAATACTCCTAAAAACATGGTAAAATATCAAAATATAATTACAGAGTAGATTCTTGACTTTCCCTCACCTGTAACATACATCCAGCTGCTTTGTTAATATTGCCATTCAGGTACAATTTAAAATCAGCAGAGAAAGTCATTCCAGAACCTGCACCAGAAGGTCACAAACTCCCTTTGAAAGCACTGATACTTCCTTTTGTTCGCTCTTATGTATCTGATTACAAATTACTAAATCCTACTGCTATTTGAGAACTTTTAGATTCTAATCAGTACTTTGATGAATGTACAGCACAATAATGCAGATGAGTGATGTCACCCTTTAAGCACACAGCAGCGTGCACAGACGAAAAAGTGGAGAAGCCATTCAAAAGCTCTGGGACCTTTATGATCTGGGAGCTTCCTTTGTAATTCATCCTGACTGTAAATTGTTGCCTAACAACTTGACATTGTTAAAGTGTCTAATTAAACATTAAAAAAACCCCCATGCAAATACAAAATGTTCAGCTTAGATTGTATAGGGTTGCCTTTATGTTGGTAAAATAGAATGAAAATCCGGGATAAGGAAATGTTACATAAGTTGACTTGAATAAATAAGATGGAAACGTAAGTTCGACAATGTCAGCATTAAAGATCTTTTCTTTAGGAACTAGGTAACTTCCCAACGCTTTGTGTGACAGCATAGGAGACTGTTTATGAAATGAAGTGAGGTAAACATCACAGCCTTTTTTCATGTAATAAAAGAAAAACAATGTAGCCAAGTGTTTAAAGATGAGCAAAGAATTCTTAAAAGGTAGGCTGTTTTCATAAAATATGATGAAACCAAGAGGTTGAAATAAAAATCATAAGTATGAACTTCATCTGTGTAATTTTTCTACTGCAGATGACACGGTCCTGACCTGTTCTTTTAGCCTGTTTAACACACTTATGTTCAGTATTTTCATTGGGTATGAAAATTCCATAGAACTATTCTTGGTAAAACCGATGCTGGAGGATGTGAGGGCAGTGCTATGAATTTAGGAAAGGGAAGAAATGGTGAGGTCTGCTTCTGATACCTCTTCAACACCAGCTGGCAGGGGATGATGCCTGTCCCTTCCGATACAGTCTTTATAATTCTTTGCCTGTGTGGTTATACATTATGATGTCAATATTCTTTTAACGTGGATTATGAAGGAGTGACATTGCCTTATTTATAAACGTGCACCATTAAACTAGGATAATTGGGGAATTTCCTGTAAAAAGAACTTTTCTGCCACCTCACACTGTGTCTGGGTAGTTGTGTATGTTGTTCTTCTGAGGCTACCCAAGAAAAGGAAATGTATCTAAAGCGTACTTTCCTAAAGTTTTCCTATGCTTTGCACCTATGTGGTGCACCTCTTCAGAAGTGCTCCTACCTGAAAGCATCCACCTTTTAATAACCTTCTTCCTTTTCTCTGCCAGGGACTTCTGACACTCCCAGCCCTTTAGCCTGGTGCACCTGAAGTACAAGAGGAGGACTTTTCCCTCCATTTTAGGTAATCAATGCTGCTTCTTGCTTGTAAATGCGATTAAGTGATCTGGTGATTGAAATAGGGTAAAAATACTAAACCACTTTCAAGTCTGCCACCAGAAGTGGACAGATATCTGATAGTACAGGGTGTGATGATATTTATTCATTCAATGTTTATTTTCAGTTCAAGAATTATAAACCAACTTCCCTGCTCCAGTCTTAGAAATTAAGCCTATATCTCTTCATTTTCCTACCTCCTTCTTTATGAGTGTGTATATACATTTATACAACTGCAATTGCCTGTGCTGTTTTATCTGGGAAGCCCATTGTATAAACCTAATGCTTTTCCCTGCTGAAAGTAGGTTTTTCTTGCAGTGTCACTTTGATTATGGCAGGGTCTTGTCTTTTCAACACTTAAGCATGTTGTGTCACCACATGATTAACATTTAAAGCTGCTTTAGCAGTGAAAGTCAGTCTCACTTACATACTTTTCCCCCTTGTTGATCTTAATATGGGAAGTCACTATCCTCTAACTGGACAAATTTGTTTCAGAATGAGCTTGAAACGCACATGGGTCATAGCAACTGTATCAGTTCATATCATTCCCCCTCCTTCCTCTTCTTCCATCACCTCTAATACATCTGATGCACTTTAAAAGATCCTGGGAATAAGATAAGCTGGAAGAAGTCTCCAGTGATTTTGAAAGGGATCAGGTAGTCTGAAATGTTGGAAGGGGTCACCTTGAATCTGTGTAAGTATGAGAAAGGCAGGCATGCCAGCCCAGATGGTCTTTCTTTATATTTTTTATTCTATAAAAAGGGGCATTACTGTTGCTTGGATGGAAGGGTTTTTATGATCAAGAGCAGAAGAAAGGGATTTAGAATTGTTAATATACTGCTTGAGTGCTTAGCCATTTATATTTACAGTAATTGCTTCTGGAAAAAAAAAAGTCCTTCTCCTGCCAAGTGTAGGAAAAATAAAGGCTGATTGAATTAAGTCTGGGAACCAGTTTGATTAGAAACTGAAACAAATCTCCTAGGACTCTAGAAACCCAGTTCATTTGTGGCATTCCTTCCATACTCTAATGGGCTCTGATGCTTGATACTGAATGATAAGAAATGCTAGTTTCTGAAAACAGCTGTTGTGGGTTTGGTAGTTTGGAACCGCTTTTGAGAGCTGAATGTAAACCATAAATATGTGGAAATGAAGGCAAGTCAGATTGTTCCTTCAGATAGAACTGGAACCCGTGGTCATTGTTTCAGAAATGCTCACAGAAAAGTAGTAGAATTACACCTTTCACTTTTGGAAAGAAAAGCAAGAGCACCATTATTCCACTGAGACTGTAAAGGGTCTGTAATGTGTAATGTCGTGTGTGTGCTCTGGGACTTAGAGCAGCCTCTGGGTGGTACCACAGAGCAGCATCCTGGCATTTTCTACTTTCTGAACTGTACCCTGTGCCATTATGCTGGGGTGGTGCTGGGATTGCTTCAGAACCTGATGAAAAGAAACACATTTCTGCTCTGCACTTGTGTTAACATAACTCAGGCCTTCAAATGCTTGAAAAATTATGGCCCTGCTTTCTAACTTTTCCAGCACTATTAAAGCTTGCAAAGGATGCTTGGCTCTTAGTACCTTGCAGAGTTTGGAGCCCTTCACCTTTAGCATTGTTCCAAGTGCAAACTTGAAAATTGGTTTCTTAAGGCATTTTGTGGCACACAAGTCGGGAGCTGAGAGCAAGATAATGCTTTGGTCATGAGATGGGCTTCACTTCACTCCTATTGTTTCCAGTCACCACAGTTAAATTAGCTCTGAACTCCCTGGGCCATCCCTAACGTAACCCACAGGCTGAAGACTTCTGTGTGTCACAGTCCCAGAACTCTGTGGGTTTGCACATTTTTAAACAGAAAAATGAATTTTTTCCTTTGTTCTTAATTATAAAGATGGTATTTTTAAAAAGAAGTTCTGTAGTGACAAATATGTTTCACAGGTAGCTCTGTTTTGCAGGTAGCTCTTCAAAAATGACAAAATTAACAATAATTACCATTTTATATAATGTATAATTATCTATTATTTACAGAATAAAGAGTGAATAGTGGAAGTAAAGATCATGTAATAACCTGCAGTATGAAGTGCTAGAGAAGAGCACTTTTCTAATGTGGCTGCATCTTTCATTGTTCAGAAATTGTGGGAGAATGTTTCTAAAATACAGCATGGGCAGGCACTGAATTTCAAATTGAATTTCATGAAGCAGACAACACAACAATGAATTAATTTTTAAAACATTCAAACACCTGTTTTTTGGTATCAACTGATCATAATAGAGGTTTGTTAAATGACATTGTTATTGGATTGTTTTTATTTCCTTTTGGCTTATTTTATACCAGGACTTAAATTTACCAATGTAAATTTAGCCCACACTTTGGAAAACAGGTCTTCATCCACTTTGATGTGCAATAGAATGGTATTTGATAATTTTGCAACACTTGCAAAATGCAATTTTTTCAGACAAAAGCATGTGAAGAGTTGTGTGCATAAGGTGTGCAGTGGCAGTTTGCATACATGAATTTTGTGCAAATAGAAATGAAAAAAACCCATATGGTGTAACCTGGAAGTGTAGTGCATAGAAATTGTATGTGAAGTTGTGAAGAAAACCTTTTTATAACCTGGCTTCCTTACCGCAAATTCTATCTTCTGCCTTAGCAACACAAATCTTTTACCAAAAAAAGTGGAAATTGGAAGCTTTTGAATTATAAACCTTTCCAAATCATTGAACATAAGCATATATAATTTATTAACTATATTCAAGAAGTAGATGGAATAAAAACTTGATGAGTTAACATGTTCAGATGAAGGTTATATGACATTTACCAAACATTTTTGTGACACAAATCTGGGGAGCAGATGGGAGGGATGGGGGATGATGTAGCTGATATTTCAATAGCTTTTTGCACATTTTCTGCAGTTTCTGTTTGGTTTGGTTGTGTGTTTGGTGGGATCTGCTGCATGGCTCCACAGTCACTTGGACTCTATGCCCAGAGCATTCTTGGGTGCACTTGATGATTTTATGGCTGTTGGTTAAGACCTGTAGGATACCCCACCTCCCTAATAATTTTTAAAGGGTTCTGTGGATGTGATTTCAGTCTCAGGCTTAGGAAGAAGAAAGGATTCATTTAACCCTGGAGACTGAGGAGGAAGGAAGGAGGCTGGGAAAACGAAGGACAAGGAAGAAATGGAAAGATAGGCAAGAGAAAGTGAGAGAAAGCATCAGGTCTAGAGATGTGAAAGAATGAGGGGAGTATAAATGGAGAAAAAAATTGCAGTCAGGCATTGTTTTTCTTTGCTTTAAATACCCTGTAAGCAAAGCAGTCAACAGGCAGACAATTATAGCACCAGGCACGTTAGATTACATTAGGCTGCAGAACAAGCTTTGCTCTCCATGGTTTATGATATCCTCTGAACCCTCTGGAAGGATAAATGATATAACTTGATGTGACTCATGCAGGGAAGCAGATAATCAGTGGTGTGCCATAATGCAAGTGAGAAAAAGACAAAATAGAGTCAAAGAGTGCTTACACTGTGTTACTTTTATCTCGTGATATTGTTTATCGCATTGGTATTATCATTATTATTTGCTAATGTTATCATATCACCTAATGACAAAATTTCCAGGCTTGGAGCCAGCATCCTAGACAAAACATCCCAATGCTCATGGCAGTTTCTTCCTCTGCTGCTTATTAAATTGTTTCTGTGAATGAAAATAACGATAACAATGAGGAGAAATGTACACCACGCTGGGACCAATTTCCTGCCACACCAGGGGTGGTGCACACAACAGCCTCCTGCAGCTGGGATGATGCTCTGGGATGGAGGGAGACTGAGTGAGGGGCTGTGGAGTGTGGCTGGAGTGACCTCTGGAATCGTGCTGTTGGCACTGAGACCACAGATACCTGATTTAGTCCTTCAGGCTGCAACATCTTCCTGAGCACTGAAAAATGAAAATGCAGGAAAATAGGACTGGCAGGGCTGGGAGATGTTCAGGCTGAGGTTTCAGTATGGATTTTCTGTGGGGATATCAGTTTCGTGGCAAAGTTAAAGCCTTCCCATCCGTATCTGCATTTTGCTGCCTTTTCCTGTGTTTTTATTAAGTTATGCTGTAGGGTACCAGAGCAGACACTTGATGAAAATGGAGTGCCCTGGTTTTTCCAAAAATGAATAATTTTTAAAAAAATCTATCATCTGCAGTTTTATGGAGAGCCTTGATTTATGTGTCATATTTTTCTAAACCCCTTTTGTTAATCCTTTTGTAGGCAGACTTGACATTTCCAAGAATTAGCTAATGGTATACCAGTAAAAATGTCCCTTGAAAAAGAGAGATATAAGGAACTTTTCTACTGAGGGTTGCATTTGATCATATTTTTTCCATTAGATCATGCTTCTGTGGAGTTCCTAGCCTCTCACTGGAAGATCCTGCTGGATCTTGAACCACACTGAGTGTCCCTTACAGTCATTAGTAGCTTATATTGGAAGCAAAGGGCTTGTGAGCTTTTCAGCTGTAATTCAACAACATTATTCTTAGGCAGGAAAGTGAACATTTATTTACTGAAAGTAAAATATTTGTTCTGGCCATAATGCAATTTTTTGCCACTAGTACTGATGCCTTTTAGATCAAATTTTGGTAGTAGCCTAGTAAGCCTGTGGTTACAAACACAGGTGAATTTAATAAAAATTCAGTCTGGTCTCATTCCTTTTGGTGTAAATCCAGAGTATTTTAGTGAAATCTGTTGCCATCTGACTAAACTTTGTTTCCAGGGGCTACCAGTGTACACAGCATTTGGTGCTACCAGTCCACGTATATTTAGATTTCTTCATCATAGAAAGCAAGAAAAAGTAGCCAATCTACTTTATAAGTAACCAGGTGACATAGACTCATGTTACTGATGTGACAATTATCTGGTTTAGTAATTATGACTAATGGCAGCAGCAGTAACAACAATAATAATAATAGTAATGCAAAAATGACCTTCTGAAGGAAGTGAGAATTTCTGTCCCTTTTGTGCAGACAGACCGAATCCAAGAGGTTAAACAGCCAGTCTAGCAATTCCAGTACGAAGTTTCACCTCTCTTTTGAGTGTCCCAGAATTTCCAGTTTTGATTCCCTAATCTGAGGCATTGGAAATGGAAATCAGGTACTTAGACTTACTGGAATAAATACTTGCTGTGGAGGCTCTGGGCACGCTGCACTGATAGTGTCAAGCACCCTAATGCAGATGCTCCGAGCTCAGTGCTGGGTGCCTAGATTTAGCAGCTAAGCCTAAGGGCTGGTTTACACTTTTGGATCCGGCCCGTGCTTTTCCATGTCAGAAATTATTTAAACAGCTATTAGGCCTGCAACAAATTGCAGTGGAAAGATCAGCAGAGCATGGAGAAGCTCTGTTTACAAGGTACCAGTGACCACTTGCATAACAAACCTGTCAATGATTTATAAAGTGTGCAGACACGGTACCACAGAAAGTCTCATTCAAAACAATTGGTTACTCATTGCTGCACGGTTTCAGTGATCTTCTCATCTTCCTGGATGTGCTGGACAGCAGGAAGGCCCTGCCCGTCTCTTTAGCACCTGATGATCCTTGGACAACTTTGCTGCCCTCTCTGTAAATGAATGTCAGCTTTCCTGCAGGAGTACGGGGCTGCCTACTGAAGTACA
Organism: Oriolus oriolus; assembly: GCA_013400235.1. Classification (NCBI taxonomy): domain Eukaryota; kingdom Metazoa; phylum Chordata; class Aves; order Passeriformes; family Corvidae; genus Oriolus; species Oriolus oriolus. The sequence goes on from VXBT01005032.1 coordinate 177,055, forward strand.
ATGCCTGTTTTATTTGAATGTTCTCTGGGAAACAGTTTAGAGAGCATCCATATCAAACAATTCCTGCGCCACAGTGTTTGTACCTCGAAGAGTTAGGTTAAGGGTTTTGGATCAAAGCCTAGCTGAGGCTGCATACATCATGGGGCCTAGGGAGAGAAGCATTGGATTTCTTGCTTAAAACTGGCTGTTAAATGCAAATGCATCATCCTTTGTGCTATATAAAATCCAAGCTGAGTGTTGTGTATTTTCTTCAGGCAGAAGAACAGATTCCACTTCATTTCAAGGTCTTTCGATCAGGCTCTTGATGAATTCATTAAGCTATATATTCATTATAGGCGATGAAAGATATATAACCTTTCTGGAAGGGAAGTGGTCTGCTCCATAAATAAATCTAGTTTTGTAAATTAAAGATGTGCTAGAATGAAATACCTGGATCCAGCAGTGCTGAAACATGAGCAAGGCAATTGTAATGGCAGCTTTGGGAAGGAGGCTGCTCGCAGTGGAGTGGATGAACCTTGTGAAGTGCCCTGACGATCTGAAACTTCAGGCTGTGCTGGATCAGGGGAGGAAGTACATTCCTTCCCAGGTTTTCTCTCAGTTGAAGCTTGATGGTGGTACTGTTGTTAAATTTGTTGGCAGAGGGAATTGCCTGTTGGTGCACTTGCTATTGCAGTTGCATGCCAATGGAAAATGTTTTATAGCCATGGCAGTGTTAGAGGATCTCAGTGGTTTTCCTTAATGATTGGACACAGTCCAGTCACAAATATGTTAGGATACAAATGTAATCTGTGTTTGTGGAAAAACAAACATCCCAGCTAAGACCTGAGCAAATCCTCCACAGTACTGACTGCTACCAAGGCAGGAGCTGGGTCAAGTACAGAGAAATAAATATTGACCTCATATGAAAGCTGTAGTATATTAAATCTGTTGTTGTTTTACACTGGAGTACCAATTCATGATACAACCAACTTAAATCTATTAAATGCCACCATAATTCTTTTTAAGTTGGGACTCTCCCTCCCCACTCTTTCCCAGTAATTCCATTTTGATCTCGTGGAAAAGATTCTGCCCTGGATGAATCTCTCAGGAGCACTGCAAAACTGCTGTGGACAAAGGGGCTACACTTACCAGACACAATGTACTTTCATATGGTTTAATGCAGACTCAAAATAAGAGCCACATTTTTAAATATTAGCATGACAAGTCATGTGCATCCACAAATCATGCTGCTGTCATCAGGGTCTTAAAAAACCCATATTTTTTGGAGAAAAAGTAGATTGATGCAGTTAAACAAAGCACATTACAGGAGAAGGACAGGCAAATCTACAGAAGGGAATTTAGTGTACTACCTATTAGTACCTTTTAAAATCCCTCTTCTGTGCTTCAAATATTAGATAGCAAGCTGGGAAAAAATGTAGTTTTCCTGCAAGACTGTATTGCTTCCTTCAACATAAATATCAGTGTCTTAAAATGCAAGTTTGTCAGTGCATGAATTGTACTCTTATTGTGCTGCAAGCAAATGCTTCGTGCTATTGAAAGAGTTTTCCTTAATAATATGCAGAGGCTAGAATGTTAAATCTTTTGAAGTTGCTCCTAAACATGTAATATTTAGCTTGAGAAGCAATAGTGAGGAAATGAACATGATAAGAGCTCATTCAGTAACAGCCCTAAATTGATTATTTCCTTCCTTATGTAAACTTATCAGTGAGCCCTTTGGGCTCACTTCCGAATACCAGCTCAGCACAAGAGTCTTATCACAAGGAAATGGAATGTAAAAGCCCTGACAATTTTGATAAGGCACGTACTTTGGTTATGATCCTATCTCTCCCCTCCTCCCTTTTAAATAATTCATCTGCACTAAAAGGGGAGATGCCCTCCCTGTAACTTTTGTATAAATAAAAGTTGATGTTGTTATAGTCAGAATAAACCCTGATTATTTATCCTGCTGGTTTCTCAGAATATTCTCAAGCAAAGAGACTAGAAGATGTATTGAAAATTATGAGCAGCTTTGGAATGGGGTGGCATAGTGGTCTGGATAGACGATATCTGAGTTTTTAGAGACTCTTATGTGTTTTGGACATAATCTAAAGATTCTCAGTAGAGTGGAGACTGTAGGAAACTTAAGACTCTTATTTTTTATTGCCACTTAATTTATTTGCCACCTTTATCCCCCCCCACGATCTGGCACCTACTAGGGTCTGACACCTACTTGTGATGGCAGAAGCCAGACTGAATAAAGATCCAACAGCTCACAGTGCAAAAGCCAAACATGCAAACTTAAAAACACCCTACTACACAAACACCAAACCACACACTCAAACACACACATAAGGCAAAAGAAAACTGACAAGCAAGCTCTACCCACCAGCCACCACAGACTAAAACGTCACTGTTTTACCAGCCAAAAAACCAGCAGAAGAGCCCCAAACACAAATTTAACTTCATTCATTTGTCCCAGTAAAGTAATAATTTAAAGGGGTACGCAACAAGTTTTGTGGTTCATCGCATACCAGGACAGCAAAGCCTGATAAAAGCACTCAAATGACAGTACTGTTTTCGTTTGAGATGTGATGACATGCTCCTTAAGGAAATGTTATAGGCAGCAAATCCATGGCCCAGTAAAATACACTCCAGACCATCAAAATAGTTCTACAGCTTGATGAAATCCACTCGTCTCCAGCAAGAATGACCTAAAACTCTTCAGAGGGGAAAAAAAAAAGTGTGGAGGAATTCAGAAAGAATGTTTTTTAAGCAAACAGTGACATACCAAAGTTCAGTGTAACTTTTTCAGTGAAACCTAAAACTAAGCTAAACTTATCTGATTTGTTTTTTCCACAGAAACTCAAATTTTCAGTAGTTTTATGCAAATTATGGAAAAGTCATGACTGAGGCTAGACTGACAAATAATTTTGATTGGCTGCTTAGCTAAACCTCCTCTCAGGAATACTTATCATCCAAACAACATCTCATCATTGTAAATCAACAGGGGTCTTAATCCTGACAGTGTTGAAGTGTATGGCAAAGATACCATTGATTTTAATAGGATTAGGATTTCTCCAGAATTTTCATGATGCTTTGCACAAGGAAGCCCTTAGACTTTTTCACAAGATATCCTAAGTGCTTTATATTGAAAAAAATGTTGCAATCACAGGTATATTTGGTGAAGCAGTGGCAAAAATAAGACTGGAAAAAAGTCATGGAGCAAATCCAGAATGTTCTTACAGGCACATGAGCACATGAGGGGAAATGAAGGTTTTCTGATGGAAGGTGTGGGATCAGAGTAGATTAATCTATGAACTTTATTAACTCTGTTCTTTCTATGCAATACCAGTACCACCTCAAATGCAACAGACTGTACCTTCCAGAGAGAAAATCTTGTTAACATTTTTGGAGAAAAAAAAATCAGAATTAGAAGGAGTAAGGAAAAAACCATACATTTGCAAAGTGAATGCTAGGTAGCAAAATAAAAGAGGGTGTAACCGTCTTGCCTGTCATTTATTTCTTTGGGCCTACAGCAGCAAAGTCCTCAGGGGAAGAAATTACAGTAGCAGATATTATCTTATTTTACTGCTGTATTTCCTATCTTAAATTAATAGTGCGTAGGATTTTGATTATAATTGATATAATTATTCATGAGTCTGTTTTGTTGTACAAGCGAGTAAAGAGCACTTTGCTGCTCCATGAAGCCTGGCTTGTTTTATGGAGTTTAAATTACGGCCTTAAGATATTAGTGAGGAGGACAAATACCATTGCTGAAATTCTCAATCCAGCCACCAAACTGGTGCTTAGAGCAGAGAACGGATGGAAGGGCTTGGATTTTCCACCCATTTCCGCATGGCTGAGCCTCCTCAGGCTGGGTTCTGCCACCCTCACTGAATGGAGCACCATACTGTGAGAAGAGGTACGCTGGAAAAATGTTGTTGTCTGCTTAAAGGTGGCAGAATTGGTTGTTTATTTAGGTCATATAGACTCAAGTACTTGGAGACCTGGGGAGCTTATGTAATGCCCTGGCATGGTATGAAGGAGCTACGTACAGGAGGAGAGACACAGATGGAATAACTGCAAACTCTCTGAGCAGGTGTCTGATGGCATTTCATGGTGACCTGGAGACAACTGTGTGGCCAGAGGCTTTCTAATAAAAATATCTGCAGAGTCCCAATGAAAACAAGCCCCACACAATTCTCAAAAAAACTTATAAAACCAGAAAAAAACAGAAAATTAAAAAGATTTTCATATATTGTGCTTAATAGTCATGAGGTTTAGGAAACACATGTTGATCACCTGTTACCTAGGCCAGTCTTCAGGCTTCTGTACTACTTTGAAAGAGTTTGGGCTGAATTCAAGTCTCAGTATTTTAGAAGACAAACCTGTACATTTTATTTTCTTGAAACTTGCAGGAGCTGTTTTAGGGAGCTCAGCTAGTCTGTTTGGGTTAAGTAGAAAGGCATACAGTCAGGCTGCTTTATTAACTAACAATAAATATGTTTCCTTCTTTGCTAAAAGGGACTGTGGCTTATTTTGCCTGTGTGCTTCACATGGCAGCGTCAGGCTGCCACATTATTGTCACATCCTGGCTCCTTCTTCTCAGTGTTGTTTAGCGCCCAGTGACTGGAAGGAAGGATGATTGTCAGATCAGGTGCAGGCTGTCCTGCCTTCCTGAGAACCAGCTGTTTGCAGGCAGCCTGGGGGGGTTTTGGCCCTTGGCTTTGTTTCCCTGGACGTGTCATACAGGTGAGACAATTGAGATCTGAATCACTGCCTGGATAAATGGTAAAAATAACCTGGTGCGGACCAGATCTGTGTCCATCTCAAGTGGCATAATGTGATCAGCCGACAGATATGATCTGCAGTGGCAGTAAATTGACTTCTGGCATAAGAGCGTTTTTCAATTTGGTTTTTTTCACGACCCCACAAGTGACATAACAAAGAACATTTCATACCAATCTGTGAAGCTGCTGTATTTTAAATGTATGTTAAATTCTCCACTCTACAGAAGCTGTACCATGGAGCACTCATTACCTCTTTTGGCGAGTTAATCTCATGAATTAGCATTACAACGAAGCCTGAAGAAGCTCCCTCCCCTTCCATTTCGTTTTCTTTTGTAGTGGATCAGTTATTCACAGGACGCTCTTTGTTTCTGGAACCACGTCTTTGTTTTGCCTAACTTCGTTCCACCCCTGTGTCTAGTAGAGACCTGTTCCAAGATGTGTTCCACCGGCTGGGAACCGGCACAGGCAGCAGAAATGCCTTTCTTGCAAAACAGTCTCTGCAAGCATTTTATCTGCTCCCCGCCCTAAAGAGGAAAGAGTTTGTTGAAAACAAGTAGATCTGTATGCATTCCCCTTGGGAAATTCTCCTTAAAAATCCTCATTTGAGGAAATAGGCCATACATCTAAATATGTAAAAAGATTTCTCAGAGATCTTCTGTCACAATCTGTGACACTTCAGTGCTACTCATTTGTGCTACCATGGGAATAGTATTAATAAAGGAGCATGGACTCTTCTGCTTTTAATGGTTCCAAAATACCGAGTCAGTTCTGTGAGGTACATTTCGCTTAATTACATCTGGTATAAGAGTTTCTATTTCTTCGGGTGCTGGATTCTCTGCTAGTGGTAGAAACTGCATCTTCCTCTTCATAAGCAATAATCTTAATAACTGCAATCTACACTCTGTACATCCATTTTGTGCGATGTCATGGACTCCTGAGATTCGCATGTCCAAAGGTCCTGATGCAGATCTATGGATATTCCTAGGGTCTGCATTTCCCTGTGCAAATTTCAAGAGGAAAACAATATTGGGAAGACAAGGAATATTAGAAATGTTTTATAAAGTTGGAAACAAGTCCCACCAAGCCTCAGATCCATTCTTTGTGGATGAAATGGAAGAAAATGTTTCAAAGGAACTGACTGTGCAGAAGGTGTGATTCAGGCTCATAGAGGAATTTGTTCAGTATGAAATCTTTTGCAGAACACAGATTTTTATTGAAGGCTGAGACATGAATTTGTCTAAGATAAAAATATTATTTAAAAAAAAAGTGAGTAGCTCCTGTGTCTTATCCTTATGCACCTGTCCTGGTGCCATGTAGATGGTTTCTGCATCATGTCTGTTCCACAGAAAATGAACGTGCTTTTTAATTGTGTGAGGGCTTGCTGAGGAATTGGTTTGTTAGGGTTACTGCAAATAAAGGAAGATCTCAGTAGTCAGTTATTTCTTTGTCTGAAAGAGGTCATTAAATTTGATGATAGAAGCTGTCAATGTATAAAAATATACAAGTGAATAGGACGTGAGAACAAACGCTGACAAGTGCGGTATAGAGCCGGTGCTCTTGACAAGACACAGGATTGAACTGAACAAATGGCTCATAAAGCTCCTTTGCCAGGAGGACAGTAAAATCCTTCCTCTAAGGTGATTTAGCATTTTAGTAAGCATTTATATGGAGCCAGGGGTCTACCCTGGTGGATGGGGGTGCTTGCTTTTGCCAGGGCCTGCAGACAGAGCTGCAATATAACTTCAGTTTATTATGGCACTAAAACTATTAAACTGTGACTGTCTTTTTTTTTTGAAGTGAGGTTTGTCCCTTACCAAAAGGGGACAGCCATTCTTTTCCCATGCTGACTATTGTTTTTGATGGGCAGCCATCTCATGTCTTTTAAAAAAACAAGAGCTCACTTTGTGCTGAGTGGCTGCAAGGGAAAATATAGAGTTAACTACAGAGATTGATCAGTAACTCACAACTACAGTAGCTCCACTTAACATACAAAAAAGTTAAAACACTTACTCCATTCTCTGTCTTATTGATTAGCATTATCCAGATGATAAAAATTGGTGATGTCCACTTCCCTGGGGGACAAGAGCTGTTGTGGGTGTAGAGAGAGGCCAGGTCAGGAGCCCTCCCATGAGGATGAGGATCTGAATGATGCCCCAGGTAGCAGAGAGCAATGGTGGCTTGCTCCCAGGAGACAATCACCTCTGTGGGTGGGTGTGGGAGTTGGGTATGGGGAAACCCCAGCTCCCTTGGAGTCAAATTTGCATTCAGGCGGGTGACCATGCTGGACTGAGATGGCGGCTGTCTCAGCAAAAAGTCACCATCCCTCTGTCTGATGTGCTGGTCTGCTTGTGTCCATCCCTGGTGTGTCACCACTGCTCGTGGTAAAGGACCGCTGTTGCCAGTTGTGTCCCTACCCTTCAAGTCCCCCACATGGCATGGGCCTCCTGCAAAAACCCTGGCAGGCCCATGGTGCTGGGTTCACTCCTTTTATTCCAGTTTGGAGGCTTATTCTGGGGAGATGCACAGAAACTCTCATTCCAGCTTGCAAAAGTGTTTTTCAGAGTCACTCTGAGGTCACAGAGTCCTCTGAATCACTGAGGTCGCTTAGACATAACCTAAGTGTCTTTGAGAGTCCTTTGAAAATTGCTGCCAGTATTTTCTCTGACCGGGTCATTATCTGCTTACTGAGAAACAGGAGGTTTTGTAATACACATTTGCTGTCAAACTGAATGTTTGCAACATGTGAGTCCTCATTTGGGCTGGAAGCTCATCTTTAAATTCATGAGATGGATTAGGAAAAAAAAAATTCAAGAACACTGACAAATCAACACTTTCAAACCCAGATTTCTGGCAGTGTTTGAACCTTATGGAAGCTTTAGGTCAATTCTTTATTGATTTTATTCAACTGTTTCTTCAGATAGAGTACTTGTATGAAATAAGTGTTGCCTTCCCACAGCAATCTTTGTGTTGATTAAGAAGGGATGTGCACTCTGTTGTAAACAACCTCTGTTACAGGAGCTCTCACATACCAGCTGTGTTGAAAAGAAAAGAAAAATCTACAGGCAGCCATCAGAGGCAAGTACCGGTCCTAAATCAAGGCCAGGGACTGTGGATCTGGTCCAGGGTGACAGAAATCTGGTGCTGTGCAGAGCCTAACCCAAAGCAGGAGCCTGTCAGTGCTGTTCTTCTCAGACGTGGTGATGCCTCAGCAGAGCAGCCCCCTCATTCCCTAGGAAGCCTCAGCAAAAACCTGAACGGTTCAGTTTAGTCCAGGAACACCAAGAACTCGCAGAGCAGAACGCACATCTGTTCCACATGGACACCAACCATGAGCTTTAAGCTGTCTTAGATACTTTTTCTAGATCTGTTTTTTCACCTTTTGCTCTATGACAAATCCCAGTAAACACATATTAGCAGATTGTTTTTATTATCCACAAATCCCACAGCACTGACTATGTTTTCCACTATGTCTCTCTCACTCCAAGACAGAAAAACCCCAAAATTATAAACATTGCCATGTATCCAGGTCAGAAACCACAGTTTATGTCATGCCTATTATTATTCAGGTTGACCACTCTACCCTGGCATATTTTGACTTTAAACCCATACCTAACCTTAATTCCAGTGTGATGGTTCTGTTAAGATCAGACCTTTAAAACTTAAAGCCCTTTTGGTCCTTCTGAAGACACTGTTCTGGGGCTTTGAGTAATTTCTGCCTAACTGAACATCCTTGAAAATGCTTAAAATTTTATTAACCTGCTGATTGTATTTAATACCCGGCAAAACAAAGCAACAAAGAGCAGCAGCTAGAAGGTATGTCAGGAAAACATCAGGCTTGCACAGAATGGAAGCTCTGCTTCTTAAGTGGATGAGACAGACAATTATTTACTACATTTTGAGAGCACCTGGCACTCAGTCTCTTGGCCATCAGGACAATTCAAGGGAAAATGGTGTTTATCACAGTGCCCTGTTAAGTGGGTTTGAGAACAACAGAAATAAACAAAACAGCCTCTGGAAAAGTTTCAGGACTTTCAAATTGGTGAGTGCTCTGGTGTTGCAGACATCTCGGGTCGTTTATTAGGAGTCAAACAGCACAAATGACAATATGCACTTCTATGTTTGTTGGTTGCTTCCTTCTAATTTTGTTTGTTTCCTTGTAAAGTAGGGGGATTTAATACAGCTATAATAACCCCATCAATTCAAAATAATCTCCAGGCTGCCACTCTCACAGATCCAACTTCTCCTTTCATATTTTTTTCAAATTCTTTCCTTTGCTCTGGTCCTCATAAGGAGCCTCTCCTTTGCTGCTCTGCTTTTTTTATGTGACACGAAGGAGACAGTTCTGGTTTCCTGTGAGTGTGCTAAGCCATTTAAATTTTTACTAACCACTGCAATATGTGCTGCCTGCTTTTCTGGAGTGCTGTGTTGGTAGATGATCTAAAATGGATGGATTGCATGTTACAGATTCCAGGATGTAATCATTTTACAGTCTTGCATCTTGCTCACAAATGTTGCAAGATTTGCTTATTGGCTGTTTTCTGCAAGCAGATGTTGAATTCCTAAGTCACAGAATGGGCCTCCCCTTACTCATAGCCAAATATCACTTCTTCATTTCAAATGAATAATGCCAAATCATTTCTGAGTTCAGTGTGTTACCCAATTTCCCAGGCCCAGAAAGTTCAAATTGTAGGGTTTTTTGCATTAAATTGCTGAAGATTAGAAAAGTGGGACTCAATGACTTGAATGACATATTGAATCCTTGAACGGCAGCTAAGAAGACTGCACAGAGTGGTTATCTAAGGTGTCGCCTGCTTATACATTTAAGCAATACAATTTGGAAGATTCTGTGAGGGCTCTGCTTCAGCAAAGTCCTTGGTCTCATGTTTGACTGGAGATAAGGGAACTCACTGCTTGTAATGCATGTAATAATGCAGTTTACTCTTTCCTAGAAACACATTAAAAACAGCTCCCGAGTCACTTTGAAGCGAAGGCAGTCTCAAAACCCAGCAGTTCGTGGCAAACACATTGCACTGTTGTAGCAGAAAGCTGAAAAAAAAAAAAATCCTTGTGGACCTCCTGGTTCATCTGAACCTCTTTCTAACATTTCTTGTAGCCTTTTCCCACCCATGAAAAATGGATGTTGCATTAAAAAAAAGAACTTAAAAAGCAAGCAAATTTTACAAAACCAAATCCACTTTAAGGGGAAAAGAGAAACAAAACCAAAAATCCAAGCTTGGGTCATAATGTTGCTTTTCTGTATCACACTCATTATGGAGGTAGCTTTTACTTAACCTCTTGGTTCTCACATCACTCATGTTAATGGCCAAGTTTCTGATACCAGTGCCATTTATCAACTGATCATCTGTGACTCCATGAGTCACTGTCTCCAGGCTTGACATAAACCACTCAGACTCTGCGCTAGGGTCACCTGGACTTTGTCACTATTTAACAATTGAAAAGGAGCAGTATTTTCTTAAAGCACAGGCCAGACCCTCCAGTGATGGAAAGGAGAACAAGAGAAGCAAAGTCAATAGAGCGCTGATGTTTTCCTTAGGCTCCAAGGCAGTTGAATAAGTGCTGAAGCTCTGTTTTCCCTCTGCACTTTCTTGCTCATTTGTTCCTTTGCCCTCTTGGGTTAAATCAAATGTACCTAGGTACAGGCAGTACTTGTAAAATAGCTGTTGGTTTATTGCATCCAAATACCACGATGCACTGATTCTGTAATAGATGAAAATTTTGGGGCTGTTCATCTTCTGCTCTGCCTCTGCTGTAATTCTCTAAGTCCTGACAAGATTATTTGGTTTTATGTTTTTAAAGAAAAAGTCTTCTGAACGCAGAGAATGGTTACCTTGGTGGTATTCTGAAGAGCATAGAAAGGTAATGCACACATAGCACCTAGGAAGGAAGTGTTTTATTTACCCTTTTAAATGTAGTGTTGCATTTTGGCCATCAAATGTGATAACTCTGAGTAGAAGCCCTGATTTCTCAGAACATTCAGTTTAATCCCATGGCTAGTTCTTACCCATTCCTGCATCTGTGAAGAAATTCTGTGGTAAGAGGGAGAAATGAAAAGGCAATCTCTCTTTAAAGACACTTTACCTTTCTGTTCCTGTGCAGTTTAAAGTCTGTATCAAACCTGAGCCCTGCAGACAGCTGGTAAAGCTGTAGGGCCCAGCTGCAGCCTGGGGCCAAGGCCCTGCATCAGAACCACTGAAAAACTATGTTGAATTTAGTCCTGCTCTTGGCAGCTACTTGGACAATATATACTAATTTTTCCAGGTCAGCTTCAGCTTCTTCCTCTTCCAAGCCCCAGGAAGTAAAAAATGCATATTTTATGAACTCCATGAAAATTCCAGTTCCTGTGTGCCTGACCTGATAAGTAAAAGATGTTGATGAAGTACAGAGATGAATAGTAGGGGAACTTTCATCCAAGCGCCCAAGATATATTTCTTTAGTATATAATGTCTTTAAGATCAGGCTAGGTCAGGAGAATCACACGACTGACTCAATGTAGAGAATTTTTCATTTTCAAGACACTGTCTGTATCTTCTGCCTGGAATTTAGTGCTGCTGCAAGTGTGAGGTGCTGGTAAACCAAAGGACGTGCTTATCCACATGTCTCTGCTCCTCTCCTTCAGCCCTGCCCTGAAGAATGTGTCACAGGATCTATTTCTGGATCAATGGCAGAAGTCACCAAACGATCCTCTTAAATTATTCTGTTGACCCAATGAAGGCTTAGCTCTCTTCTGAAGACAGCAAGGCCGATGTAATGCTGAATGCTGTAATTAATTCCACGTGTTTTGAGGCATTGGGGTAGAGTGGAATGACGAGAAGTGTACTAATAAACAAAGACCATATCCCAGTATTGATCTGTATGTGGAACTCACCACTGGAATCAATAGGGACTGCTGAAAAAAATCAATGGCAGGATATGACCCTGAGATAAGCTGGCTTCAAATCATTCTGTCTCTCCACTACAAGAAGACAGGTTACTCTGTGTTATCTAAGCCCTCAAACATCCTCAAGAAGTTTGAGAAGTAGGAAAAAGCCACATGGAAGGGAACTGCCAGGGAAAGATTTACGTGACAAAACACTTGTGTTTTCTAAGACCTCGTTTAGTTGTTGCTTTGCAATATCAGTTCTCTGGGTGAAGCATTTAGATGCTTTCTTGTACTTAGGACTGATAGAATACCTCAGGGAAGAGTGAGTGATTACTTTTCCTCTGCTGGATACCAAAAAGTGTGGTTTTTGTAACTCAGAGGTTATGTTTCTTGGCTCTGTTTGCTTCTTTTAGGTAAGTGCTGTGTGGCATCTCCTGAAGCAAACAGAGACCCTTCAGGCTGACAAACTTGATTTTTTTGCTTCAGAAACCAAAGTGAAGGGATGGGCATAAGGATGCTTGGACACCTGTCTAATATAACATCAAGATAGAGCTGAAGCTTACACCCAGCCCTGGTTAACTAACTTTATGGTTCCCATAACCTGAATCAAAAAGGGACATTTAAGACAGCTGCATGGGTACTCCTCTCATTAATTGTTTTCTACTGATGTGAGTATTCAAATTTTTTTATTTCTTGATTTTATTTTTTTGGGAGAGAAGTCCACAAGCAAATATTTCTGGGAGCGAGAAGAACTTTTTTTAATACCTCAGAGTTTTTATGTGTGCTTAGTCTGACGAACATTGAGGCAATTTGGTGTGAGGCATGCTCCATGTCAGCTAAAAAGAACATGGAGAAAATGGTAGATTGCAACCTGAAAAAAAAAAAAAGAACCAAGGGCATTTACCCAAAGAATTTCTCTTTTCAGAATAACTCTCTTTACTTGCCCTTGCTTGTTTTCTGTCTTTTTGTTCTGTTTTGTTTTGTTTTGTTTTTTAATTGCACACATGCATTTAATGCACGTGAAATGATTCCCTTTGCCAGACATGGTATAAACCTGCACTCAGAGCCTTGTGACCTGCTGGTTCCTAATACTGGAAGATGCAATCCAGCCAAAATCCCCTCTAGATGGCTCTGATGCTTTCGTTGCATTACCAGCCTTTGCCCAGATCCTTGTCTGACTCTTCCCTATCTGTAGCTTTGTTCTCACTTAGAATTGCAAGTTGGAAAGTTTCTATTTCTTTTTATCCATGAAGGAGATCTATCTCAGTAATACAAGCTTTTGCATGCTGCCCCATTAGTGTCTCATCTTAATCCATGCCTTGAGGGTCCAAATCCAGGGAGGATTGAATAATTGAGTCTCCATGCAGATCTTGGACTCTTCTCAAAATGTGCCAAAAAGTGTACCAATTAAAACTGTGCTTTCATGACATTGCAAGCGAGCCCCTTGCAGAGAATGTGGATGAAAAAATGAAGGTTTATAATTTAGGTTTCAGAAAAAGAATGATTTCCCTTCCAAAATGATCTGACTTGTGTCATTCACAATTTAGTCAGAACCTGGAATGCTACCTTCAGATTATGGAAGCTGGCAAAATTCATAACCTGGCAAAAGGGAAAATATTCACATAATTCTCTCGGCAAGAAACCAAATCAAACTATTCTTTTTAATTGCAGGTGAGTAATAGCACTCTTACATTTCATACAAATAACGTCAGCACTCTCCTGCTCTGTGATTGATGGGATGTGTTAAGTGGAGTGCTTTAACTCAGCACAGCTGGTCTCTCATTGGATTCCTCTCCTAGCTTAAGAAATTTTTGGGTTTGGATGTATTGGCAACAACTTGCCCTGTTAAGGCTGAAAAATATTCCTCAAGAGAGTAGATGTTGGACTGTCAGCTCTCTGCTTGGTCTGTATGCCTGCTAGTGAAAACCAGGGATTACTGTGAGTTTTGGTTGGTTGGCTTTTTTGACCAATTCATTTGGTCTTCAAGGTCTTGTTTGAGCTCTTGGATTGAACTAATGGTCTTTCGTGAGTAATGTGCCTGTAGCCTAAGTGCTTCCTTGCACTTTCAGAAGGAGTTTTCCTTTTCCCTGGATCTCTGCCATTTTGTTGCTTCCCGTGGGTGTCCAGGGAAAGAAAACTGCTGGGTGTTTGAGAAATGAGGAGGACTTTAAACCATTTCTATGAAGCTTCCAAAAAGCAGGATGTGCAGCAAAAAGTGGGATTATTTGAGGATCTTGCCATGCTACCAGCCATGGAGTTAATTTAAAATAGGCCCACATCCATTTAGTGTGTTAAATCCCTAGCATTAGACTCACATGGATTTATTCTCATTCTCTGAGTAGAATCCACACAAGCTTTCAGAACCCTGGAGTACATAATAAAAGGAAAATCATGGCTCTAGTTAAACACCTCCCCAGGGAAGGCCTGGTAAATGTCCAGGGTGGTGATTAGGGAAGGTTAACTTATGATGTGACAAGGAAAGTAGTACAACTTAGATAACACTAATAAGTGACAGCGGTGCCAAAAAATGATAGATTATTCTGAGATGTTCTGTTAAAAAAAAAAAAGAAGAAAGAAACCAAGTAGTTTTTAGAGGAGTATCCTGAATCTGTCTGTTCTGTCTGTTCCCATGTATAGTTAATTACTCTTCTAGCATATCAAGTTGGATGTCTATGTGTGGAAAATACATTACTGACAGAATCATTTCGTATATAAGGAATCATCTGGAGTGGCCCATGCAGGACAGGACACTACACAAACTTCTAATTTGTGTGGGTGTCATAAGTGAGCACCCACATTGCCATCTGCATTGTAGGAAAGTACCAGTAATAGAAAGCATTTACTGAATGACTGAAAACAAATTTGCAAGAGGAAGACAATTTTCTCTTTGCTCTTGTTAGTTTTATGCTCCATACATTTTAATCCTTAGTTGTGGAGTTAGTAAACTGAATTGTGGGGAATTTTTGCCGTAAACAAGGGAAACCCTAAACTTCTAACATTAAAAAAAAGCCTTTTTTCCCCACCAAGGATTAGCCATTTCCTTATTTTTGATTTTATGTTAGAATTTCCAGCATGATATTCTTTCCTTCTGTTATAGCTACATGAATTATTATTGCTGTATTTTTGCAAACACACATTTTAGACTTTATTCCTTGTTATGTTGCAAGCTCTCAGTCTCGCACAGACTTTGAGATACGCTCTCCCTGTTATGCAGTGATCTGAAACACAGATTTCACAGGGAGAGCTCATAATGAAGAAAATGAAGCAACACTTTACCATTTGGGATCTAAATAGCTCTGTCTCGCTCAGTGGTTGAATAATTGCTCAATATTCCGGACTTCCTGTGATGGACCCAGCCTGTCTATCCAGAGCCAAGGACTGTGGTGCTCAGATATCCGATCCGTCTCTGGGAAATCCTGGACTGTCTGTGCAGTGCTGTCTGGAAATTGTAGGGCTGCTCTCACAACTCGAGCAGAGCCCTGCACCCACACACTCCTGCAGATTCCAGTTGGGAAGTTAGTTCTGCTGCTGTTTGTTTGGATGTCACTCTATTACCCTCCACTGTGTGGACATACTCAAGTGGTGTCTTTTAGGGGAGTTGTTGGAGACAAATCTTGGCAGAGTGAAAACCAGAGACTCCTTGCTGATGCTTGGAGATCCTCTGTGTATCTGTAAAAAGCTCTGTTTCCTCAGGTCTGGTCTTGAAGCCTGAGGCAGATGTTTTATTACACTTTTACTGACTCTAAGGAAAAAAAAAATTCTCTACCTCAGCAGGAAATTGAGGCCTCCTGACACCAAAATCTTTGTTCCAAACATTATGTGTGTTCTATGGCATGTAAAGAAAAAGCTACTCAAAATATTAATTAGGGAGATGCTTTCCCCATCTCTCCCATAATGGACAAACACTTGCCTGTACAGTGCTGTTATAAATCATACATCTATTATGCAATAATGCCATAAAGTTAAAACCTGAGTGTTTATATCCAGAGTCAGCTGATGTTCAGAGAGTTGTAGCATACATGCCTGACACCGTGGTGTACAAGAGGTCTTGTCTGACTGCATGGCATGCCCCTCATTCCTGTCCAGCAATAAGGAGCTGACTGCAGACATCATTCCAGTGGAGAAGCTCTCTATGTTACATCAACATCGGTATGGCTGCTTTCTTCCTGGAACAGTTTCTTATGGCTACTGCTACTCTTTTTTTTCTAGCACAATGGTAAGCATTTCAGTGTGTTTACCTATCTAAAGGTGTTTCCAGTATTGCCAGGTGGTGCCTGACTGGGCTGTGGGAAAGCAGGGCTTTCCATGTGGAAGTCTTTCCGAGACAGCTCTCAAGGTTTCCCCTCCTGCCCAAAGTGCTGCCATTTCTCTCTTTCTTGATCTGTGTTGCCTGTACAGGGAAGCAGTTCAAAATTAACTGGCTTCTTGTCTGTACTCCAGGAGGCTGATGGTCTAAAATACAAGAAGAAAAAGGAGAACACCAAAAAAATTTGAAAAATTTGTGCTTTCCAGCCAGCTAAATATGAACATATTTACCACTGAGATCATACAAAACTTATTTGTTTGTTTTTATCGGCTTCATTTACAGGACAAATGAATAGAGTTCCTTTACATAAAGGTGCACATTTGAAAAGGAAAAAAAAAAATTCTATGTAAACTTCTCAGGAAAAAGATACCCTGTCGCTTTAACTGTATGATAAGAGAATCACTAAACAAGAGCAAAACACAGAAAAAGGATGTATCAAATTGCATATGGTTACTGTAATGCCCTTGCTTTCCCTCTAATTCATTTACTAAAGAAAGTGTTTGTAGTGTGTAATGTAATTTTTTTTCTGGCAGCAGTCAAAGCTGCAGTCTCTCTCCATGCACTGAACTGAAGCTCGAATCCTACGTGGTTCAGGCAGTTAAAAATACCAAAATGACTTTCTTCCCTCCTGCTCCTCCAGGATTTCTTCTTTGCAGATGGCAGAGGACAATATGCTGGGTCTGCAATAACACTGACTCAAAATTCCTTGCTAATTGTAAGATAACTTCCTAAAGATTGCAAGCAAAAGGAAGTCAGAGAACAAAGCAATGTCAAGTATGCACATGTCACAACACAATGTGCTGATTCCAAGCCTTTGGAAACATGCTGAAAGACATGTCTGGAAAAAAAAAAACCATCGGGGAAGTGCTTCCACACGGGCTTTCAGCATGAAAACAACAGCTGAATGTGCCTGTTCCCACCAGGAAAAAATACCCTGAAATAACAAAAGGTGCTGGAGAGCTAGAAATGAAATCATCAGATGGCGAGAACACTCTTTTGTCTGTTCCTAACATTTACATAGACTGTACTCCCAGTGCATTGTAAACCAAGGGATCAGTGCGCAGTAGTGTTTGACCGCAAGGTGCCAAGAAGACCAAGAAAAATGGAATGTATAAACAGGTCTCTCTTACAATGAAGGACTAACAGAACAAAACAGGAGGAAAGCAAACAAAGGGCCACACTTTCAGATAATGTATCTGCAGGAATGCAAACTCTGTGCATTCCTGATCACTCCTGTAGGTACTGAAGGCACAAAAGACAGACTCTTGAGCAGAATGGCATACACAGCGTTTCTTTGTGAAACAGAGCCTGCACACATTCCCTTCATAACCACGGGTAAATCTTTGCATCATTGGTGTACTCTAACTATGTAAGTACTTTCAATTAGGTCTGTCACTGTTGGCTTGCTCAGTCCAATTTTCTGTCATCTTAGGAGCTGAGGGTTGAGTAAATTCCAGGGGAAAATTATGGGATCCCAGTGAAAGACAACGTGCACATCACAAATGAAGCACTGCATGCACCTGACTAAAGATGCCACAAAATATCACCTCCAAAGGCAGTGGGATATTCCACCTAAATTCAAATGAAGCAGCTCTCAGGGATGAATAATAATGTGCCTAGGCATTTTTCTTTTGAAGTGGACAGAAGGAAATAAAAATTATTCCAATTTTTTGCAGGCAGAAACAAATACTGGGATGAAAACCAAGGTGCCTAACATTGCATATCAGCTCATGAATAACGTCTCCATCTCCAGATTCTCAAGTGACTTTATAAAACTGTTCCTTTTTGTTAAGTGCCGAGCCCCAGAGAGCACTCAGGACAAGTGCACCTGAGAGGCTTGTTTTGTGTTTGATGCTTCTGGTTGTGCCCCCAGAGATACATGCCATAAAATGACCTCACAGTTTGCTCATGCTTTCTACAATGTGAAAAAACCCCCCAACCTTACCTTAAGCAAGTGATTTAGGTAGATTTTTTTTTTGTTAAAATCCAGCATAAATTTTCCTGCCAGAAATAGAAAAAATGTTTCTGTGATTACAAAGGCTAAATAGGATATAAACTGGGAAAATATTTCTTTCCCCTGGCTGCAAACTGTAGTATCTATCTCAAACCTGTTTGTCTCCTAAATATTCCTTGTCAGTGTACTTTTGGGGGTTCGGGTCTTTCTTGCTGATTCTAATTGGGACTCCAACTGTATGAAGCCCCATTTAAATCTGGTGTTCAGCTGTCTCTCTTAGACTGCCATGCAATTAATGGATTTCTTCTTCCCTCTTGGGCTAAACTGAGACTATCTGACTTTCAGTCCCAAAATAGCAAGTTCATGGAAAAAATGGCTTCTTTAGAATCAACACAAGTTGGTTTTCTTTTATTGTTTGTGTAAACAAGGGCCTGACCAAACTGAGCCTTCTATTTTAAAAGAAACCCTCTGCTGTAATAAATCATTATTGTAGAGACCCTTTGAGGCTGTAACACAGCCAAATGAGGGAGTGAGATACTCTTATTGCTGTGCGTGGCCACGTAAAATTTGGGAGCTGGCAGGAGCAGTCAGGCAGAAAGGCACATGAAATTGTTAGGCAGTGAAGGGAAAGAGCAATACCTCAAAAAGAGCTTTTGGGCTGCAATTTTGTTGTTCCTGCCAGAGGTTTTGAAATAACACAAAGGATGAGCTTGTTGTCCCGGGGACAATATTCTAGCAAATTGCTTTTCCAGGACCAAGGGAATAGTGTGTTTCATCATAATTCCTCCTTTCAGACCACTGAATAAATGAATTGAAGGCTAACTTTAGGTTAAAATAAAAAAAAAAGGAGCAGAAGAAAAAAAAAAGAAAGGAAATATGAAGGTTAAATCCAAGCACTATTATACTGTCCAAAAGCACTGAAGAGATTGTAGCAGGTGGTGCCACCACCTGTGCCTGTCTACTTCCATTCCAAATAATCTCCTTATCAAATGCAGAGAGAAGCAGACACCCAGGAGGGTCCCACAGGAAGAGCAGCCGCTGAAAAACAGAGTGACTAACCAGAGAGATAGGAACCTGCAGGGCAGGGGATACATGACTTGGGGAAGCTGAAACAGTGAAAAACACTAGAGACAGATCCTTGTCCCATTTGCAGCTTGTATATCTACAGCAATACTGCTGGCTCCAGCCCTTCACATTTATGTCCCGGTGGTAATGGATGGGAGATGAGAGATCCTGCAATTCCAAGCTAGAAGCTACCATGTCCTAATGGCTTGCAGACAGAAAGGCCAATCACACAATGCTTTTATAATAGCACCTATTTTCTTTATCCTTCCTCAACTGCTGCAGGAAATGCTTTAATTTAATAGAGTAAGCGGATGCATTGCCTGGATTCCGGGTGGCACACTAACAACTGAATGATCCCGACCCTCAGCATTGCAGGCAGGGCTGTGGTTTGCTTCTCAGTGGGCTGCACTTACAATGGCTTTTTATGACTGTCAGGCTTCCACTAAAAGAAAACAAAGTGCTGGCTGAAAAAGAAATCACAGTAAAGACTGTTCCTGTCATGTGTCTGAATATTCCCTTTCACTCGGTCTTTTCTGTGCATGAAATTTCTTAGGTAAATATTGCTGGGAGGGGAAAGGTACCTCAAAGGAGCCTGCTGTTGCCAGTGTGCATCCTCACATTCAAGTGGCATCTTTTGAAGTGAAGGCATTCTCCAAGCTGAGGACTTCTCTGTCAAGCTGCCTGCGCTGGGCACGATGCACACCCCAGAGACGATGGCTCTACCTTTTCCCAAGTTGTTTCCTAGCAGAGCAAAGTTCTTGCCTTTCGGGTGGGAGCCAATGTTTCCTTCTCATCAGGTCTGCTCTCTGTGGTGCAGCACCTCACTCACACAGCTAAATGGCTTCTCAGGTGGGACCACTCTTGGCACCGCTTTGCCACCTTCCACTCTGCACCCAGAAGCGCTCCCTGTGCTCCTTGTAACTTCTACATCTGGGCCCAAAGGCATCCAGGGCTTCCTGCCTGCACCAGGCAGTGCGGAATACTTTGTGATAACCTCTAGTGGGATCCAGCCCTCACTGCTTCTCTTCCATCTGTTCCTCACGAACAGGATATTTCCCTGTCCTCTAAGGATCACTTTGGTAACAGCCCTGACACTGGATCTGCTGTTCTAGGAAGTCCAGCTGTTACTCCTGGACTTTTCTTAAATCCCTTCTCAATTTTAGCAGCACAATAGGATATGGGCAAAAGCGAGGCCTGCTGAAACCCATCAGGAGGGTTGAGTGGCACCCTGGGTAAGGGTGACAGACCCAGGATCCACATTTTCCATAGTGATAGTTATCCATGAAAATGAATGCTGTAGGAGAGCTAATCCCCAAACATCCAGCACAGCTTCTGCAAGTTTGTCCTGATGTAGCATTGCTTGATACTGTTCAGAGAAGGGAGCTTCACTTTGGATTTAACACTACAGTCCCAAAGTGAAGTCTGGTTCACCTTGATAGCTATTTGGCTCATTCATTTTGAGTGATGCTTTTGAGATCCTTGAGTGGAATATTCTGAGTTAAAATAACACTGCAGCTTTCTTTCATGAAACAGAAATGCTTCTTTTATTTCTTGCATGATGTTGTCAAGACAACAGTGTCCTAATTGCACCTATACTGTTTGCCACAATGTTTTGGAGCACGCAATGTTTTGGAGCAGCTTTTGTTATAGAAATATTTCCAAACCTGAGCAGCCTTTCTTTTTCCCTTTTTATTTTTTTCCCAAGTATTTAAAAATTTGTAAGGAAATATTTATTCCTAGCTAGATATTTAAGATCTAGAATCAAGAGGCTTTTTTTTTTGTTCATATGACCCTCAGAATACACAGGTTTTGTGCTAACTTTTAATCCAAGAATGCCATATATATAGAAGAAGGTCTAAGGATCTAGAAGTTTAAAAGTCAGGGAGTGAAAAGTGATGACTCTCTGCAACTATGATGACTCAGAAATATATGACACTTTCTGTTATTCTGTAGGGTGATGACTTTATACCATCATACAGTGTGGCAAATTTTATAGTAACTTCATTAATCAATTTGGCACTTTTACAGTCTCAGCTTGCATTGCACTTAACATGCTTTTTCAATATTTGATTTCCCTGACTAAATCCATAAAGCAAAGAAAGGAGAGATTAAAATAACAAGAACTACATTGACACAAATTCAGCTCAAAGCTTATGCTGGATTCTGCTGTATACTTTTAGCGGGGAAGCAAAAAGTTTCCTCTCCCATTTTGTGAAAGGGTTGTGTCAGAACAGGACAGGCCCTGAGGGACTTGGCATGAAGAAATGGAGGCAATTCCTTCAGTCCTTCTCCTGTACACTCCTAGGAGTGTACAGTCCTGCTGGTCAGAAGGCTTTTGGTAGGAAGGTTCCTGTCACTATGAGTCTTCCCAAGGATTCCTGAGCAGGCTTTCAAAGCTGGTTAGGAAGAAACGATTTGTATTGTTCTGATTCTAGACTGAGGACTTAGATAACAAAAGCAGCAAAGCATGTGGTGAGATTCAGATCTGGGAAGCAATAATGTTTATTTCAGTGTGCTCATTTCGATATTGATCACAACCCTGGCCAGGAAACAAGGGAAGATGAACCAATTTTATAGAAAGTCTCTGCTGACTCCACTCAAAGGCCACAATGAGTCTTCCCATTTCAAGAAGAGCATCCTTTTACAGATGACTCTTGATATTCTTTCTTCAACTCAGGTAAAGAGAAAACTGTTCTGTGGCAATAAATGCTCAGTAATTAGGCCGGAATTGATTTCTACCTATGTATAAAAGCCACCTGAAATATCACCTGACAGAAATTCTGTGCTAAGGTTGCAAAGCCCAGAATTTAAATGTTAGGAAATGTATTATTCACAGCTGCCAACAGAACCTTAATTCAGATGCTTTTTGTGTTAAGATATAGTCTTTAATTGCATAATCACATACTATTTTTTCCACTGGACCTCTGTCTCACTCAGGGCACAGGACCTACAAGAGGGCCAAGTAGAGGTTATGCAGGCACACATAAATCTGCCACTTCCTAATTTAGTTGTCCTTGACTTTGCAACCTACATAATTTTGCTTTCAGAGAGATACATATTATTTTCTTTTCTTAAACTATGATAGAGGACCTTTTCATAAATGGTTTCTTTTGGTGGGAAACCATTGGATGTCAGCTTCCTAAAGGAGACATAGTTAAGAAATGGATAATTCAGTAAACACAGCCTCTGTGCATTTTTAAACATGCATAGACTAACACTTCATTTGCTCTCAGCTTGGAGTGTCTCATGGTGTTTCAAGTGCTAAAAGATTTACTATGGTTTATGACTTAAATATTTCTAACTCAATTTGTCGTTTAGCACCAAACCCCCCTGTCCTGCAGCACACTCAAAGGCTAAAGGGCACCGAAGCATTCTCCTGCTTAACTGCCCATGGACTGGAACAGCTCTCATGACCTTTCTATTGCTCTTGGGATCTTTTATGAAATTAATTATTAAAATGCAAGGCCTCAGGTCTATCTGTGATGTAATGCTTGAGGTTTTCAGCGCAAAACCAGATTCCCTCAGTCACAATAATTTTTATACATTGAACAGTTTTGCTTGTAAAGAGTTATACTGTCCCTCAGTATAATTTTGATTTTTCAATCCACCTTACTACCGGTTTGCTCTTCTGCAAAGCACTATTAACTGAGTGCGTTTCCATTAAATTTCAAAATACATCTTAGACTTTATGACTAGATGTTCCTTTTAAAACGTGCGAGTTCTGGCAGGTATGACCTGCTGTGCAAACACAGATTTATTTGCTAAGAATAAGCTATTTATCTGTGTGGCTTTGCCTATGGTTCCATCATTCCAGTGCTGGGACACTACTGGAAAAAAATGGACTGAAGCTACAGGCAGAATGAGCAGGAAACAAACACAGATCAGAGGAATGAAGTATGATGGGCAGGCTGTCACATCCAGTTCTCTGAACCTCGTAAATGGAAAATACCCAACCTTGACTCGCATCCACTTTTTAGAACAACTTAGCACTTATCAGAAAGAGCCCTTCAGTCCAAAAAGATTGTGCTTAATAGGTGGCCAAGTCAGCGGGTTTGTAATCTGGAAAAACAATTTGCTACAGTCTACTGGAACAATAATTATTGAGTGGCAAATGCATTTTAAGGCCTTCTAGTGGCAGCTCCACAATTGATCTTATAGAGACTATTTTGAATCCAGGTTTTCATGCCTTCAGCAACTGCAGGTTTTAAGTAAGAATTCCACTGTGGAACATCGAAGACCTTCAATGCAGATATGTGCTTGGGCTGTGTAATAGATGAACAATCTGAGGCAACACTGAAAAAATCCATTTTTCCCTTTCCAATTTCTCCCCATCTGGGTTTACTAGATTACCCAACAAATATGAGTTAATATTCTAGCTTGCAGAGAGTTCTCCTCATGTTTAGAAGAACTGCAGATTTCATAACAGTTTTATGAGTTTAGTGTTGCTTTTTGGAAATGTGCTTTTAAACAGAGGATGTGTTTTATCTTTCTTTAGAACATATTTTCTTGATTTAACTGGCGTGGGTTCATATTTTTTTGAATAATTTAAGCAGTCTGGGTCCAGGGCCCAAATTGTGTTGACCTGAAATATAATCCTGGTGGAGTGAATGTTGAAATAGCAAAGAGAAGTTGAGTTTTGTGTTGAAGACCAGGGTCAGTGGGAAGTATTTCAGCTGTTATGCTGTCCTGATTTAGAAGGCAAATGAAAGGCTTCTGTGCATCGCATTGACGTGATGTGACTGAATGAGTGCAGATGCATCATGATCTGGAGTCTGCTAAACTTGTGTTTGGAGGACTCTGAATATATAAAGAAGAGTCTGTTCCTGAGAGAAGTCAAACCCAGGTTCTGGAAAGATCCCAGCAAATCACAAAAAAAGTTATGCAACACTTATTGGTAGGATGTGGAACAAAATAGATGATTTACCAGTTTATTTGGACTGTCTGAGCACCATGGATATTAGTGGTTTTCACCAGTGTCAGGTCAGGAACAGGGCCCAGGAGCTGCCCTAAAGGCTCAGGAAAAAGTGTTATGTGCATAAAATTAATAATCCTTGTGGGAGATGCCTTTTATATTGTGTTGAATATTTGAATTTTCTGTTGGGCTGCTCCTTGTGCAGGAGGCATAACAAGGAAGCACTGAAACAAGCCCAAGGAAGAATGATTACAGTAACTGAAAATATCTAAGATCTTATGCTCCTGCAGGACTGGAGATCCTTTCAAGAAGGCTGGGTTCCCAGGGGAAGTAGAATCTCAAAGCTGTTACTACTGGTCAGAGCCCAAGAAATAAAATTTCCAGTCCGCAGGGGCAAAAATGCCATAGGTAGAACACACGATAGAGCTGTGCTTCAGGCAGCCATACCCAGCCTAGGTGGTGGCTGGTATTTCTGCATGGTCCAGACAGTAACCCAGGCACAAAGCATGGATCTGTTGTGCTTGGGATAGTTAGTCTCCATCATCTTAAGCATTTGGTGTGGAAAAATGTGTAGCAGAACTGTTTTTTTAATTGGGTGGAGTAGGAAGGGAAGACAGCATGTTCCCCATTTGAAATTTATTATTTGAAATTATTTCTAGTATTTGAGAAATTAATTGAATAATATTTTGGTAGTATTAGTCACCCATTTCCACCAATTATCAATGAGGACTCAGCACAAACAGCGTTTCAGTTTTCAAGCTGCTCTCTTGCTTAAAATAAAAATTGGATGTAGAGAAGACGTGGAGATTTCTGGAAGAGATCTAAAAACAATGGGGTCCTCCTGACAAAAAAAAGAAAAAAAGAATGGAATTTGTTCGGTTCCTTTAGAAACCCAGTCTCCGCCTTCAGAGCATTCTCAACAGTCTATATTTTTTCCAATCACTAGCAAAACAAGGGGAAAGGCTTTCCCAAGGGAAATCTGCTTAAGCCTGCTGCAATGTCTGCGAGGAGTATGGGTGCTGGTGGAGAGTGATACAGGGAGGAACTGTGCTGTCAACAACAGGAAGCTGGTGAAAAACGAGCGGTGCCCCTGGGGAGGTGAATGCAGAGCAGATGGCTCTAATTGTGAGTCACACTGTGACAACTGACAAGAGAAATTCTGCACTCTTGACACTTTAAAGATACCAAAAATACCAGAGAGCACATTCCATGGCTTCTTGAAGGCTTCCATATCGAGGTAGCTGGGGGGAGAGAGCTCCAGCTCCTCCTGTTTCCATCACTAAACAGCCCATAAAATTTGCTGTTGATAAGCTTCCAAGCAGCCAAGCATTCTAATACTTAGATAAGTCACTAATGTTAATAAAACCACTGAAGAAATAAGAAGGAAGAGGTGCAAAGGGGATTCATGTGCAGGGCAGCACCAGTTGCTTTAGATACTGATCCTTTCAAATAAGGGCGGTTCTGGATAAGAAAGGGGAAAGTAACATCCTTGTTTATAAGCACTGCTAGATTTTGAAATCTCTCTTCCCCCCCCCCCCTTTTTTTTTTTTAATCCGGAATGACTGCAAGCATTTTCTTGATGTATTCCAATTATTGTCCGGATACAGGGTTGCAGATTTATATTGTGCTTCTTTAGTGGAGTTACAAAAAGTCAAGACCAGCAACCATTCATAGCTGGTTGCCAATTTTTTATTTTGGGATGAATGCCTGGTTTGGGTGGGTCTCCAGATGTCAACAGTGCTACTACAGAAGTGTGTTTTAGTTGCTCTATTTGCTCTCTTGATGCAACTGCTTTACTACCAGTAGTTTAGTACCATGCTCGGGTAGTCTATTCCTTGAGCATGGCCAGGTTGTTTTGTGTGCACCAAAATAACCTAAATCAGCTCCTTAGATTGGAACTCAGTGACCATTGATATCTGGCTGAGACATTATTGTTCTTTTTCCTCTGGTCCCATGCAAAAATTTTCCCCTGGGTATTTGGGGAGGTGCGTGTGTGTGAATTTCATAGCATTGGAAATATTTTTGGGAGTGTCTCGTTCTGACTGGATTCAGGCATCTGATGCTTTGGCGATCTCCACTGTTTTTCAGGTCTTTGATATTTGTGGAAGCTGCTAACAATGGAAAAGTGTATCTGGTCACTTGGGAGGGCACAACACTGCACAACTGCTCCTCCTACAGCTGCTGAGGTGCTGCTCCAGGATGCAGTTTCAAAGCTGGTGTTGGGTAAGTGGTCCTGTGGGGAGGTGGTGGGTTTGCTCCAGGCAGGTCACACAGTTCAGAGCCTCTCAGCCCACTTCAGTGTTTCTGTGTTGGAGTTATCTTTACCACTTTCTTTTATTATTATTTTGTTTTATGTTATACCAGTTAAGCATCTCTGTATCTTGCAGTAGCTGTGGTAGTTGTATCGTGTCACACTGCATCATCTGGAAATGCCACTGCTCTTCCCCTCTGCACTGCTGTGTTACACACCTGGGGTTACACCACTGGGCCCTCCTTTGGGCCACTTCTCTTGTGCCACTGATGGAGTTTGAAATGAGAATAATTTAAATTACTGGGCATTTTGGAACAAGACTTTCCCTTTGTAACTGCTGTGCCAGACTGACATTTGACCAATTTGCTAGCAGATATTTTATTAGAGGTCAGCTCCTATTGCCATTTTAAAGATGCTGTTACTCTATGAAAAGCCCAGGATTTACACTGATTGGAATTAATCTACTGAAATATTTGTGTTGTCACACTTGAGAATTTGTAAGTTGTGTAACACCCGTGTACACCAGGTTACATTTTCTAAAATGATGAACCTTTTTTGTATCCAGCTCATTAATCTCTATGCAGATACACATATATGAGTCTTCCAAGACATGCAAATCTCTGCCACCCTTCTGTGGTATCACCACTGCCAGGGAAGTCAACTGCAATGCAAAGACAAGGCGCAGGACTCAGGAAACCCCCCCTACTTTCATGTTTGGTGAGAATTTCAAAGTTTGTCTCTTGTGGTGCTATTTTTTCCTGCTAAGAGTAGGAAGAGGAGCAAGCGCCATGTGACATTGTGTTCTCGAATCCTTGGCAGGGATTTTGAGACCACAACTCTTCTGTGCTTCCTAAAGGCTTTCCCTGGGAGAAGCTGTAGGATGCGGCGGAATTTCTTTCTTCTTTGTATCTGTGTTGGCTAAAGCAGGACAGAGGAGCTTGAAAAGGCTCGCCCTCCTCAAGGAACGCTATCTGATTCATAAGCATTCCTAGAGGTTAAGGCTGGTGACTATCAAGAAAGCAAATACTTCACGCAAGGGTAAGTCCTCTAATTGTGTTTGTGTTGAATAGCTGCCAGATCCCCATGTCAGGATGTCTGCAGTCACGGCTCTGATCTCACCATTCCTTCCTCGGCTGTTGCACAATTGTGTTGCATGTTTGTGGTACGGGAGAAAGTTGGAGAGCTGGGCTATGAAACCATCTCAGGGAAGGAAGCCATGTTTTATTTTAGTTGC
Source organism: Oriolus oriolus (assembly GCA_013400235.1). NCBI lineage: Eukaryota > Metazoa > Chordata > Aves > Passeriformes > Corvidae > Oriolus > Oriolus oriolus. The sequence continues at coordinate 204,426 of VXBT01005032.1, forward strand.
TTGGTTTGGATAAAAGCCTGTAGGAGATGGAATAACATAAAAAAGCCCATAATGTGGCCCATTCATGGAAAACAAACCTAGTCTTCTCTACAGATATGTGAAATATGAGGTTTGATAGACAGGTTGGAAAAGCAAATGTCTATAAAAATATGTTTGCTGGTGTAGTGGAAATCCTCACGTACAGATGTGTGAAGTATTACTTGTTCTACCTGGACTCTCACCTGTGATTGCAAAGTCTGTTGGGGTGAGGTTTGTAAATCCAACAAGGGAACTTTTGAAACACTGGTTATGAATCTGCTCTGCGGATGGATCACTTCAAGGATCTGTTGTGGCAGAAGAGTGAGACAAAACAGTGACAAATAACAGGTTATGAAAGAGGAAAGAAACCCAAAGGTACTGCTATGACCTTAGCAGGGGACAGGGAAGGGTAGAACATCATAATTCCTTCCAGCCACAGCAGAAGAGTTCTGGGGACTCTCAGAACACATAAGGATTGAAAGTCACTTGGGTTACACAAATATTCAATCCTGAAAGAAGACAGCAGTTGCCTTAGCCACAGAAATGTTGATTAAAAGTAATATCCTGATCAGTCTCGGCACCATAAATCTTTTTTAGATGATAAAGTTGTGCATTACTCCTGTTTGGTTAGAACAAAGCAAATGTCACAGAGGTCTAATTTTAATACAGAAAAATAGCAAGAGGTTGGGTTAATCTATGACCATCATATCGTCTCACATAGTAAAATCTGGTGAGCTGGTAGCAGTGCTCCAGGAGCATGTCAGTTCCACTTCCTAAACCAGGAAGGAGAGAATTATCCAGAGCAATAAAGAGCTTGTACAAATAATACGAGGGAAATCAGAAGTTAATCTGAATACCAACTCACTCAATCTAATCAGTATGAGTAGCTCCCTGCCAACTGCTCAGTTACCTGAAACAAGGGTCAACTGATAAACATCAGCCAGTCCTCTCATTAAAAAAACACAACCAGCAACCCCCCTTCATCTCCGAATCTCAAATTCCATCGTTCCCGATAAGCACTAACCAGTTCCTCATCTCTCATTTGCAGTTCATATCCTGAGCTACATAGATTTGCTGTTAGAGATAAGGATATGAGAAAGCAAAGCGATATTAATACATGTGTTGCAACCTGTGAGCCTCTCTGGGGCTGCCGTGCCTGGCGCTGGAAATAGGGGTGGTCAGCGAGTCTGCACTGGGATTTGGGATTTGGCCACACGCCATTTGTTTGACAACATTAGCCCAGATGAACGCAGTCAAGGAAAGCAGTATGAGCCACATGGGTGGGAAACAGGTGGCTGGCAAAAGAGGGGGCAAGCAAGGAAGAATGGGAGCGAGAAGGACCCACTGTGTGTCTGGGAGCTGCTAGGGGGAAGAAGGACAGGGAGCTGTAATCCCAAGTTTGTGAAAGATGTCACCCAACTCCAATCAAACCATGTAAACCACCTTTGGATTCTCATCCCATGCTCACCACTGTTAGATATTTGTCAAAGTTAAATGCAAACCAACATTTTCTGCCTTTCCCTTTCGGCATCGGTGAGGTTTCACTGTCCTAAAAACCAGGTAATGCCAATCAATGTTGGCATTCAGATGGCAGCCAGTAAAAAGGTGGTTCCTGAATCAGGATTCTGGGGTTTGAGTCAAACATTCCTCTTCAGCCATTTATCCAATGTTTTTCTAAATTTTTGGAAAGGTACAGAAGTTGTCTTTTTCTGCTTTTCTTGGTAGCTGAGAGAAATAAGGGTTGAGTCAGCTGCACCACAATGCAGAATTCTTCTTTACAACAGGTTAGAGGCTTCCCAGAGAAAATCGCTCTTTTCCGTTCTGCAGACTTTGGTTCTTCATGTGTTTTAGATTTGCAGATAAACTAGTCAAAACTAATCAAAAGGAAAACAGAGCACAACCAATATAAAATCCCCCAACAGACTTTTTAAAGGTCACCGACTCAACTATATTTAGTTTTAATATTTTTTTAATTTCAGTGTGTGGGAAATAAGCAGGGGTTATTTCCTCCAGCAAACCAAGGTTTTCTTAGCCTGTTTTTCTGACTTCAGATTTAGCTGAAGTAAAATATTATGACCTGTAATAATCTGAGAACAATATGTCTTTTTTACACTCAAATTGCTATTCACTGTCACTTTACTTGTTAAGGGAAAAAATAAAGCCTGTTTCAGTGAGCCACAGGTAGATTAAGTCAGTTCTATGATTAAGGGTAGGGGTCTTGGAGAGAACCTGCCTGTAGCAGCTTATGTATACTTATATTTATGGAAAGTCTATCCTCAAATGAGAAATAAGTCGAAATTACTTCAGTAATATGTTTTCCTTTTGAAAAATTTCACTTTTGTCAAAGTGAATAATATAGAGAAACCTATAAAATGGATTAATTTAGAACATTATTTGTGGAAAATAGATGTACTCTTCCCCATTATGTTTCCCTGTGAGTTGTCATGTCACCCATTTTTCTTTCCAAGCACATGCCCTCCCTTCCACTATTTACTTTTAATTTCAAAGGGGGAGATAAGGGGATGAGGGGTTTTGGACAATTATTTCATTTGAAATGCCTAGACAGTAATGAAATAAAATATCCTATGCATCATTTAAAAGCCAGACACCTGCTATTGAAGGGGAAATAATCCCCCCCCCCCCCGCCCTTGTTGCCCCCCTCAAAGAAGAAGAGAAAGAAAAAGAGAACAGGTGCAGTTAATGGGCTGGACTAGAGTATCATGGGAGATTTTCAAAGCCACAGATGAATTTAGCTGCACCACTTCCGAGGAATATAAATGAGTATTGTTTACTTGGGTTTTCTGAAGTTTGAAATTATCCTCTCCAATGTAGGCTCTGGGGGAAAGTCCACTTGAAATAATTGTAGACATTTGGAATTGACATGTCAGCGCCACCTCATATGACAGGGATGAACGCCACTCATTCATACACGGATTTTCCACAGACAACCAGAATACCAGGGAATGTTACCAAGCATTGCCGGTGAAAAGCAGGAATAGCCTTGCCTTACGATTCCACTCTTTATTTCATTACTTTTTCAAAATTATCTCTGAGTGGGGAACAAGGTCTGAGCGCTTCTCTCAGGCAGGCAACTTTACCTCTTCTTTTCCTTTGGTTTTAGCAGAACCTTTCCTCCTACCTGCACTCCTTTTTGCATTTGTTTATCAAAAGTTGTCCTGGAAAATTATGAGTTTATGAAAATGTAACATGTGTCTCAATTCTATGGAATTAATGCATTATTAATTAAGAAGTCTTTCAATCCCACATACCCCTACTCCAAATATCTACATGCACTGAGATACATATGTTGAATCCATTAAAAAACAATTCTCAGGAACCTTTGGAATTACACAAAAATTAGACAAAATGGTACATTTAATACACCATCTGCTTTATTAGTGGATAACTTGCTCATCTCTGGGCCTACATCACACGTTGTACTGATCCAAACACACACCCAATTAATTTAAATGGATTTAATCTGTGATCTTATTATAAAACCTTAGTTCTTTGCAAGGTCTACCATTTTGTAAGGTCACTGTGGAAAGACAGTGAAAACTGTTTATTGAAGTGCTAATGGCTTTCCTAATTTCCATAAGGGAGCTTTTTCCCCTCATACATTCTGACCTTAGTTGACCATCATCAGCACTTTATATACAGTATTTAAAAATTGTTTTGGCAAAGTGGCTGTGTAGTTGAAAATGCAAATTACCTTTCTTGGACTGTTTTTTTCTTATTTTTATTTTTCATTAAATACTTCTCATGTTTCTTCCTCACATTGACCCACTGCAGGTAAATTCAAAGCAAGAAGCACGTTATTTCTTTTGTTCCAATAACTCACTTCAGTTAGGAACAAACTCTGTTGTGTTAGTTGTTCCTTCTAAGATAATATCATACACTGCATTCCAACATAATAATAGTTTTTAATTCAACATCATAGAAAAAAAAAGAATGATTGAAAATAACCCATAGGTAATGGAGCGAGCTACTGTAGAATCATCTTCAGGTGTCTGTTCACTGTCTGTTCATCTGTCTCTTTTTTCTACGGATTGGGGGGATTTTTTTTTTGTATTTTTTTTAAGACAGTTCTTAATGCTTGAACAAATCCCTTTTTCTTCCCTTCGGTAATGTGGTTAACTGTCTGGAATGTGAGCCACTGGAAATTCTTCCCCACAGAAGAATCTCCATTAAGCTTTCAAACAGAGTTACTTCATCCCCACAGCTGCATGGATAGAAGGCTTTCTAGTGCTTAAATACTTACTGTATATGTCATCCTTAAATTTTTTTTTTTTTTTTCCCAGCCAGAGCTTTGGGAGCAGGTGCTAGCCTTTTGCTTCCTTTCTGCTTCCTCTGTGGGGAACGGGCTGGAAAGAGCCAGCTAATTAGAAAATTCTACAGGGAAATTAATTCTGCAAACAGCTGAGGAATGGCATTTCAGTATAATGCTCACTTTGTCTGTCAGCAGAGTGCTGGTTGGCTTCACAAGTGGCAGCTCTCCCAGATGTTACACATGTTGTGATGAGACCAGAACTGCATCATGTGTTGCCCGTTTACTAAAAGTCGTGGTGCTCTGGAAGAGTAAATACATTAAAACCAACCTCTGGGACATGCTGTGTTGTGTCGCATGGCAGCAGCATGGGTTTTGTACATGTGCTTGAAGTGTAGCAGTGAACCAAATCGTTTTCAGCGAGCTTAGTTCCGAATGTTGCCTTTGCTTTTACGTAGGGCTGGGGGCACAGGGGAGGAGGGTGTGAGGAGCCTCACTAAACCACTCTGTGTGAAGGCCTGGGTTGTCAAAGCGTGCTGTACACTTCTAAAAATGTGTGCAGCTCTATGACATGTCTGAGCAAACCCCTCACTTACCCACTTGGCTGCTCACGTGCACGTGAGGAGAGTTGGATCCGCATCCGCAGGCTTCCCTCTTCGGAGGCACTGGCAACAGAAAAATGCAGGCACAGGGCCCTTGGAAGGAGCCTGTTCTGAGATGTTCATGGAAACAGCACTCAGTGAAGATGATGCCAGACTACTCATGTCTGAGAGATCTCACCAGTACCAGTTTTGTTACCTTAGTACTTCTTACGTTTGGACTAAACCCCACCCAGCCACTTGCATTAGTTTAAGTGATGTGCCTGGTTCTCAGCTCGCTTCTTGCAACAGACCTGTGACCCTCAAGCCCAGTGCTCCTCCCAGCTGCATTCCTCATCTATTCCTTCCACAGCCCCCAGATTTTCCTCCAGCTAACCTTCAGGAGCAGGTATCTCATGCACATTGCTCCCAGATTGACTTGGCATCCCTTGCTTCTGAGCTGCCAGGAGGTGGCCCTGGGCTCCGGTTTAGCATTCAGCTGTACACAAGTGGCCCTCACACTCCAGATGTCTAGGAGTTTTTAACATTGGAAGAATGACTTGTGAATGCCCATTGAGTAATACAGAGCTGCCTCCTTATCTTTTTGGTCCCAACATGATGCTGAAGCTTGGAGTGCTCTGAACACCTCTTTGTGGTGGTTCATTTTTCAGGTGTCTTACTCTCCCACTGTGGCTCTTGTATTCTTGAGCTCTCTTTTGTACTCTATCTCTGTCATAAATATCTGAATGCTTTTCCTTCCTGTGTCTCCTAAGAACTAATTTGTCTTATCTAAGAGTATAAAAAATAGGACATTCATGCAATTCCCATGGAGATATGTTGTTTTTCTGCAGCTGAAGATTTTCCAAAACGTTTTTCTTTGTCTTAGACTTGATTGACTGTAGGAGGACTAGATATTTTTTTCTTTTTTTTTTAGCTTTCCATTGTCCTGTAGTTCACAAATGCGATATAATAATCATTCTATGTTCTGTCTCAGTCAAAAATCTCTTCACTCCTTATTTTCTCATCAGTCTGTTCTCTCCAGCATAATTACATTGCTTAGTATGTTGCACGGAGTTGGGTTCAAGGACTGTTTTTAATGGTAAAGTATTCATATCCTATTACCAGTCCAGTGTTGACATGCAGATGTTTTTTGAGAATTATGTGGTTATGAACTTTATGTAAAATAAAACCTTGACATTTTGACTATGCTCATGTTGATGTGTGATTGTCTTCTGGCATGAAGCACTAACTAAACGGCTTTGACTTCAAAAGAGTAATTTTCACAGATGAAGATCACGCTTGCAGAAGAAAATAATAGCATTCCATCTTTGTCTTTAATAAAAATCAAGCCAGTTTCTATATTTTCTAAATTTACTTCACCTTTTAGAAATTACAGTTTTCCTTATGAGATGTAATTGCTTAAGAAACCATTGAAATTAAATCCCAGCTAAATATTAACACCCTCCCCTTATCTAATTCATAATTTGAAAACATTCTTTGCATGTTTTAATTGCTTTCTATGGTTGCATACATTAACAAATTGGAAGGACTAAAAAACATCTACCTGCAAAAGAGAGGTGCATGGACTTTTGGATGTGAGCAACTGGAGTCTAAAGTCTCTTCAAGCTGGAGGAGTCCTAATGTCTCACATAGAAGATTTATTCTGCCGTCACATTTTCTGAATTTATGAACTTTTTAATTTTGAGGTCCTAAATGCTTCACTGCCTGGCAGTTTTCCAAAGTGCATTGTGATATAGTGATGCCTACATTATGGAAGTTTGTCAAGTGGTCTGTGCTTAACATGAGGACCCGCTTGTACTTAAAACAAGAACCAAATGAAATTATTAAATATTATTATCACATATTCTTCCCAGAATTACATTTTTTATTATGGTGTGCTTAATTATTGCAGGAACATTGTCAGCTGAAATTTCTAAAGAGATTGTCAAATAGGAAATAAAATGGAAAATGGGAAGTAAAATGTGCTATTTATTGCAGGCCAAGCTAGTTTGCCTTTATATTCTACCTAGATAAAAGTTCCAAGTGATTTAATTTTCTGTTTATTGTCATCCAGATGTTCAAAATACTGACCCAGCCGGTGTGGAAATTTCATTTTTTCCAACTTATCATAATGAAGTGAATCAAAAACAAAAATCATAAAACATCTCCATGTTCCATCCATGGAGATTCACTAGGATGATTTGCACTAAATGGATTTTTACATGGAAGGGATTTCTATTCCAAAGTTCAGCAAGTCAAGACTACATCCGTATGTGTTTAGGAGCCAAAAATTGTAAGTAAAGGAGAAAACACATCTGTGTGTGGAAGTTCTTGAATAATTGCACTGTTTGTTTAATGTTATAGCTGATGTTATGAGGGCTCCTGGAGAGTACGGCAGAGCTGGAGCAGCATGGATGAGGAAGTTTTCCTTCGGGGTAAAGTAAAATGCTTTGTTTTGTCCTTGTGTCTTCAAGAGGACTGCATTTCCATTTTGGCTTCAAGAGATCTCCCCTTCTAAAAATTGAAATTATCTTTCAAAAAGGTAATGCTAGTTTAAGAAAATAAAACTTTTATTTATTTACTTATTTCCACTTCAAAGAAAAGTAGTTCACTCAGCCATTTTGGGAAAAAAAGGTACACACTGAAGCTGAGCAGAGTTTGCAAAGGGTTTTAGTAAGGCCAAGATTTCACTTTTCAGTCAATTTTGTATTCATCAAGAAATTTCATTCATCTTTAGCTATAATGTTTTGGTTTACAAGATTTTTTTTTATATGTGTTTACCACCCATATCGCAAGAGTTAATAAATAAACCCAAATTGATTTATGACTTGTTTTGCTTGGACAAGTTTATGAATAGAAATGTTGTATAGGTTTTTTAATTAAATTCTTTCTTTCCTCCAAGGATGCCACTATCCAAAACAAATTGAGAACTTTGTTCAGAAAGTGTGCTCACACTTTGCAATATTATGGATACTCCTGAGATAAACTTACATCTGGGGTAGATATTCATAAGAACGGTTTCCAAAGTTCAGAATGGAACTTTAAACTTTCATGCTGTCCTTAAGTTTTAATATATGCCTGGCTTAATACTGCATTTCAGTATTTACATAAATTCTATAGTTTGCATAACAGATGCAGCTCAGAAAAATGTAAGCTTTTTCTTGATATGTTTTGGCAGCAGCTGTGGGTAACATCCCTTGTTGAATTTCGAGATTGTTCACTGAGGTCAACATTCATCAAGCATTTTGTCTACTGCACTTTAAAGACTTTCCTCTATCTGCTCTAGAAATGCGACTGTTATTCTTTTCTCTGATAGCCCACCAATTGTTATTTGTAGGCATTGTCTGGAGAGGAAGGAAGGATAAGGAGACAGTGGGAGTGAGTCAATATTTTATTGCAGTGACACTGGTGTTATTCCAACCGGTCAGTTTTACTCCTAACCCGCTGACTGCAGTGCTATCCGTGGCAGATGCTCAGAAATGAAAGGCTACATCTTCTTTGTTTCTAGTTCATGTGATGCAGCACAGATGAGAAGACAAGTAGGTATTTATGCCAACCTTATTCTCTGACCAAAGAATCTGACAGGCTAAAGCTGTGCCACCTCTCCCAAAGGCCAAGTGTGTATGGGGTGGACCTGTGTCCATTGTATTTATCAACAATATCCAGAAATACAAGAACCTACCTGTGCTGAGGATTCATCTAAGGATGTTATTTAAACACCAGTATTTCATGGCCAGAAAACCACTGTAAAACTCGTCTGAGGGCCTGCTGCCTACATAAGAGGAATGTGTTGAGGTGGCTAAGGGCACCAGGTCATGTCTCTCATGGCTGAAAGAAAAAAAGCCATGGCGTATGAGTAAAAACCCAGAGATTTCCAGAAAAGACCTTGATTTTTTTGCCTTAAGTCAACAATTTTTTTACACACAGAGATACAACATTAGGCCAGTACTGGCTGCTTCTGGAATCCCACCCTTAACACCAGTCTTCTTCAGTGCGAACCTGCTTGCCTTCTTTCTAAATGCTGGAAAAATCCCTGAAATCTCTGCTCCTCAGCCCCAAAACAGAAGAAAAGAAGTTAGTTTGTATTTAGTTTTGGGATTTTTTTGGTAGGCCATCTAGAAAAGAAAATCGAGTGGAAATCATATGAACATAAAATTATTTTTGACACATTTGGCAAATAGTAGTGTTTTTAAGAAGTCTGCTCACAAACCCTGTTGTGTAAGCAGCCACTTGCTCAGTTTGAGTAAGAGGATTTCTGGCCAGAAAGCAGAAAAAAAAGATCACCAGCTGGGGATTCATCCTTACCACTTGTATTTTCTTTGCCTGTGATTCCCAAAGTGTTTGGTGGAAATGGCAACGTTGTACTTTTACAACTAAAGCACAGGAGATTAAAGTTTTTCATATTGTGATATGAAAACACAAATGCTTGAAAAGTTACATTCCTGGAAAAGAGAGACACAGAGGAACTGGCAGAGAAAGCTGATGCTCAGGAGTACACTAAGAACCTTCAGAGGCTCGGCATTTATGGAAAACAAAGCACTTTTTTAGGAGGCTAAATTACAGACTAAGCAACGGCCCCAAGCTTTTATTACATTCTAGGAAATTAGCAGGAAAAAGAACATAAAATACTCATAGTTATCTATACTAAATACTAGACTGGATATTTTCTCCTGTCTTTAATGTTGGGTTAAAAACCTGAGTGGTCTAAATTACTATCATTTTTTAAAAACTAGAAACACAATCTGGGAAGAAGTTTTTATGCTGGGGTTGCTTTTTAGCTGGGTTGTTTCTGAGGAACTGAAAAGAGCTGTAAATCTCATATTTTGCATTGCATAATCAATGAGTCAATGACTGACCAAATATCCATCATTCTGTTCCATTCATAAGATGATGCCAGACACACTCCAGTGGCATTTGTCCAGAAGCTGACACGTCCTTTCATTGCTAAAAAACTTGGTTTGGAATGGAATGGAGTCAAGCGCAGGAAGGAAATGATTATGGAAACTGTAAGAATTTGAGACCTCAGCTATCTTCAGACACAACAAAACATTTCCTCCTGTTATCAGCAGGTATGTAATTACTGATCAGACAAAAATGCCAAGAAATATTTCAAGAAGGTATTTGGCTTCTGGAAGCTAATTCTGCCATCAGAGTGCTTGTCAGACACAAGCAGAGCATCACACTGGCACATTTTTTCCTATATGAAGAGAAGTAAAAAAGGTAGATATTTGGAGCTTGGGCTTTTACTGCCTGTTTCAAGGGTCCCTACTGAATGCCTTTGCACCCTCAAAAGATCCTTTATTAAAAGAAAGATAAGCTCCAAAGAATGCTGGTAAACTAATTTTTTTTTCATTTAAGTGGATAAGGTTGTGATGGATACACCTGATTACATTATCAGAGTCAAGGAATTTTAAGATCAGCTCAGGTTCCAGAAAAATTCAAGATATTCACAAGCTAAAATAATTTTCAAGTGCATCGTGTGAAAGGCAATTAGAACTATAGATGTGATGCTGACGCAAAGAATTTTCCAAGTTCATTGGAGAAATTAAAGTGTGGCATTGATTAACACTAAACATGGAGTGTTTAGCCTCTGCACAATAACAGTGTTTCTTTCAGCTGGAAATTACGAAATAAAACATCTGCATATCTAAAACATACTCTAGACTTTAAGCCACTTCAAATACAGCCATTTTCAAATAAAATTTTGAATTTTGTCCTATATAATGTCATTTCTGTTCTCTTTAAATTATATATTGTACACAAGAGTATCAAAATAACAATAGTATTCTTTCGCTAGAGTGACAGAACAAACACACATAAGTAAAAATATAGATTATTTACTGCACAGAAAGAAGAAAATGTGTTGGGCATGGATAATAGCTACTTAACTATATTTTCAGTGGAAATCACCTGTTTCCTGAATAGAGCTGGTTGTTATTTGTACCTGCATCCCCATAACTTAAAATGATCTAAAAGAATGTTGAGTGAAAGCCAGTTGTAATTAACCACGATCTGATCAGTTAATATTTGAGGGGATCAGCTCTACATGGAAGTAGTGCGGTTCTGAATCTGCAGCGAGTACATTTCTGGCTAGCACAGCACCTCACTTTAAGGCATCCTGCCAGCTAGCAAGGATTTTTGCTCCAAGATTAGGCACATCTCTTCCTTAATGAATGGAGGGGAAGAGCTAAGTCAGCTCAGAGTAATGTCGCTGGAGAGCAGCAGGCTGAACTCTTCTAGGGAAAACCAGCAAGATGTCAGCTGCATCCCTGAGAGTGAGGTGTTTAACTCTATTTAGGTTTCTCTGCTGTGAATTAAACCTCTCCAAACTGGCTAAAGGAAATCTCAGGCCAATATTCAAAGCATTACCTGAGTGTGGACCTGTTTTCAAAAGCCATTCTGCTTTAGCTTGAAAACACATTTATCTGTCTTCCGGATTATTTTTACTGATTTTTCAAACAGTATAGATTGCGTGTTTTGAGGGATAGGGAGGAGAGTGAGGCTGATCAATCAACTTGACAGAAAGATATTCCTTGGCAGAGGAGAGAATGGTGTTCAGGTCTCAGGTGCAACGAATACTTCTGCAGAGAAGTGTTGGTACCTGAGAAACTGCCAGGATTTCTGTGGCAATCCAGTAAATCAGTGCAATAGGTATTCAAACACAGCCATATATATATGGAGACAGAACATTCAGCCAGAGACCTATAAATATAATATTTCTTCATGTATACCATGAAGTAAACTGTCTCAGTATATAAGACAAAACAGCAGAAAATAATCCTGGCTTTTCAGGACTTATTTTTTGTAAGTAAATCTTCACTTTATCCAGTTTAAAATTTTTAAGACAATGGTCATGAAACCATGACTTTTCAGTGCTACTGACAAAGCCTGGAAGTCACTGAGTAGGTCACACAGATCTGTGTTTCCCTGAGGGCACACACTGCTCAGTAGATCTGCTTGGTTTTCTCACTTACGCATTCAACTTAAAAAGTCACAACAAAACAAGAAACCCAACTGCTAAAAACAAGTAGCACTCCTGCTCAGAGGATGCTTGAGGGAATTATTTCAACTTGTTCTTTCTCCCGCTTACCTTCTATAGGAGGAAATATTTATGGAGGAAGCAAACTGAGAAAGATCACAAAGATCCTACCACACAGATTTCCTGGTGTTATTCTGCAGGGGAAGAGGCAAACATTCTTTCCTCAAATTCCCTTCCCCATGTAAACAGGGGGAAAAATATTGTCTTTTGTGAACACTTTGTTTTGCTCATTTGTCGTTATCTTCAAAACTATTCCATGAAGATACAATTTTTAATCATGACTGGTGTGTTCAATAACAGAAATGATCCTTCAGGTATGCATTTGTAACATGTGCTGAAATGTATTGTTTTCTAAATGGCCTTATCTATAACTCAGAGACTATTTGTGTGCTTTGGAAGATCATTTGGCAAAGTCTGTGAAAGGAAGTAATTTAGTTAGTTGGCTGTGTTAAGGATGAAATTAATTAAAGATGAATTAGGACTTCTAGAAAAGTGATACAAAAAGAACCCAACAGCCAAAGTTCTTGGCTTTGGAAGAGGTAATTAGCCAGTACTGGAAGAGCCTTGATGAACATGTGGTCGGATATCCATTAGTGGATCTAGAGGAACAATTTAAGGAGGTGTTCTCAGTGGTGAGTGCCTGTAGACTGTTTCAGTGACAAAATAGATTAATTTAAATTACTGCTTTAGATTATTCAGTGGCAGACTGCATTTCAGTTTGAGTCCCTCTCTCCTCCCTCTTGTTGCTCCACGGCCATAAAAAAGTAGAGGACACGTTGCAACCCAAGTACCCAAGTGCAGGCAGCAAAGCTCCATCTGAGACTGCCCTGGGTTCCAGAAAGTTCAGGTCCACAGCATGAACGTAGACACTGGCCGTTGAGAACACACTGGCTGGTAAGTCTTTGCTGAGTGAAGATACAGTTCACAAGCATTTGTTTCGAGTAATTTTCAGAGTAGTGATAAATCTGTGCAATTTTATTTTCGGCTCAACAGGACATTGGATGTTGCTAAGCTGTTTAATGTGTGTAACATGATACTCTATGATAAAAGTGATGCATTAGTGAGCTGAGTGACAAAAAGAGCGTGTCTAAAAAAGATCCTTAAGGATAGGCCAAGATCGTTTGCATTTATTTTAATGATATCCAAATGGTGTTCTAACTAAAGATGTCATTAATTACAATGAGCAATAAAACTCTAGAAAGAGTTAAATTTACTGGCAGGCTTTAGTCTGCTGCAGTGTTCTGTTTGACATAGTTCCATAACCTCTTCCCTTCAATAAATGTCAACTACTTTGTTTTATTTTTTTAATTTCTTCAATGTCTTAGCTGTGAGGAGAGACAGAGCATGGAAATTGTCAGGGATATATCACATTTTGCATCCACATGCTCGTGGTTTTCCTTAGGGTGACTGAAAGGTCAGAGAAGATGCTGCAGGAAGACTTTGAAGCAACAATAAATATGGCAGTTGTTCCAGAGGGTGGGACTGGTCTTCTGTTTATCTGATACTAGAGGCACTTTAGTGGGCACGTGATTTGTAAGCGTTATAAAATGATGGAATCATAATGACCTTATCCATCTCCTACCAGGAAATAAGCAGCACTAATAAACTTAATCCTCAACCCAGTCCTAACAGTATTTCCAAGGGCTGTTTCAGAAAATATAAACACGTTAAAGAATAGCCAGAAACTCAATCTGCTCAGCAATCACAGATTTCTCAGTTGTGTGTTGAAGACATAGCAACCCAAATTACCCTTGAAACGACTCCGTTTATTTCAAGTCATAAACTTTTCTGAGCTGTATTTTTAGACAGCTTCATACTAGTAGTACAAGGGCTTGTTCCAGACAAGGACTTAACTTGGGCTTATGTTAACATATAATTTGTAAAAGTTTGTAATAAACATCCTTCACTGAGACTGGCAGAAACTGTAGGAAGGAAAACACCACCACTAACTTTGGCTACTTGCTTTGATTCAGACCTCATTGTGCGATGTTTGTTATGAGAGCTCCAAAACTGCACAGAAGTGATGAATTGTTGTGTCACTAAGACCAGAATTTCCAAAGCAGCCTCATCGTTTTAGATTTTGACTTCCAATATAAATATTCACCAGAGGCCTGGTGCTTGGATCGGGAAGTGTGCTAGCAGGCTTTCATTCAGATAGCAAGAAATATGCAATGCATAATTCCAGACCTTAGGCCTGAGCTGGCCTCCTGCAATGCACTCACTGAAGCTGATGAAATTTTAGGGTGTACAGGAAGTGCCAGCTGAAGTCTTACAAATAAACACTTAGTGAATATTTATGTAGAAATGGTAAACAGAAGAGGAAAGTGCCAGTATGTTCATGCTGGTGGTCAGTCTGAAATTGCTACTCTTCTCAGGCCAGTTTTTATATCCTTTAGAATGATAGGACCATCATTATTTTTCCAATGCTGACATAGTTTCCCCTCTGTGAGTCACACAGACTAAAAGCAGGTCTGTAATCTCAGTTCAGCCAAGACTGGAAACTGGTCTTGCTTGTAAAGATAGAAGGAAACCAAGCAGGAACCTATTTCTCTGCAGAAGCATTCAGTTTTGCCATGGCCACTCTTTTCTCCACACTGACCAGCTTCTCTGCACTGGGTAAAGTTTTTTCCTTCAAAATACCAGTTTATCATTGATACAATTCAGGATGCATCAATGACTTTGAAAGGGTGTTCTAGAAACTGCTGGGATATTGCACTCTGTGTGTATTCTGTTTTATTATTATTGAAATCACATAGTTGTTCTGGTCAAAATTGCTCGTGACATTGTTTAAAACACTGAGCAAGCTCATAATGGGAAAATCCATTTCTCTGAAGTGCCAACATTTTAATAATTTAAAGCTGTGCTTCCTGTTCTTCCAAAAGGAAGCTTAATCTATTACTTATCTGTCCAGGAAGCTACTGTTCAAAGGTGTTGGACAATCTTGAATTAAATGGAAAAAAAGTTGTTGGAATGAATTAAATAAATATTTATAATAAATGATGGCATTTTAATAATTAGTGAGAAGCCTTGTGTTTATAGATTTTTCATAACATGGCATATAAATAATGAAAACAGAAGGTTGTTTATTCATCATATAAAAGCCAATTTTAGAGGAATAACAGATGGCAAGTGCCAGAGCCAAAAGAGAGTGAATATTTTTTAAAGGCTATGTGATCATGTAATTGAATGGATTAAACATGAGAATTCACAAAAATTGAGGTCAGTTAGGTTCTGTTCTCATTGACACTGGATACTGCTTCCCTACGTGTACACACGTTTATTAATGTTGGAATTAACAGCATCAAAACCATGCATTCACCAAGCCTCAAACTTCAACATGGCTTAAAATGATCAGTTCCACATAACACAGTGTTTATGTGAGGAAACCAAACAGCAGAAATCATTCCAAATTGCTGAAAAATAATGAGTATTACCTTGATAACATTTGTTTCATAAACATGACCAAACCAGTAAACCAGAAGAGTGCCAGGATGTCAGGAAGAAGAGTGGGAAGACGAGTGGGAAGAAGATGGAATGACTGACCTTTCCATTATTGCAGAACTTGACAAAGCTGGAAATAGTTCCACCTTCTCCAAGTCGTAGTATCTCAGAAGACAATATTCCCTTAAAGAAACAAATTCATTTTAAAAGCCTGTGGGAGCAGCACCAAGGACTCTGTGTGTCTATTTATGCCAACTGAACTGCTGTTCCTTTGAGGAGTTTCAGCATCTTTGATGCTAGGTACTGCCTTGTTTTAAATCATCTCCAAAATGTTTTTTTCAATCAAATAATTAATTTTTTTTTTTTTTTTTTTTTTTTTTGTGAGAGGGAGGCTGTGTCACAAGCAGAGCCAGCCAGCTCCTGCCTGAAATACGCAGGCCACACTTCTGGTGCTGCTCTTTGATTTGCTTCCTATGGCTACCTAGATACAGAAACAGAACTATCTGTGACCAGCTTTTCCACCTAAGGTCTGGAGGAGATAATTTGATAAATTCAGGGAAATTTAACTGACCAAGAATCATCTGCAGCATCTTTTCCAAATATAACAGTAGTTAGGCTCTCCATTTTCCCAGAGAGACAGTACATACCCGTTAAACCTGCTCATATCTTCTGCCACACCGCTGGAGATAAAGCAGACACTTGACTGGCTTTATTGAGATCACACAGTTGCTCTGTTTCCTCTTTTATGGCAGGTTCTTTTTCTGTGTTAAACTGACATGTAAATGGAGCAGCTTTCATATGGTTTTGGAAGTGTGTGAACAGCCATGCAGTCTCTAAGAAACAGCCAGCTTTCTTTTCATTTTCTTATTGTCTTTATTGGGTTGAATCTCTTCCTCTTTGCAAGCACCCTTCTGACAGAGAAACAGAAGACAGCTTTCTCCTGCCTTCCTGGAAAGTCCTGCATGGAATAGTCTCCTGTAGCCCACAGGTCTCATAGCAGTAACTCAGTCAAGTGCACAGATTCCACTCTGACCCCTGTGTTTCTCGCACTGATCTGACAATCTCCTTGGGGAATCTGAGGAGCCTGGATGGCTCAAAATATTATTGATGGGCTGCTGAAGGTCTGCCTACAGTTTCTGTAGAGTCATGAGGGAATTGACTGTACATTCCCTATTAATCATCCTGTGGCTGAATCTCTCAGCTGATGCTGAAGGCTTCAGCCCTCCATTTAGCAATTTGGTCAAAGGCAGGCTGGTGGCAACTGAAAAGTGAGACCAGCTGACTGCTGTACCCAGTGGTAGTTTGTGAAAATTGCTTCAGTGGTCTCAGTCCAAATTTTACTGACAGAATCTTAGTATCTCCAAAAAATTCATCCAAAATAACTCCCAGTCAAAGGTTCAGGGACAGCCAAATTTATAAAGATGAGAAGGGTGAACTTCCTGAGAAGTATTCTTGGTACACCAGCAATGAAAAGCAAAGGGATACACTGATGTTAGCACCACCCAGGCTGTCAATAAAGAACTTCTGTCCTCAGAAATGCCAAATTAAGTTCATATGAATTTCCCAATCTTCCAAAACCACTTTCCCACCAGGCAGAAGAAATGGCAAAACTGAAGAGCATTCCCTCCTTCTCACATCTCTGCAGTCTGTAAGCACTGTGCCTGTCACAGCGTTCCCAGGAGGTTTCCTTTACCATCCTGTCTCATCTCTGCAAGCAGCTGCTTCCGTTTTGCGTAAGAGTTCTTGGAGTTCTTGCTTTGCTTATCAAAGCTAAAGCACCAAAAAGCTGGTAAATAGCTGAGTTCTGTTGGGAAGATGAAATCCCACTGCAGATGGAGAGGTTTACTTAACCTATAATGTAATTCTGGAACAGCTATTGCTTTGGCAAAATTCTAAAATGTAACAAAGTTTGATTGTTTTTGGCTCCTCCTAATTTGCTTTCGTTAGGTTACTGCTGCTCCTCACTCTGCAGATGTTAGTCCTGTTACTGTTCACAGGAGTTAAATATACACAGATATATAAGAGGGACTTGCCCATTTCCTCTCAGTGTTCCAAGGTCAGCTGAAGTCTGGACCTTTTACTTTCTCTGTGCTCCACCAAGTGAGAACAAAACTTATGCAAGACTTCCTTGGGGAGCACTGGGCCTGAGGTTTTTACAGTCCACAAGGCTCAAATTCAAATATGAAGCACAGCTGTTTGGACAGGAGCCTCGGACCTCTTTGTTTTGAACTGCAGTGACCCACTCAGCCTCACCAACACACGAAACTCTGAAATTCCTGCACGGCTAATGACTGGGATGTGAAAACTGCCTGGTAGGCAGTGACCAGTTTAGGATGCTCTGGGATTTGCAGGTGGAAGGGCTGTTCTTTCCCTTTCTTTCCCCTCACTCACATTCCTCATACACATCATTCCATCCATGTGCAGGTTTGAATCTCTGTCCACCATCCAAACTGCTGACCCAGTGATCTTGTTGCAGGTGGTGCCATTCCTCTCTTCTGCCAAGGACAGGTATTTTGGAGTCCTTGGTAACAGGTAAAATAAAAAAGGAAGCAGAATGGCGTAAACTACCCAGTCAGTTTAATTAGAGATAGACCTCCTCTTTCAGATAGTTTGTTTGTTAAGCCTTCCTTTTGATTTAGCTGCAATTCCACAAATATTTAGAATATCAGCAATGAGTAACTTTGCAGAACCAAGACAGGATGTGCTGGATTAACAACCAAATGTTAAATAAGTAGTTAAATGGACTGGCAGTGGCCGTTGAGGCTTGGATGAGGTGGAGGCCGCTTGGCTGATTGGGCTTTTCTTGGAGGCAGTGATAGATCCTCTTACACCCCCCTTACATTTAGAATCCAAATCTAAATCATCCAATCATCCAATTCAATATCATCTTCTTTGCAAAAATTATATATATTTTCTATATTAATTCCTGATCACAACAAGGTAAGGGATATCTTGATCTGTTCTGAGTGTCTGACCTTTCACATTTGTTTTGCTGTTGTAAATCACGTGTAATGCAATGGAAAGACTGTGGAAAAAATCCACAATTTTTTATGCAGTGATACAATGAATATCTTTGTGCATCCAAGATAATAGGAATTCCAGCATTCATGCTTAGAATAAAATACAGCAAGCAAAGACTAAGTAAATCCTGATTTTTTAATACAGAAATAATTTTGACTGCATCTTTGGCTGAGTATGACATGGAAACTAGTGATTGTTTATGCTTTGCTCCTTTTTTTTTTTAGTCTGCATTAAAATCCCACATGAGAAACAAATTTTTTGTCTGGGAACAAACTGTTACTTTTTTGGGGACTGGGTTCTAACGAGTTGGGGAGTACGTCTGTTTCTTTTCAGCTGGGAAAATGCAAGGAGTATAAAATCCAGATGGACAGCACATGATGCTGGAACCAGCCTTGGCCAGTCAGCCACATCACGTTGATTAAAGGAAACCTATAAGAAATTAAGTAAAAATCCAAACGCCAGATAGTGAGAGTAGCAAACTGGCTGCGCTGTGGGGTTTCATCACAGCTCTGGCCTCCCCACACCTCACCGAACCTTAATCTGTATTTAACACTAAGTAAGGTGTGGGGAGGCAGGCAGGCCTTGCAGAGGGATGGAGCAGCATCTGGAATCCCTACGGATAACTGCAGGAATGCTTATTCTTCTTTGTTTATTATTTTGAGTGTGTGCTCTCTCCCTCTTCCTCTCTTTGTCTCCCTTTGTGTAATAAAGCTCCTCTAGGCATACAAAGTAAGTCATCTGGAATTGTGCAACTCTTTCTGCCAGGAAGCTGGAAAAGCCCCTCTCCTGTGCAGAGAGAAAAATATGGACTCATCACAACCACTGAGAAATTACTGAAATACAGCATTTGTCTTTGGGTTACATTTACATAGCAAAGTGCTGTGGCAAATAATTGTGCTTCTCACTGTTAAAAAATCTCCTTTCATCCTGTCCAAGGTGTTATGTTTATTTAAAACTTAAAACATAATTTGCATATTTTAAAATAACATGAAGCCTGCAAAATACATTAAAAGGCCTCAGTGTCAAAGTTGCTTTCTTTGCCAGCGGGTGCAGACAAGGAAGAGGAAATAAATAGAGAGGAGCATCTTTTACAGCCACATGGCTAGTGAAATTTTGTATTTATTCTTTGGGGAAAGGGCAGAGTAGCTGCTGGTTGGATAGGAGCCGGCAGTGTTTTTATTGGCAGGCGAGCCTGAGTGGCTGAAAGGTGGCCATTAACACCCTGACACGAAGTGCTGACAGGGCGATTATAAGATTAACACCCTGTGTTATATTAACAGTGTCAAAACCTCCCCTCACCTGTCAGGGAGGAATAATGGCACGAAGGAAAACATCACAGACAAACGGAGATTTTAACCTGAAAATACCACACAGCTACTCTTTCAAATTGGTGTAAATATCTGAGTGACCTACAAAAGCCCAAGAAAATGAAAGAATATATTTCAAATCAATTTTAAATTGTAGTTTCACAGGTGTGCTTGGCCACTTGCCTTGCCATTTTTATTCTACAATTGCCCCCCTTCCAGTGTAGGTGCATATATTTAAATTATATTTCATATTATATGCAACGATTCTATATGCCCGATATGTTTGTGTGTAAGGTCCATAGGTAAAAAGCATAGCACACGTTCTTTATATATAATTCAGTTTCTGAACAAGATCAAGGCAGAATCAATGCATCCAAAAGGCCAGAAAATGCTAATATGTTGCAGAAGAAAAGTTCAGCTGTTGTAAGTCAGATTTTGGGGGTTTTCAGGGAGTTGCAGTGCCAACAGATGATGAGAGTTTAAAGGTTGTTGAAACCCTTTAACAAAATGGATGTAGTTCACTTAGGACTTGTCACAAATTACTAAAGCACCAACTGAAAAGTTCAAATGTCTCGGAAGCAGATCCAACAGAAACGTTTAATAACTAAACAAGGATAAAGGATGGATTTATGAGCACTGTTTGGTTTGGGGGCTGTTGGAAGACAATGCAAAAAATTCACAAACACTTTCAGAACTTCTCTTATGCTCTGCAGAAAGCAGAGTATTTATGATAGCGACTGATGAGAATTGCCAAAGGTAGGGAGTTTCCAATAAACAGGATTCTAGTTTTAGGAACAACCTGTTAAAGTATTTGTATGTGTAATTTCATTACAGCATCTGCTTTGGCTGACACAAAGCTCTCCAGGGCAATTTTGAACTTTCAAGTCATCTATAGAATTGAGTGTTTTCATCTACATATCTTTCGTACTTCAAAAAATGGAAAATATTACATAATTCAGAGAAAATTATGTTTAATCCTGTTTTATTAATGATATTCAGGCAGTTTTCCATGCTGAAAAGAGCCTCAGCATATTTTCTGAAATGTCAGAAATGCCTTTAGAGATTTTTGGCATTTCAGAAGATTTCTTTTTCAAAACAAGGAAGAGTCAAGACACACTATCAAGATAGTAGGGTATTCAGTGGTCTAACTTGTAATAAGATCAGGTGGCCACTAAAAAGACACTCAGACAACGAGATCCTGCATACAGTACAGTTTTCAGGGATTTTAAGTCATATATGAAAGATTTGTTTGCCAATTGAATGACACAGACGAGCTATAAAACACTCAACTCCGCTGTTTTAGCTGCTCAGAAAGGTGTAGTTCACTGTGCTTTGTTCTACTTTTCCTAGCAGGCTTAAGGCACTTTGTGGGAACCCTGTGTTGCATTTACAACACATTTGCCTCCGGAAGCAGGCAAAACTCCTGTATCATAGGGAAGGGAGGATTGTGCAGCTCTCCTGTCCTTTGCTGGGTGAGACAGACGAGCTCTTCGAGTGCTGCTTCGAGCACTGAGAGGGAATTTTGGTCTTGATGGTGCTAAAATCAGTGATCAGTGCATGCCACAGATTCGTTGTCTCTGAGCTCTGAATGGGAGCAGAGCAGCAGGCTGGATCTGCTAATCCTGATCCCTTCCTTTCTGCACATCTCGGGTGTGACAAGGAGAGGTGACGGGTCACACTCTGCCCCAGCCCAAGACCTCCTTTCACAGTTGCAAATCAAGACACACTTTGGCAAAGCTGAGGTGGCAGTCAACAGCAACAAAAGCGCCACAACACAATGAAAGCCACCAAATTGTTAATAAACTATGAAATCATGTGTGGACATGAAAGTGGGAGGGGATCTACCTAAGACCTTATTTACAAAGGAGCAAAGACATAAAAGATGACTTTCGGTGACCACTGAAGGGATAACTTCATCAGGATATATTTGTGCCAGAACATGACTCCCACGTCAATCATGCTGAAGTGCTGGGAAATTTACTGTAGCCATTTGCAAGGGGTTTTGAGTGAACAAGGTGGGTTTTTTTGGTTTGGTTTGTGTTTGCTTTGGGGTTTTTTTGGGTTTTTTGTCTATCTGATGCCTTTACTCACTGAGAAGAAAATGAATATACACTCTTGAGATAAGATTCATGGGCCTGCCACCAGGACCAGTCAAAGAAAAAACTCATTTTAAAATGACCTGTGTAACCATGTGTTGTTTTAGTGTTATGTGACAAGACGTAAATCATCTTAGTGCCTTCTTTTTTATAAATAAAAGCTGTGTATTGCACCTTTGCCTCAGACAAACTGCTGAGTGACTTAAACCCCACCTACATTAAACCCAAAATTCCTCCTCCTGCAGAAACAGCATGTCTGTATTGTCAGTGCATAAAAATCAGATCTTCTGCAATCCCTGCATTATCTGAGATGTGAGGTGTGCATTCTCAGATAAAATATGGGCTTATTTTCTGTGTTCTGGTTTTCCCAGAGAGGCAACATGTTACATATTGTCCAAAGAAAGGATTTAATTAATGCTGATTTAAATTTTAGACAGCAAAATGGAAAACTTTATCCTATAAATGCGCTTCATTCCTATAAATGTTTGCCTGCCTGGCGCAAGGGCACCTATGAGCATCCAGAAAACAGTGGGTGGAGGTGGAAAAGAGCCCAGAGACAAACAGCATTTTAACATGGACAACTGCTCTCTGCCTCTGTGTCTTTTCATCTGCACAGCTTTGCCTTCCCAAACAGATGGCTGGGCAATGATGGATTTTTAAGGCATTTATAGCATAGTGTGCACAAAACAGTACTTTTCCATCTTTTTCAAAAATACTTCAGGGCACAAAATATTTAGAGATCTTTTTTTTAATATATAATTGCTTGAGATGGGTCAATTTTATTTTTTTCCTCATTACTTTCCAGGCTATTTTAAGCACATCAACAGATCACTCCTGCTGCCCTTTTTAGACTCAAAAAAACCCCAAATTCTTGTCTATATCAGTGACATCATGGTGAAATTGCAATAGCAACACCAAGCAAAAGAATTCCCACTTAGACTATTGCAGCTTGGAAATGGGTTAAGCTCTGGACAGGGTATTGAGGGATGACTACTGCCAGCAGCTGACCTTTCCCATATAACCCTCACAGATCCAGAGTGGGAAGTTTACATCACCAACATCCCCCAAGGATCACGGATGGAATTCAGGCCTTGCCCATGGGATTGCTTGGTGGCACCGCTCTACTGACACCCACCACAGCATCATACAAGCCCCAAAGACTTTCCCGTTCCCATTCCAACATCTCTCTGTTGGATAGAGGACAAAATACTTACACGTTTGAGGAAAGGAACAAAGTAAAGTGCGCAGGGCAGCTCTGTTGGCTCCGTTGCCATTGTTGCTGTTTGTTTATTGTGATCTGTCAGGACTGATGGGTGTCTAGAACAAAACAAGCCCTGGTTTTGAAAGGTTGCTTAATGAAAGAAACAAGTTTCAACTTTTTTCTGTGCCTTCATGCAACCAGAGGTTCTGTTTATTTAGAAAGCTAACATTTATACAGATTATGCACTCGCCGTGGTTCCGTGCCAAAAAACACATGACTGAAATGGGTCTTTCCATCACTCTCTCAGTGTTGACCTGTGATTGTTTTTACAGGAACTGGATCTTTTAAGCAATAGCCTCTGGTAGAGTAAGGGGGAAAGCACAGCACCCTGTGCGATGATTTGCAAATGGTGGCTTGGGCAAAAGGGTGCATTCAGATCACTTGACTGTCCTGACTACCCCAAATGCTGTTTGATTAAAATAACTACCAGTGAGGGTGGCAAGGGTGATCAAACAAAGCTGGATGATGGGAGGGAAGGTCACCAGTTTGAGGAAGTAAAATTTCTATGCAATGTGACACTTTTGATTGATTAAGCCCTCCAAAAACTGTTCAAAGTATTAAAACCAGTAAAATAAGAATAATTAGAGATGGCATATTGAACTTGAAAAGTCTCTGAGTAATGACTCAAGCTGTAAATTTGTATGTGCTCCTTATTATCCTGCTCTTGAAAATGTTAGAAATGTTTCCTAAATGAGCAGGGTCCTAAGAAAGAATTGACCATCTCAAGTTTGTATGTGAGTGCATATTTAGAGCTCTTTTTAAAAATCCACTCACAGAAAAAACCCGGAAAATTATAATGCTCAGAAGGATCTATCTGGCCACATCCTTTGTAACAACACATTATTTTGAGGAGTGAATATCCAGCCTGACAAATGCCCTGTTTATCAGTCAGTGATTAGAAATGATAACAAAGCATGCGGTTAGAGAGTGCTGGAAAACTCTTGATTTTTCTCAGTGGAATATCTTCCCTGGGAGACAATGGCTTTCTTATGGAACCATTCTCCGAATTAAGGATGTATGAAAAAAGAAACATTTTTCTGCTTTCCAATATTTTCCAGCTGAGAAACAGTGACAAAGCTTAAGGATGTGATTTCTCTCCCCCCTCCACATTCTCACACTTTCCAAATGTTTTCCAACTGGCAAAACAGCCACTGTTACTTTGTGCTCTTTCCTGCCTTTCGAAAGAAAGTAGGTTTAAAGGACAGGAAAGCCTTGTTTGAAAACAGTGCTCATATTTCTCTGTTCTGAACTATTTTTGGAGACAAGAGTAGAATCAAATTATTTTTCTTTTCATAACTATGAAATGAAAAATTCACCACCTCGGAAAACATTCTCCTCTGAGCCATCCTCCCCGAAGCGTGTTTTTAACTTGCAGTTATTTTTCACTCACATTTATGTGGCACTTTTTAGTTTGGCCAAGTCTATCTTACAGAGACACAGTCTCCGGACAAATTTTTCGGTGTTTTCCTTTAAATAGACATCTGTGGGCTGATTTGCATCAGCAAAGTGTTCATTAAAAAGGATTAAGCACAGTTAAGCGCTGCGGCCCCATCAAAGAAAATGAGGCTAAATACCAGGCACCTTCCCTCCATTGAAGGTGCCAACCCAAGCGTCCTAATTTGGGGGCTTTTTGCCTCCCATGCATCAGGAAAACGAAAACTTTTCATAATACAGCACAAATTACCGCTTCAGCAAGTGAGTAAATAATCACTGTTGACTTCTCTCCTGCACAACATTTACCTCAGGGTTGTGTGTTGGTGGCATGAAATGTGCTGTGACTTGGGGGGCAGGAAGGCCAGGGGCGGTCAGTTGGCTCTTCCCCCCATCAGCCATTCCTGTCTTTCCCCCTGTGTCCACCCAAAGCAAGATTTAAGTGCCTGAATTTCTTTTTTCATTCCTTTATCAATGGCTGTACATGCTGTGGACCCATGGTGGCCTCAGCTCCCTTGGCACAGGCCTTGGGGCCACCGGTGGAGGTAGATGAGCCTCACTCCTGCTAGGGGAAGTCTCACAGTGTGGGGAAGATACCCCAGACCCAAATGAGGGGGAGAAAAGCATGACGTGGAAAGACAGCAGGGATTCCTTTCCTTTCATCTCCTGTGCTTTCATTTCCATCAAGGAGGAGGAAGTTGGAAACTCATTTCTTTGAGTAGGTTCTCCCCATTTCAGAGACAGAAGAAGAAGATGCTGAGTAACAGCAGGATCCAGAGGTGGGTGAGCCTGCTCTGTGTCTTTGCAGAACATGCACAACTGCCCCAAAGTGAAGAAAATATTGCAATTTAATATTTATTGCTGAGCTGCCCCATTTCATCAGGTCACTCTTTTCCACTCTGATGTGTAAGTGCCACAATTACCTGGCATGCTGCTGTAAATGAAGATTTCTGTAGAAAAAAGAGGACAGGAGTGTCCGAACTGTCACTATATTTCCTACAATCCTACAAAGTTTACTAGAGTGGTTGGTGGGTTTAGCAGATTGTCATCCTGTAATTATATGTTGTGTCTCAAGACTTATATTAAAGCTGGGGATGGAAGACTTAGCTGAAATGTGTAAGACTCTCTTTATTCAGAAAAATCTGCCTGGAAAGCTCATAAGAAAAGGCTTTCCTGTGAGATTTTCTCTACTTCCTACTTGAAGAGAGGCTGGAAACCTGAGAAGAGTAATTCTGTTCCAGCTAAAGTGGGTAGGTGCCAAGGGTTTAGAAGGCTGGGGGAGAGGCGAGGGGAGGAAAAGGGAGTTATACATTTTCTTCAGAAATTTGGGTCCATCTTGAGTTTTTTTGGAAGAAGCTAGTACTCACTTTTGTTTTGTCTGAACAAATTTCTTCCCTTCTACTTTGTCTAAATCACCTAGCTGAAGTACAGCCTGAGCCTGGCTTGCCTGAGAAGCCACATTGGATTAATAGGTTTGTTCACAAAGCCTAAATTGAAGTCTGTTTGTAAATCCTTGCAAGACCTAATGTGCTCCATGCACCTCCTGCCAGCACATGGAACCTCTTCCACGCTGCACACAGGACCAGCCCAGCCCACGTTGCTGGAGATGAGCTTGTGCCTGGCTTGACCCAAATCCAGAGCTGAGCTGTGTTTCCAAGATGGTCTTTGGTCCAGGAACATCAGTCAATATGAGCTTGTTTTGATGCGAGGCACTCCATTTTCCAAAAGAGCAGGCTTCATGTCCCTCTGCTGGTGCTGTTTAAGACATCTGGATTTCAGTTTTCAAAGTGCTGAGATAGCTATCATAACTGATAACCCCTTCACAGCTTGGAAACTTATGACCTGAAATTGGCTGGTTCTGGAATGGGAGACCACAGGAAAATCTTAAGCAGAAATTAGGGCATAAAAAGCAAAGCACCTGGCAAATTCTTTACCATGTTTTCACCCCTGAAGAGGAAAATGCACATGCATAGAAAGGAGGGACCGGAGGGACAAACCACAGTCCCTTCAGAGGTACACGATACCTCAAACTCCAGCCTGACTGATGAAAGACACTCCTGTCCCCGCCCCAAAAAGTGGCATCAGCAAGATGGCAGCAAAAACATGATTTTATCTTGGCTTCATCCTGTAAATGGCCCACAAAATGACTTCTGCCACTGATTTGCTGCCACCCTTCTCCAAAACAGTGATGGGTGCTGTAATTTTCAGGTGCCTGTATTGAAATAAAGCAGAATTGAGCTTTTTTTTCAATCCCTCAAATGTTTTCTCTCTTGAAACCAGTTCCTGCCACAGCCAAGGCTCTTCCAGGAGAGTAGCTCTGTCCTATACTGTGCTACCAAGAATAAACACTCTGCGAGCATAAGTGCCAAAAGAGGAAAAAAAAAAATCCCTCCCTTTCATTTTTTTCTTTCCTTGCAAGGCCCAACATGCTGTCTTTGGACAGATTTCAATCCTGCTTTAATTCATTAAAAAAGTGAAACAAAATCACCATTTACATCCTTGACAGCTGGCAGGTTTTATGTGTTCTTACTGCTTCTGCCAAGTCCAAAAAAAAAAAAAGTTTTCATTCAGCTCTGTCATGGATCTTTGGAGTGCTGGAAGTGTGAGAGATGTCAAAATGTACTCATACCAATGACATACAGTACCTGAAGGCAGGAACGTATTATGCTAATGTACTATTGTAAAGGAAGTTACAATTCTCCTTTTCACTTGAAAAACAAAACAAAACAGACCAACAAAAAGCTCCATGACAACATCAGAAAACATACCATTCTTGAAAGAGGCAGCATTTTGCTTTCCTCAAAGCCTTCTGACACGTTCCAAGAGCTTTCTGTTCACCAGATTGCATTCCAGTCTATATTAAGGGGCAAAAAATGAAAGAGAAAAGAGGCAAAAATCTGCTGGCTTATTAGCATTTCTTGATTCCTGTTGCTCCCATGAGGTGAGAATGGTTGTGCAGTTCAGGTGCTGGGATGGGCTGCCCACAGGGGCTGCCAAAGTGCTGTGGGCAAATCCTGCTGCTGCTGCTGCAGACCTGAGGAACTCGACCCTTCCCTACTGGTATCAGGTCCATGGAACGTAGGAGTTCACAGCCCTACGTGGTTATATTTGCAACATGCCACAAACAGGGGAAATGGAAATATTGTAGTGATTGCAAGGCAGTGATAATAGTGCCCTGCAGCTGCTTTGGTAGAAACAGGAGCAGAAATGCCACTTGGATTTCGATGGGGGCAAAGATAAACTAGGAACTGGCCCTGCTGATGTTGCATTTCCTTGCCTGGCTGCCCATCCCAAGGAAATGCAAATGTGACTTAAATCCACCTAAGCACAAGTGTAAGAGGCGAAACTTCCTGTTTCCACCCTGCACAGCTGTTTATATTAAAGAGAAGCCCTTCTGGAAAGAAAGAGGAGAAGCACCCCATGGTATAATTACAAGCCATGAGCACACCCCTGCTATCATTTCCAGAGGCGTTTGGGAGGGAGCTGCCACAGCCCTGGGAACTGAGTCCTCGCTCAGGAAGGACAGATGCCAGATCATTATTCTTGGCTTTCAGATAGAAAATACCTTATGGGCATAAGATGCTATTTACTGCCTGCAGTACATTTCAAAGAACAGCTATCTTGTCAATCACACGCTCTTTGTATTGCTTGACTAGGTCATTTTAATTTTGCTGTGGTTAGTTATTTTGGAATCAGTGTTATTCTTATGATCAGCTATCCCTTATCTAGGGTGGTGAGAATAGCTTGGGGTTGCGACTTAAAGACCACAAGTATGACTAGTCTTGGCTCTGAACCTCGGAGACCCATAGGCACAGTCTTTTCTTACAGAATGCAATCATTGTGGCATGCACACAGCCCTGAGCTATTTCACTTATTAAGCCAACAACTGCTTAAAATGGCAAAGCTGCTCTTGGAAAAAACCAGCTTGCTGCTTTTTGCCTGTACAAGATCCCTTTTGATACACATAAATTTTTAGAAAATCTAGGCCTGGGGCAATTGTCTACCTCTGAGATGCAGTTACAGCAGGATAATGAGGAGACTCTCAGTTACATTGCTGCGCTCATCTTCACCTGCACTCTTGTGGATGCAACAGGCAGAAAGGATTTGTTCTCCACCAGAGTTACTTTACAAAAAACCCACACCAGTGGAAATGTGGCTTTGTGTGCATATCTGGTGTCAGGGGGATCCAGAAAAACACCAGCTGAGGGAGCAGGAATAGTGTGGTGTCTTTTACCAGAGCTGGTTCTGGGAAGTTTCTGGAATGTGTGCCTGTGAGGGTGGTGAGGCACTGGTGCAGGTTTCCCACAGAAGGTGTGGATGTGCCATCCCTGAAAGTGTTCAAAACGAGGTTGGATGAGGCTTTGATCAACCTGGTCTAGTGGAAGGTGTCCCTGCCCACGGTAGGAGGGTGGAATGAGATGATCTTTCCAAATTCCTCTCCAACCCAACCCAATCTATGATTCTCTGATTGTCAGTGCTGTTTCTCAGAAATCCTGGGCTGTTGCAACCTGAGCCACTGGAGAGGGGATGTGTGGATGTTGTGTCGGCTGACCAGCACAGAGTTTTCTCACAAAATCTTTCATCCACAGCTTCTCTGGACAACCTTGTCTGCGTATAACCATAATCACGCATTTCTTATGCTGGAATTGGTTTTCAGCTCCCCTTCCCATGCAGGTTTCAGTGCATGGCACGCTGGCTGTGCTCCCCATGGGGAGCAGCGACCCTCACCAGGCTCTGATCTGTGGCTGGACACGTGCAAAGTGCTGGCAGCTCTGGGAGCTTTTGAGATAAAATGCACTTTCTGAAAGTAAGATTACACTTATTACTGAGGAACTGTTTATTTTATTTGGTATCTTTTCAAATCATTTAATTATCATATTAGTTGTGTTCATAGCTTATATTCTAAGGGCACAATTGTGTGAGTGAATGAAAGATTGCCTCCTGCCAATTTCATTGTACAAACAGCCTGGAGCTCTCTCTGCTTTAAATATATATCCAGAAGTGGGCTGAATGTGTGTGGGAAGTGGAGAAAAACTTTGGAAACAAAAGGAGCTCTTACCCAAGATCTCCTTTGAAGACTTTTATTAATTTTCTAAAATAGCTAATGATCCTTTGAAGACTGGGGAAAAAAAAGAAGTAGTTCTGTACTCTGCTCAATGCTGATCAAATGGTTCCCCAATGGTTTACAATCAATAAGATTTTGCTTTGGCCCTATCAAGGTAAATATAAAAATAAAATCACAAAATTCTGCTATTCCACATCTGGGAAAGTTCTGCTTTTCCACGTGAAATATATGGCAAGCCTGGAATATTGGGATTGCCAAAAAAGCATATCTCCACACCATATAAACAGTGCAGTTGAAAAAATTATTACCTTATGAAACTTATAGCCAGGAGGGTTATAGAAAATTTATATATAGTGGTATAGAGAAATCAGTAAATAGAATTGCTATCTAGCATGTTTTGTGGTTGGTTTTTTTACATATATATATATTCCTAGTTATTCTCTTTGGATCGGGGAGTTAAAAATGCAATGGCACAAGAATTCAGAAATATTTCTAGAAAGGATAAAAGCAACTTCCAGAAGAGGTTGTAGAACACCTCAATATGTCAAAATGATATTATTCCTTATCCTCCTCCCAAAGAAGAAATCACAATGTTTCATCTGAGAAAGCATTTTGGTTACAATGCAGTGATGCATTTTTCACAATTGCATTTTCCAGCTGAAATATTCTTCTCTCAAGAGTCTTGGTTCATCCTATCCTGTTTCCCTCATCTGCTGGTATTTCATGCTGGAAAAGCATCTCCTCTCTGCTGGAAAAACCTGTGACCACCTTGTATTCTAGGTCAGAAAGCTCTGAATGGCATCACACTGGTCAGCTCCAGCTCCATATTCCCAGCCAGATGTTCCACAGAGGGGCCAGGGGCTGTCCTCACAACAGCTGGGGACCGTAAGGCACCTGCACAGAAGCTTCTGTGCCTCTCCCAGTGACCCCAGCTGCAGGAGCATTGCTGTGTGCTGAGGCCCTGGAATGTTCCTCACCCAGCTGTGCTCTGCTGGACGCTTCCCAGTGGACTGGAAGAGGACTGCTGACAGCACGGTGACACTAACCTTGGCCAGCTGACAACCAAAAGTTGCCTCCACACACCCTGGATTGGACCCGGTGTCCTTCCTTTGACCCTCAGCTCCTTCCTCTGGCTCTGAGTAATGAGTGTAAGCAATCCCAGCTATTCCAATATATCTTTTCCCTATTTTTCTTCTAGCAGAGAGGATATCCCTCCTTCATTGCTCATAGTCAGATTTGTCTTCTAAAGAAGTGGACACATCTGGTGGGGGGTTGGCGAGCCTGAGCTCATGCATTGGGAAGGGTTCATGGAATACTCAGTACTTCTTGGGGAAACTTGGGATAGCAACCTCCTCACAGCTGGAGGATTCCCTTTCCAGTATCTGAATAAAACACACATGCTGAAGAGCAGGATCCTAGACTGGATCCACAAACTGGACATGCTTGGGGCTTGTCCTCTTGTATAATATAAAAGAAAGGGCAGAAAAATGCTTTGCTGAGCACTGAATTCCCCGGGAGAATATGACTGAACTTGTCTGCAAGCACGTCACTGTCATTTGCATTGTTTGCCTCAGATTCACCCTGTCCTGTCCATCTGTGAGTATTGTACTGCAGACAGTAACAGTTATATCAAACATTACACAATTTGGGAATGTGGGATGCTTTTTATTCCGAGATTTCCTAAATATGTCACTGGCATGTTTTCCCATTCAATTGTAAGTCAAGACTGGTTGCAGAAGACAGTCATTGAGGGGGTAGGCCGCAGTTGTCACCCTATTATCAATGTTATCATCAGTATTATCAATATATGGCAGCAAAGTTCCCCTCTGTCTGTCTGCATGGGAAAAGTCTTAAATGTAAACCCAGAAGCTTCTGCAACAGAGTAAGAAAATCTCCCTAAATAATTGTGGACCAGAGAGATAAGAAATTCTTCTCCGTGAATGTGTGGGACATTGTACACCATGTGTCTGTCTGAAAAACAAAAATGATCAAGATGAAATCTGAAGAGATTTAAGATGCAGAACTAAAATGCTGATGAGTCTCTACTGACTCTACTGGAAATGTTGTTGTCAGTGTGGGGCCAAAGTTACACACCACTGATGTACAATCAGACAATCAGAGTGCCAGATAAAATTACAGAATCTTAATTATGTTTTTAAAATGCTGATTGTTCATTACATAGTGTTTTTTTAGCTCTGTTGCTCTGAGCATCTCCCTGTCCTAAAGACTGCTGTGTCTGAAAACTCAGAGTGGTGGTCACAGGGGAATAATTTTCCTCTTCCTCAGCTTCCTACAGTGGAAAATGTCTTCAAATGAACATAAAGAGCAAGGCAGCAGCTTGCAAAAAATGCAAAGTCAAGCTTACCTGTGGCCCACCTCTGCAGCAATCTTGCTTACACATCAGCACCTCAGGAACAATCCCTACTTCATTCACATTCCTCAACAGCAGCCTTTATTATATGGTGCACCACATCCTCACATTAATTAGCACCTCACCGGCAGGCTGAGGATCATTTTTCAAAAGGACTGCAATTAACAAAATAAAACAAATCTCTCTTTAGTTCGAGCAGCATGGCTTCTCGCTCTTCAAAGTGAGGGGGTCACATTGTTGCTTTCCTCTGCAAACCAGTAATGGAAATATTTCCCAACACAGGGTGGTTTTCACTTGCCTACCACCTTTTGCCTGAATATTTGAAAGGACTTGGCAAAAGGGAAGGGCGGGGAAGGATATTGATTTTCTTTGATTTTTCTTCAGTTTATCTGGGGAGTTGGAGGCAAAGAGGTGGTAAGTAACTGGCCTCAGGTTACAGGATGACTCATGAGCAGAGTCTGGTTTTGTTGGCTCTTGGATTATTCTCCCCACCAGATAATTCAACAAACACAAGGATTTCACTGCAACTCAAAATTTGGTAACGTGTCTGCGACAGCTGGGGAGCCAGAGAGCTCTTAATGGCAATGAACACAGTGCAATCAGTTGAAATACACTGTGTTCCTTTGGATGCTTTCATGATCTTCCCTCTGTGGGGAACACCCTTAATAGAAAGGGTTGAAAGATTCCTTTCCCTGTCTTTTAAACAAATTCTGTGGAAAAAAAATTTCTCGACCGAAAGTTTTGTGTATCAAAACAGGTTAGATTTGTCATTAAAATACTGTGGCTGAAAAAGTGTCAACAAAACATAAAAATATTGTCTGTCAGTAGTAATCCAGCTCCCTCAGGGGCAGCCAGAGAGTGCCATGGCCTCCAGGCATGATTTTCTGGCTGGATTGGCCCTTCTATGGATGGGAATGTCTTTTCCTCTCCAGAACTGTTGCCGGGCTCCAGAAGCCAGGGCTGCCTGAGGCAGGTCCCACGAATTCCCATGATGGACTTGCTAGTGGTGTTTGATTTTGCCGGTGGGTCATTCAGCTGGTGTCATGGCCAGAGTGGCAGAGAAGGTAAGCTTAGAAAAACACTGTATTGCCTCTGGAATGCAAATTTCTCTTTTGGGCAAAACTGGTTATCTAAAAAAACATAAGAAAAAAGAAAAAGGAACCCCATTCCTCTCTCTCCAGGTGTCTCCATAGGGCCAGCACCCTCATTGTGGGGCAGCTAACAAGGCAATTCAATGATTTGACCTCACAAGCATGGCAAAGGCCCTAAGAGAGACTTCCAAAATCACCCCAAATAACCTCAGAAAGGAAAAGCTAATTTTCTACACTCAGTTCAGCCCTGTTTGCCTGAAACACGGCAAAGCCACATGGAATGCTGTGCTGTGGCAGTGCCTTTGTGACACCAGCAATATCTGCGCTTTGTTATGAACTTTTAGGGCCTCCATGTGGCAAGGGGTGCTGTTGGCAAGCACATGTTCCTTCCCCATTAAATACTCCTGTGCTGTGAGAAACTATGAGTGCTGGTGGGTTTTTAGCACCTGGGAAGAAGAATAATGCTACATCACTATTGAAGATGGCAGAACTTACCCAAAAATGTCTTGATTTTTTGGGATCCAGACTGTATGGAGCATATTATTGCTGATCAACCCTCTCGCACAAATCTCTCTGCTATACTTAGAGACCTAAAA
This sequence comes from Oriolus oriolus, assembly GCA_013400235.1. NCBI lineage: Eukaryota > Metazoa > Chordata > Aves > Passeriformes > Corvidae > Oriolus > Oriolus oriolus. Next base: position 238,008 of record VXBT01005032.1, read on the forward strand.
ACTAAAAGAAAAAGTAATGAAAAAGGATCTGGGAAAATCATCACAAAGGGATCACATAAGGGCTATACTGGAGGTGTCCCCTGCAGGCATTATTCCTCTTAATAGGGCAGCGTTTAGGGCAAGTCAAAAGAAAGCTGCTGATCAGGAAATAATGGTGCAGGCTGGAAACACCCCGCACCCTGCACAGCCCACCAGCTGTGTGCTGCCTCCAGCCAGCACCATGAAAGGAAACAAACACAGATTAGCTGCAAAATTATTATTATTACAGCTCCCTTGAATCATCATTGTTATTATTATTATTATTATTGCTGTTGTTGTTATTATGCTCAGGCCATTAAAGACTGCGGTTTAGTGTCAGAGAGGTGAAGCCGTGGTTTCAGGGATGCTCTTGGGAAGGGTATGTTTGTGCTGCCTCAAACCTCTCACTTGCCCTGTTTTCCAAGCAGTCCCATAACTTCTGATAATGCACTCTAACAATTTTTTGCCACCACACATCAAAAAAATCATCCTGAGAAGATTCTTCCAGGCTGAACACAAGGGCACACCTTCGGGCAGTTGTGGCCACAGCAAAAAATGTGTATTTCCCTGGCAGCACTGCTTGCCTTTGGAATATGTTTGAAAATACATGGAACGAGGTGTCCCTGTTTGCTTTTCGCACTGACAATGGCCAGAGCTCAGGTTACAAGTACATCAAGTCCCTGCTAAGAACACCAAAGAGTAAAAGTGCATGGCTTCTGAGTGAACGTGGGCTTTCCAACAAACCTGGTACTATTCCTGTGATATTTCCCCAGGATGATGCTCTCCTCTCCACAAAATCATTAGATTCTCTCAATGGGTGATGGAGAGGGAAAATATGTATATATTCAGGTAGGGTACATCTTTTTTTGGTGGCAAATCAGGCTACAGCTCTTCCCAGCAACTTCCTTTCAAAGAAACCTAAAGCACATCAGCCTCAAGAAGAAGAAAAATCCTTGTTTTCCAAAATGATGGATATTTCACTTCCTGTTACATTGGGAAAGATATCAATGCACTTGTGTTGAACATCAATCAAGAGCAAACCAAATAATTCCTGTCAGACCTAATGTGTTAATGAGGATAAAATGTTACATACTCCTGGTCTATACCATTTCAAGTTATAGAGGACAAGTCTTAACAGCCAGTGATACTCCATGCACTGCACCCACCTCACTAAATCCAGTGTTTCTCCAAAACACCTAATTTAATTTAAAGCCATGGACCCCCACCATAGCCAGCAGATTAAACAAGAATGTAAAAGACAGTCCTAAACCAGTTGTATTTTTCTGAACATTTCCACCTCTTTACATTAACTGTAATTTCTTTGATTACAACTCAGTTTTTCCCCCCCTTTATGCTGCTGAGAGAGCTTCACTCATGGTCATTGTTTCCTTTACACCACTGATTAATCAGCCTGCTCCCCTGCTTGTGTGGGGTTCTCATGTGAGTGTGAGAAAGCAGCACTGATAAACCAAGGAAAATGTGAATGCAAAACCACAAAGGAACTGCAAGCATCACCCAGGCCAGGTGCAGGCTCTGAAACTGGGTGTTTCCAAGCCATCTTAGGATCAACTTACAGTTAATATTGTCATTGTTGGGTTACCAGGTTTGTTATGCTCTGAGCTCTGGGCATTACTCCTTTTTGGGGTACATCCTAAGAGATTCAAGTTCCACCTACCAAAGATATTCAGAAGAAAACATCTGGCCTTGAAATTACATTGGGAACCAGAGAGCTGCTTATTAATAAATAAAATAGATAAATATTTTAAATGAGACTTTAAGTTCTTTAAGCAGAATTGTGGGAGTAGCATTATCCACTGTAGTTACTGGTGCACAGTTACCCTCACTGTGTCCTCATTAAACTGCAGAAAAACTAGACCATTTTTAGATTTTATTATTTCTGCCTCCCTTTCGGTGATGATTTTTTCTCTTCAGAGCTTGCTGCCCAGCCCCCTCCTCTGGCTGACCTTCCTCACAGGGTACATTCTGTTTCCTACCAGCCCTTTTCTGTTCCATCCCATCCCATCCCATCC
>VXBT01005032.1:240063-416271 GCA_013400235.1 Oriolus oriolus
CCCATCCCATCCCATCCCATCCCATCCCATCCCATCCCATCCCACCTGAAGGTGTCCAGCCCAAAGCCTCCAGGATGAGGACCATGCCAGCTGCTCCGTGGGGAGCTGAGCTCTGGGACAGGCTTCAGTGCCCTGTTTGAACTCTGAGGGGAATCTGTACCCAGCCACCCGGAGCAGCTGCCAGCAGCAACCCACAGCCCTTTCATGCCCCCTCCCTCGCGTTTTGCTCCAGCTGCCAGAGCTGTTATCCCTCCTCTCTTCCCCCCTCCCCAGGCATTCAGGGCCACAGCTGTTTGATCAGGTCACGGTCCCATTGTCTCAGAGCCACTGGCAACCAGCACGAAAAACCACTGGTGGAGAGATCAGATTTCCCCTCCCATTCCTTTTCCACCAACAGGGAACTCTGCCCTGCTCATCTGAGGGCACAGTGGACATCAAGGCTGCATGGTGGCTGCTGGGGGCCTGGGAGGGCACACACCTCTAAAATCCATTTATTCTCATTTTCCATTTAATTCCCTCTCCCATCAATGCCTGCAGAAGGAAGAGCAGGTGAGCAGTGCAGTGGAGTGCTGGTCATGCTACTGCTCCTTCAATCACATCATGAATTATAAAACAGATCACTTTGTTTGAGTGTGAGGTACCAGGAAACTTTTGGATGTCCCTGATGTATGATCTCATGCAGACAAGCCACCTGTTAGTGGGCTGCAGCACTCATAAACTGGTCCTGGGAATGCTTCTCTCTTCTTCATCTGGAGATGTCTTCTCTGTTGTCCAGGAGAGCTGGTCTATCTGTATGAAATATCTATTTACTCTGCAGAAATTGCCATTAAAATATTGGCTTGGCAATATTTTCCATTAGGAATTCCTGAGCTTTCCATGCTCCCGTGTGCATGCAGAGCTATTTGTCTGCATGTGCATACACTGCAGGAAGAAAATGTGAGCACTGAAATATAAATGCAACCGTTCAGGTCCAGTGGACATCATAAAAGGTGGGAAATCATAGAATGAATCATTGTTAAAGAAAACCCAATCAGCAACCAATAAGCAGCAAGGAAGTTTTAAAGGTTGTTGTAAATTTGTCTGTGACTCCAGTTAAATTGCTTTCCATAGATAACAAAAAAATTTTTGAAATTTACCTTCCAGAATTTTCTTTGCTATGCCTCTAACAAAGTTGTTAATAGATTCTGTAGGAGGTCAGTGCTTTAATTTTAATTTTTTACTTATAACTTCAGAAAAAAAATATTGATGCTTTAAACATTTTTAAAAAAAATTTTCCTCTCCCTTTCTTCCTTTTTCTTTTTTTTTTTTGCCATCACCTGTGACCGACAATCTAGTAGGAATGTATGTGTGTCATACAGTGAGAGACAGGGAGAGCAAGGAGCAATGGGCTCCATTTCAGCGTTCAGAACCAGGAGCCTTCCACTGCACTTCACCCCAAATCTAGCAGAAAACCTCTTCCTCAGACATGGGTCTTGTGCCAGCTTCCAGACAGATATTCCATTTCGTGTTGATTTTGGATATGGAGTCAATATAGGCCTGATCATGGAAACAGAGTTCCAGCTTTAAATGTCAAGAGGCAACTGGTTTCTCCTGAATGCTTTTAAACACTTTCAGCCCTTTGGATGAAAAATGCCTGTTTTACCATTAGTCATTTGGAGTGAGAGCACTGGATCTGAAGAGCCAGCTGAACCCTACAAATGCACAACTTCTTGATCACCCTTTGCGTTGCATCAAGTACCTAAAGAAAAGGTATTCATACAAATGATTCATGTGCCAAGTGGCTTTCCTTTCATTCCAAAAAAAGATGAGAGGTTTACATACGTAAAAAGCACAGCTCCATGTGCAACACTCTTCCCAGTGCACTTTCAGGCAAAATAACAAGCTGGATGCCAAGACTACAAGTTGTCCTAACAGCAAATCCAGCTGTCATTAATGCAGGTATCCATCCTCCAGTGGAAACAGCCTCCATCAACAGCAGACAGCTGTGGCTTTTAATATAATTCAGTGGCAGATAATACAAAGCAGTACTTTCACAGCCGGAGCGCGGATGAAAAATGACACAGCCCAGGAACATGACAAGTAACAGGCCTGCGGGGTGAAGTTCTGACTGGCTTTAACTGGAAAGCTTGTTTTCTCTCGAGCACACGTTTGCCAACTTCGAATGGCACTTACTATTTTTGGTAAAGTTGTTGCAAGCCCTCACACAAGCTTCATCCAGCACCAGTTCAATGGTATATGATAATCATTTGGTATTAAATACTGGCAACAGAGCCAGAAGGTTTCCTTCATGCATCCTCCTACCACTGCCAAGGCAATCAAATTAATTCTGTTAACAGCCTGCCAAGTCAACTAGCCCACTAAACTGTCCTGCCTTGAGAGAGAAATCGAGCCCTTCCCATCAAACCGTGCCGTTTTCCTGCGGAGCGCGACGGCTGGAGCCCTGCCAGCGGGAACCACTGCTATCATCATGCGATGCCATGCGATGGCTCTAATGAGCTGACATTTCCTGTTGCTAAATTGCCACGTCTGGAAGCCAAAGCAAATAGTGCTCAACCCCAGCAGAAACCAGACGATGGTTTCTGACTTCGCCCTCTGCCTTCTGTTCCCTCGCTTGCGACGTTTCTCCATCCGAAGCTGCCTAGATAAAGAGGGACGAAGTAAAAAACTGCTCCTGCAGCATATGGAATGTATCAGGCTGCTCTGCAGAAACCAAGCTGTCTCATGCTGCTTCCCCAGTCCTCACAGAGCACTCTGCAACTGAGCCATTCCCTGTTAATCACAACAAGGAGCTGCTGTGAGCGAGAACCACAACCATGGGCACAGGTTGCCCACACTGGCCTGGCTCTGCTGCTTTGCCCCAATCCCACACCTGAGCTCAGATTTCTTCCATGTATTTCCCTCTCTTCTGGCTGCATATTTCACCACCAGCAGTGGCAGATGGGAGATTTCACACACCCTTTCTAGGATCTCCAGGAAATCAGTGCAGAGCACTGAAGTAGCTGTCATTACTACATCTCCTGAGTCTCTCGTTATCACCATTTGGCACAGTGAAATCTTAATGCTTCTCTTCAGAATGATTTTTCACCTGAAGATTTTCATCTAAGGGACCACTCTTTGGTGAGGGTCAAATCACCAGTGTGTGTTGAAATCACTGCAGTTTTAAGCCCAGCAATTCTCACTGACACATCTGAAGCAGAGGCGCAACAGGTACATCCCAGGAATATTAATGGGAAGAAAAATTACAGGCTCAGGCTGAAAAACCAGGCAGCAATCCTCTGGGAATCTTAACACAAGCTCCTCAGCATGAAAAGGAGCTATTGGATAAGCTGAGCTGAACAAGCATGACAGAGATGTTTTGCTAGGAAGAGGGTGGAAATTATGAAAAATGGCACATAGAATTTTTTTTCACCCACTGACAGAAGGCCATGAGGTTCAAGGCAGTGTCATTTTTCTGTGTCACTTTCTAGGCTAGGATAGAGATGGGATTTTATCTACCTGCACCAAGCTGCTTTCTAAACACTATGCATTAAATAGGGGCCTGCTTTGCTGGCAGCATAGTTTACTTCATGGCCTTTATTTTTGCCCTCCAAATGGTACACAAATTTCATAGATCTCGAGCTGTACTTGCAGCCTTTTCCCGAAGTCACAGCACTGGTAGTCTTGGCTGTCCTCCATCAACTTAACTATTAAGTCTCAAAAGTCTGTTATAGATTTTATAGGCTTGGGGGAAGCGCATTTTGCTTGTGTGCAGGCACTCATCTGTTCAGTTCAGTTTGCTCTCTTTTGTAGTGGCACATTTCATGTTTGTGGCATCAATAAATAACTAAAAACTATTCCACCGATCTCTTTGGATTACGTTGAAGTCAAGGAATGAAAATTATCTAGCATGGAAAAATGTTTCTTCTGGCAGCAGTGTGCTTCATGCAGCAGTGACACTAAAAATCAGCAGCGCTGTGAAGAACTGAGAGTGTCTTTACAATTCCAGTTTTCTGTGGGTTAAAGTAAGTCACAGAATCATAGAATCTTTAAGGCTGGAAAAGAGAACATCGAGCACAACCTTGGATATAGAAGTCAGTGCACTGTGGTTCCATATGATCCCTACAGGCACCACATACTCCGTAGAAATTTGAAAGCATCCACTTCATTCCTTCCCACAATAACATACCAAAGATTTTCAAAGCTACTTAAAGCATAGGGACAATTAATAAAGAAAATTGGTACTGACATGGATAAGAATGATTTTGCTCTGTAAGCACAGAGAAAAGCCACTGATGGCACATATTGCTCTGGTCCCCACCCCAGCAACTGGACCAAGACCTGGGCAGCCTAAGCCTGCATGGTTGCACAGAATCAAAACAGGTTCTGCCTTTGCCTTTAATTAATGTTGCAATTCTGAAATTACTAACTGGGAAGAGCTGCTGCTTACCCAAGGTACTGAACTATTTTGTGAAACCTGGGCCATGGGCTACTGTATGCAAAAGAGATGCAAAGAACTATATATATTGCTCAGGTGATCAAAAGGTCAATAATATTAATATATAACCTTCACTTCTCAGGCTTTTCTTCAAAACCTTGGTGTAGCAAAGGAAAAAAAAAGCACGGCCAATTTTAAATTCATAAGACTGAGTTACATAAACAAGGAAATAAAGCCTGAAAACCTCCCTTGCCCCATACCAAGAACAAATCTGAATCCAGTCAGGAGCAAGGTGGGGTTTTCAATACAGTGGACCTTCTTCTGGAGTTCTTAAAGTGCACAAATGTAAGTGGTTTCCAATTTAAAGACCTTGTTAGGCATGTATGTATATGTGTCTCATTTTCTACCTGAGTAGAAGGTCAGAAAATCTTGTCACATCAGTTTAAAAATAAACTATCACATTCCCATTACAGCAAAAGCTCAAGGCTTTGTTCTGAGATGTCAGTCTTGGATATTTTCCACCTTTGAGGAAACTGTGCTCTTTGATTTCTAACACTGGCATTTGCAGTGCTAGACAGCAAAACAGGTGGGTTTCAATGTGTTAAGTGGCAAAGGACATTCAGCAATTAGCTTTGGTGTAGAAATGGGTTTTGTTTTAAGGACAGTATCACCTGAAAACTAAATAAACAGTATTTAAAATATAGGGGGAATTACTTGCAATTCTTATGTTTGCAAAAAGATATTTTTGACTTCGTGTCAGATAAAAGCCCCCAGGATCTGCTCTGCTCTCTTTCAACCTGGAGCAAAATGCAGGAAGTAAAATTCAAACGTTTTTCCATTCGTATTTGCATCATATTTGCTTTGGGCTAAAGGCACATGAGGCGTGCTGCCCTGCTGCTGGAAGGGTGAGCACTTTGGAAAGGACAAGCAAAGGAAGGTTCCATCCCGCCACGATGGTATCCATTAATTGATTAAGAGAATGTTGTGTCATTTCTGAACAGGCTCAGTGTCAAACTCCTGCTTCTCTCCAACTCTGGCAGCATTAACAGCGTGCTGTTGATACAGTGGCTCGAGGTCTCTCACTCTGACAGCTCTGAAAGAGAATTTTGGAAGGATTTAGTGGTTTTGAATAGCTTATTTCACTAACCCATAAAGAAACACTTTCCTTCGACACAAGCACGAGTGGTTATTTTCTATACTTAAGATGGCCAAGGTAAAGAAAACTCAACAGCGTATTTTTAAATATTTTATCTTTACACAAGCCTGGGTTATGCAGACCACAAAGCCGTATACATACTTCACAGAGAAGGTAATAATATCTGACAAAATCTCAAGAACTGTCTAACTCACATGCCAAAACTTTTGAGAAGGAGTATGAAATTAGAAAAACATAGTCCCAACAGAAATATTATTAAGGATAGGAACTTCCCCACCTGATGAGAAGCTGCATCTTGTGCTCGTCTCTAGAGATGGAGAAGCAACAGAAGTCAACAAATTCTCTGCATTTCCGACAGTACCACAGTATAATATCAAATACCCATTTTTTTTGTTCTAAGTCTGTGCTAAAAGTGGTCCTTCAGTCATATGCAGAACCAATCCATTTATCCTATAGATTTCCTAACTTCCAGAGTGAGAGTGTGAGAGAGCTGTAGGAGTGAAGGAATTCAGACTTTTCCCAAAGTTCTTGGTAAGTTCTTAGCTTCCCCTTTTCTGTGGGCTCTCCTCACTTCCAGGATTTTCTCAGCCTTGGAAAAATACCCCTCCTTGTGTTTTTGAAAATTAAGGAAAGAATGGTGGTGTGATATGTGATGAAAAGCAATCAAGTCAAACCCCATCCATACAAACCTGAGAAAAATCTGAAAAGAAAACAATGTCTCCATCAGAGAATTGTTACAACACATGGCTGTAATAATTGTTATAATATTATACTATTTTCCTTAGCAACAGCCTATGGTTTGTTTAGACTATGTAAGTTTTGAAGACGCTGACATTTCAATGATTCAGGGGATAACACAGTTGGATTCTTGTTAAACTACAAATGAAGTTTAATCTCATTTCATAAATGACCCCTGATTAAGCTTGTCCAGCCTCTCAGATGTCAGAGGACAGCTACCCTGACACAAGAGCTGAGCTGACTGAGAAAAATAACTGGAGAGGACCAAAATAACACCCATAATAATTCATCCTACCATTTCAGTCTGAAAAGGAGGAGATTGTTCCTGTTTCGCACAGACTTGAAGAAAGTGACTTTCCCAGGGTCACCCACCAGTACATGGACTGGAGTCCCAGTTGCCAGGATCCTCTCCCCATTAGGTCACAGAGGAGATGCTTCATTCAGTGCTGTCCATTCCTTTGAATTTCTAGGGCCATTTATGCCTTAAAATGTTATATTTGGGATACCTATCTAGGTATCTTCATCTTTTGGTGACAATTCCCATTGCAGTGATCTTTGTGATTTCCTAACAGCCACCAACCTGGGTCAGAAATAAGGAAATGGAATAGAAAATAAAGAAATGGGTTGCTTTGGAAGGCTCTGAGAGCAAGCACAGATCAGTTTTTGTTGTGGTAGCAGTAACACCGTATCCTACTGTCCCGCTTTCCCATCTGGAATGACAGCAAAGAGAGCTGAGAAGTCACCCTGGTGGCTGCAATGGGAACCAATTGCTTTTCCCTGTCCAGGAGCCATCTGATCTGTTTGCATTCAAATCCTCTTGTGGAAAGAGTTATGGCTCTCTGAATATTGTTCTTAGTCATACATTTATTAGATAGGAAATATTTTCACTGAGCACTTATTAGAAACATTATAGAGCACTTCAACACTTTCATATGTTTAGCCAGTCTTATTCTTTGCCTTCATGATTCCCACTGTCCCATTCCCTCTCCAAAATGAAAGAAAATGATGATTTAATTCAGGAGACATGCTGAGGGCATAACAGCTGTGGTTTTGCTGCTCCACACTCTGACTCAGGGTCTTCTCCAAATCCCCAGATGGAATCAGTGCAACTATTTCATTGCTTCAAAGGGGGTTTGGACCAGGCTTTTTTCCTGATCCTGGGGAAGTCACTCTGCCCCCTGTGCTCAGCACACTTCTGAAACAGAGAACCTGTGTTTGAACTGGCTTGGGAGCTGCCATGGACTAACCATGAGTTGTCGTGGTGATGGAGAGGGAAACAGTTAATGGTCCAGCCACTACTAACAGGAGTTGGAAAGAAGTAACTTCTGTTTGTATTTCATTGTTGTTTAAAGCGCTCAGAACCAAAAAAGGAAATATCTGATGATTGAGGCTGTGTTTCTGTTGACTTTCTTCCCATTTATGTTTTCCTTAGCACAAAGAAATACTTCCTCAGCACAGAAATGTGGTATTAAGGGGAAGGTGTCAGAGGACAGAAGAAAAGTCTCTTTTGCACGAGGGCTTTTGTTTAGCAATTTTCAGGACTCGAGTATGAGAAAGGAGTCATTTCTCAGGCCCCAGTACGGCTGCTCCAGACACACCTGGCACTGGTGGGGGCCGGATGTGTTCGCAAGACCCTTCGGGGGATGCTCAGAGTCCCGGAGAGGGTACAAAGCCGTGCCCAGGGCCCGGAGCTCGGTGTCCGCCCCGCTCCGAGGCGCTCGGCTTTGCTGCTGGGGGATTCCTGGTTCCTCCCCACCCTGCTCCCCGCGTGTCCCTGCCTGCTCGCCCAGTCCTATGGCTCCACTGATTTATCTGTTCCTTCACGCAGAGCTCTCCAGCAACCCCGAGCCAGCTCCGGGAGAGGCAGCCGAGGCTCTCCAGCCTCTCCAGCCGTCGTGCCAGAGCGTGGAGTGAGTGCCCAGCCCCGCTTTTGCAAGGTTTTACGGTTCACGCTTCCATCTGCCTCCCTCCCCCTTTCCCTCTCTTCCCTTCTCTCTTTTTCTGTCGGATGCTTCAAGGAAAAGAAAATTTATGGAAGCGGTTCCAAGAGCTGTTTTCCCTGCCTCGGTGCTAGTCGGTGCATGCTCCCGGCTGGCTCAGCCCTCCCTTCCCTCTGCCCGGCTCCACAACTCCTTCACCTCACACAAAAGATGGATCATGTTACCCTTCACTTGCTGCCTCCTGGGCCCCAGCCCCCGGAGCTGGTGAGTGCATCCTTAAACGTGCCAGGTACATGCAGCTCCCTGCACCTCCTCTGAAGGATAAAATTCCCTTTCCACATTCCCACCCTGGGAAAAATGTGAATTTCAAGTTTTTTCCAAGACGAAAAAGTAAGTGATACTATCTTTCTGCACAGGGATGAGTGGTAAGAAACACAGGTTGTCTTCCTCTCTGCTTTAATCAGCAAATTGCTTAATAAATGTGAGCTAATAAATCAGAGTGGTGACATGTACTTGGTTTAGAGGACAGGCAGCCAGAGTGGCACCATGTCCTCCATCCCCAGGGCCAGCTTCAGGCATGGTCCAACAGGGAAGGCTGGACCCCCACTCCCTCCAGCCTCTTCTCCTCCCTCATGTGCCAAAAATCAGCTCAAATGTCATGGATGGCAAAATTAATTTTGCCCGGACTTCTGAACCCTCAGTGGTCACCCAAGCCCAAGCAGCAGCTGCAAAAGGCAGTTCTGCCCTCCCTCTTCCCTCCTTCTTGCTGCCCCTTCTTCTTTTGCAACTTTGCCACCCTCGTTTTCTCCCTGAATCTCATTTCAAGGCTTTCTGACTTCAGTGTTGCTCTGTCAGTGCTAAAATTGCAAAGAACAAAACTTTAAAAACCCAGATTCAGACTCGAACCTTGGCTTTGTGCTCCTCTTCTTCTAAACCCTGATGGCCATTTTTGTCTAGAGTTGGATCTTGATCTCAAGAGCAAATTTAAGAATTTGGGTTTTTTCACTGCCTCCCTGCCCCTGGTTCAAACCCAAAGCAAATCTGGGTTTCAGGGCCTGAATTTTCTCGTGCATATTTCTGTATGCAGACTGAGATCTTGCGTGTCAGGGATCAGTGACAGTGATTTTCTGGAGGTGAACTGGTAACTTCAAAATGAAGTGACAGCTCTGACAGGCCCTGAGTCTGGGGGCACCTGTGGTGCCCTTTCCAGGACTGCCAGGCTGAGAGAGACAGCAGCAGTATAAAAACAAGCCTGTTTTTAAAGGTTTGTCTCTTGGCCTTCCCTCCACGATGATGTCTCACCTACAGTACAGCCAGTGACTCATCCTTCAATTATTGCTGCTGTCATTCAGGTCCAAATTGCTCGGAGGAAGGGAAGTACTGACAGAGACACTTTGGGAGATTAAAATACCCGTGTCTGCGATGCTTTATAACAGCTTTGCTATAAGGAACCTGCTTTCTCCATGATTACTTTGTTATGAATTCACTTGTGCAACACATTCTTGGAACAGCACGGTTTGTTTCTGGAACCAGGAATCAGTGACAGGAGATTCATTATAGGCAGGGAATATTTTCTTTAAAGAAAAGCTGTCAGGTCAAGTCAGGCTTTTATATTGCTGTTTGTAAAACAAGGTGTTTACATACCTGTAAAGCTGCCACTTTTTTTTTTTTCTCTTTTGATGAAAGTCACCTTTAGAAATGCAGGTGGAAACAGTTCTTTGGCACTGAAAGCAGAGTGAGAGCAGGAAAGGCCAAGCAGCCATGCTTCCTTGCCCTTTCCTCCCCTTACAAGGTGCCATGCCCCTGGGAAGGCGCTCAAGATGTACTCCAAATCCAGGGATGTGGAATGTGAACCCTCAGCTGTCAGAAGCAGCCCGGCTCTGCCTGAGCTGTGACAAAGGGAAGGTGCAGCCTGGTGCCTGCAGCCTCCCTCCTGCCAATCCCTACATCTGTCCCCAGGGCCGTGGGAGAAACCCCTCTTTGTCACAAGGTTAATAATTAAGATACTCTAGCTGATAAATGAAAGTGCAAAGAACTCGGCGTACTGTGTATCCCTCCTCTCTGCAGGCAGCTACTCAACTCTTTTATCTGGATTACGATCTCTGAAGGAAAGTATAACTTGGCAATCATGGCCAAAGTGTTTAGACAATTCAGTCAATGGAAAACCCCGAGGGAAAAAGACAACTACAACAAAAACATGAAGACAGAGGGATGTAAGAGGAGAGCAAATCCCATTTGATCAACTGTGTCTTTAGACAAAACCCCTCCTCTCTTGCTCATGCTGAACACACCAGGACTTTTTCTTTCTCAGCTTCAGTTTGCCTCCCAAAGATGAAGAAAAGCAGGTGACCTCGACAAACAACACAAATTAATCTAGAAATTAGATGCTCATCTTAGAAATAGGAAAATTGCAAGCCAGGCAGGATCTCTGCGCTTCTGCTTTTCCTGTTCTCTGGGGCTGGTGGAGCTGGCACTGGATGTTTTAATTCTGGAGTGAACACTTCTGTCCCCTAATTTATCCTGCCATTTTGCCCATGCCCAGGAAAACAAAATTTGCATTCAGATAAACACAGACCCATTTCCAAGCCTACACAGACTATTTAATTAAGAGTTTCCAAGTGGAAACCGCACATTATTTCCCCAAATTAAGGGCTGCTCCATAGGAACCCTGGGATAAACAGAAACCAGGAGGCGAGGGGCCAGGTCATATCCTGAACTCCCACCCCTGCACGAGCATCAACTGCCAGGCTGTGCAAACACAGACCTGTGCCTCTGGAGGGAAAAATCAAACCCGAGGGCTGGAAATGCTCGTCCCCTCCGCAGCCAAAAACCTGGAGTGCAGCCAGGCTCCACAGGTCTGACTGCTGCGGGGAGGAAGGAGCTATAAGCCAGCAATTAGCAGCTCTGCTCCTAACAGGAAAGATTGCTGGGAAGCATAAATAGGGTGGCTGTTTACACGGGAGTTAGTGCAGGAAGTGGTGGTGATGATGATGGTTGGGGTTTTTTTCGGAAAGCTGCCTTGCCTGGGGAGGGATGCAGTTTGTCAGAGTCGCAGCACCTGGGCGAGGAAGAGCTTCATGCACAGAGGTTTGGGGCTGGCTTTAGGGATTTGCATCCCTGATGTTGTCACTTCCAGTCCAAACCATTCTATGATACCTAATTGTGCAGGAATGAGCTCCACAGCATGAAAGGTAACATAAAGCCCTTCGGAAGACACTGAGTTTTAAGCTTACATTGTGGTGTGCAAGGGGAGAGTCTTGGACTTCCAGGGTGATTGCTTTCTGTTTTTCCTTCTTGTTTTATGAGCATTCAAGTGCTATCACGTACACACAGATCCCTGCAGTTTTTGAAGGGACAGGTACTTTTCCAAGCAGCATGAAAAATAAAATCATGAATGATGCAGAGCTTAGTCATGAGAAACACAGAATTAAGAAAAAGAAAGCTTTGGGAAGCGGATTCGTTTGTTTGTGCAAATGGCTGAGCAAGGAAATACACCTCTAGATGGACTGTTGGCACCACTTAATGATCCAGAGGCCTCAGATGAAGAGAATATAGAGCCTGGAAAGTAACCAGACTTCTAGTTCTCACAAATGAAGGATGTTAATTTATTAATAGCACTAAAATTGAACGATGCTAGGCTGGAGGACTATGACAAAAGCATTCCTCTTGGACCATCACCTCCTGCATTTCATCACACGTGTACATTTGAAATCAGTCTCTTAAATATGTCAGCCCCGTGCCCACTGGAACACACAGCCCTGTGTAGCTTGGCCAGTCCATCTAACCACTGGATTAAAGGGAAAACCAGACCTGCTGTGGGGTGCAGGAATTATTGGTGATGACATGAATCACGCTGGTAGCAAAGTGACAACATAACACAAAGAGGAAATTCTCTCTGACATGCCCTTGACTTTCTTTAATGGCGTATCATTCCTGGTCCAAATTATGTAGGGACCTCCAGTACTATTTGACAGTACCTGGAGGAGACAACCTTAAAAATTTGCCAGTTTTGCCTTAGATAAATAGATAGAGTTTTTCTCCAGTGCTCCTTGAACTTCCTCCTACTTACTTTAGAGAGTGCTCCTAATCTAAGGCAGCGATATTAAGCTCTCCAGCAACTGGCAAGTTTTAAAAGGATCATTGTATGTTTTCCTGCTCAAGTGATAAATCCGGAGGTCAGTTCCTGGCACGGCCAATGGGAATGTGGATGTGTGCTGCAGAAGACAGGTTTACAGCATTAAAACCTGGGAGAAGTAATTACGTGAGCCACTTTGGATGAAATCATAATTAAGCCTTATTGGGGTTTGAAAGTTTGGATTTACAATATATTTCACTCGCCGTTTTTCATTTTCATGAACCTCTGGCAGTTTCTGCTTCCAGCTGGGACAAGAAGAAAAGTGGCTTCAATGCACTATGAATTAAATAGTGGGAAAGCCATATACTTTCAGGAGGCAGTCTGGGAGAAATCTTTTTCTTTAGACAGACAGAGCTCTGTTATATTCCTCAGGCTGAACAGTACAAAGTAAAAATTAGGGATCTGTGATGCTTTGAGGGTTCATTCAAAGCAAAACCCTTTTCCATGAAAAGGAAAGAAAACATCTGAGATTCAGTTGCGTTTTCCCCGAGGAACCCTTGCCTTGAGGCAGGGCACAGCAGAACATACAAAATTCCCATTCTGGGCAAGAATTAGAGAAAAAAGAACCATGTTACCTCAGTAATGATACCATACACCAGTATTGTGTTCTCCAGTTTTTATCCCCTGTGCAAGCAGGAGCAGCAAGTTGGATGCAATAGGAAGAGCCCCTGACCTCAGTGCCTGCAGGAAAACTGATCCTGCTCACTCTCACCTTCTTGCTTTTTCACCTCTGAGGAGGCAGAAACTCCAAGGTTGGGTTTGCAAACAGTGTGACTATGCACTTGTTTGGAATTTTGGCCAATCTGTTAAAAAATAACGTAAATTTCAAAGAATGCAAAATATCCTACAGTGGCAACACCCATTACCTCCAGCACTGGCAAGGATTATAATATATAAACATCTATGTAATACAAAAATTCCATTAATTTAGATAATAAAGATTAATAGACTAACCTAAAACCATACAGCCCTGAAGAGAGCTTGAATGTTTTTTCCATTAGGTCCATTTAGGGAAAAAAAGAGACTAATCAAAACCAACTTTTGGGTTCAAAACACTTAAATAGAGATTTGCTTTTTGGGTCACTTTAAGCATGGAAGTTGGATTGTAGCTGCCTTTGTGCCTCTTGGGCAGAATTCATAAAATTAGCATGTTATCTCCAGAAGTTATTGAGACAGACTGAAAAGAGCAGATTTTCTGGGGAGACAAATAGAAAAGTGGTGGAGGTGGAGGATATAACTGGATGGATAACCAGGGACTCAGCCTTCAAAGTGAGGGGTGTCATGACCTCCTTTCTCACCCACAAGACATGCACAGTTCATCCATGATATTTCCCAGTTCGATGCAACAGTTGTTGACAGGCTATGGACTTCTCCTGGGACTGAGGCTGGGAATAGATCTCACCACCTTCCAGAATCAAGATTGAAAAGCCAGATTTTTAAGGCCTAAAACCCCTGCAGTACAGAAAGGGTGTGGAATTAGGCTTCTATCTCATGTGTCTCAGTAACTGAAGCAATGTCCAATGCCTCTGTCTGATTTGGGTTGTCTGGAAGTTGTCCAGCATGCTGGATTATCCAGAGAGATAGTGAGTTATATGTGTTAATAGGGAATTTAAGTAATATGATTTACAAATGGCAAACACACACTCCTCTGGTTTCCCAGCTAAATCCCACGAATGCGCTTGCTTGGAATTTCACAGAGCAATCAAAACCCCCCCAGCACACACCTTGTATTCCTTCTTAGGGAAATAGAATACCAAAGATCACTACAACTCCCTTACCAAAACTGATTTTACTGCTTCGGCCTAATTTTGTAGACAACATCACACCACATTGCAAAACCATTCTTTCATCACAGCCTTTGCATTTCATCAGTCTTTCTCATTCTTGCACACCCTACAAATAGCAGAACACAAGCAAAGACTGAAAACAACCAGCAGAGTTGGTTTATCCATCAGCCAGATGGATATCTGGATCAGCCAGGGTGACAAAGCCAGATTAATATGATTTCTCTAATAAAATCCCAAACCATCAGCTTTCGGCTGAGTTTAATCCTGAACCTTATAACCCCACACAGTCAGGGCAGCACTGGCTGCTTTCTCTTGGAAACAACCCCCTGGGCACTGCTGCAGACACAGCACCTAAATTAGGTTGTCTCTCAGCTGGGTATTTGCATGGAGAGGGCTGGAAATAGTCTTCCTGCAAGGATAATCAAAGGCACAAACTTCTGCTTAAGCTAGACACCCTTCCTCATTCTCCTGCTATCAAAATCAAGTTTATAAGCATTTTATCTAGGAGCGTATCAGCTATCTTTGCTTGTAACATTAGAAACTGCTATTAAACAGAGCAGGAAGGAGGCAAGTGGAAATAGGGAGAAGGTGGTAGCTCTGACTGACATCTTTACTGGCACGGGACACAGGATCAGTTTATGAAGCTTTTCTAATGGTGGCCCAAACCCAGTCAAGATTGGCTCCGTGATGTCTTGCCAGGAGTGCTATAATCCTCCTCTGCAGCCTCTTGGGTGGGAGAGACAATGACACGAGAGCTTTACAGCAGGTCACCCTCCTGCCTCAGCAGATGTACATAGGCATATCCTTATAGGATTTGCACAGGCACAAGTCTCCCCTGAAGCCTGGGTTCTCCCTCTGGAGTCGAAGGAGTGAGTTTGATGTGGGGCAGAAGGGTCTGTTGCTTTTGGGGTGATCAGGATGTGCATACTACCACTGGTGAGGAACCACTGTGGTGTCTCCAGATCCTGGAGTTATAGGATGGATGCTTCACTCTGGAGTATCTGTCTTATTAAAATGACTGCACTTGTCTGAGACTGGGGCTACTTCCCATTCAAAGCAGCAGGGATGAGTGGTTCTCGCTCTCTCCCCATGACCATATTGTTTGTGTTTTCTGCAACCTTCAGGCGATAAAAGGAATATAATAATCTGTCTGTTGTCTCCCTGCCAAGCTGTCAGCCCAGCCAGTCCGGCAGCCCAGCAGCCTCAGAGACTTTCTCAAACAACTTCTAAGCCATACGTACGAGATATGGGGCACTTTATAAAGCAAAACCAGATAATTTCTCAGTCTAAAGCCACCCGTGAAGTGTCAGTCTACAGGAATCAATTCACACATGTTTTAATCAACTTGTAACTTACACTGGGTATATGGGAATAGTTAAATTTATAGAGCTTGGAGTCTGGCCCATTAAACTCTGTCTATACTGTTTTAACACTTCTGGAAGCCTACATTTAAATTTGCCTTGGGTCATGAGTGAAATGAACACTCCTACTTCCAGAAAAATACCAAGCACAGATCCATGAATTTGTACTGAAACAAAAGCTTCCCCGTGCTGTGTGCAGGGATGGTGGTGCTCTGGAATGAGTGCGCTGTGCAGGGCAGGGGGGATGCACAGGGATGTGCCACACTGAGCCCACCGCTCTGGCTGGAGCTGCTGCTTGTTCTCCTGGTGCAGGAGAGCAAACTTTGCCAACCCTACACGAGCAGAAACGTGCCTGGAGATGAGATCCAGCAGTTTGCTGAAGCGGTCCCAGCTACCGACAGCCAATCTGGACATTTTGGAAGCATCTGCAGGCTCGCTGTTATCGGTGGAGGAGGGTTTTTGAGCGCTTTTTCTCTCGGAGCAGGTTTGCTGATAGCATCAGCATCTGCTCGGCAGCAGCATTAGCAGCCCTGTCTATGCAGGTACGGAGGAAACCAGAGACAGGGCTTTTGCCAGTCAGGACAGGAATGTTTATTTAAATGTAAGGAAAGAACCAGATCTGCAGCTGCTGGATCTGCAA
Organism: Oriolus oriolus; assembly: GCA_013400235.1. Classification (NCBI taxonomy): domain Eukaryota; kingdom Metazoa; phylum Chordata; class Aves; order Passeriformes; family Corvidae; genus Oriolus; species Oriolus oriolus. The sequence continues at coordinate 256,235 of VXBT01005032.1, forward strand.
CGAGTCTCAGAGGGGCAAAATCTGGCTTGGAAAAAAAGCATTGAAATGGAAAAGAAAAAAAAACAAACCAAAACGCCAACCCCAGAACCCTTGCAAGAATATGCACTGCCCATACTGAAAAGGCATTTTTGGTTTCCAGAAAAGCTGGCTACAGCCCACATGGCTCTGGTTGCCCAGTGACAGACAGCCTTACACGCTGAATACCAACTGGAGAATTTGCAAAAACAATTACTTCAATTATCTCGTTCCCTTGGCAACCACATAACACCTGCTCATGTTCTAATGAGTCACTGCCACTGACGAACCGTGCAGGGCAGGAGCCCTCTCCCAGAGCCCCGCAGCTCCCTGGGGAGCCCAAGGGGCACCCAAGGGCCTCTAGCAGCACCTGCCATTCCCACCTCCCTTTTTTTCCCCGATAACTGAGAAAAACCACAATTTACCGTCTTTAATACGAGGGTGTTGGCTCAGAGCAAGCACCACTGCAACACTAAAAGCCTAACGCGAACTAGTGCAAAATAAAGCAAATGTGAAAAGCGTAATTTCAGTTCTCAGGTGCACAGACTGTGTATAAAATTGCCATTAACGAGTTAATTCTGGCTGAGGTGCCAGTGGTGTGAAGATGGAGTAGTGACTGATTGCTTTTGGGCCCACTCAGGGACACTAGCTGATAGGTGTTTTCAAAACTCTGGCCTGCATAGCCTACATAAAATAAATTTTGAATGCTGACAAAAACACGTAGAATATATAACTTTTATGTCTTATTCTATAATACATACATCTATACATACATCCATGCTTCTAGGCAAAAGTATTCTGAAAAGATAGGCTGATTTTTATTGTCTTATCTCAGTTCCACAGTAACTGCAAATTGCTAGAAAAGAGCAAGAGAAGCGATAAAAGCTCCTGGGAAAGTTTGTATTAAGATGACAAGTAAGGAAAATATTTTATGTATTCAGTGAAGGGAATGAGTAATGGGAAACATAATAAAATATATTAAACGAGGCTGGTGAGAGCGAAATAGTAATGAACCTGGGGCTCTTATTCATCTCTTTGTGCAGATAGACAAGAAGACAACCTGAAAATAAAAGGAAAACGCACACATATGACTTTTTGGTGCATAATCCCTTCCTATATGCAACTTTTGCACTTACTGCTGCAGCACTATGTCAGATCATGGTGTTTTAGAAACACCATGTAGTTACTTCACTCACTGAATCCAAAGTTTGCCCAGGAAACAAACTCTCATGCACAAGCTGGACATACAGGAAAGGTCAGAAAGGACCTGCACTTCAGGCCAAGTAAATCGCTTTCCAGAGCCTTTTTAGTGAAGCATTTATTTAAAACTCAACAAACCCCACTTTTGTTGCAATGACAGAAAAGCAACTGAGAAAAACAAAAGAGCTTTTAGTCCAAAGTTTTGAAGCTTGAGAATATTTTGCTTTTGGAAAATTGCTTCTTTTTTGATTTTCTGTGTGCCTCTCCTATCACAGGTATGGTCATGCCTAGAAACTGGTATTTTTCCCACTGATGTGGGTTAAAGATTATTTTGCACACAAAAGACACCAAAACATTGGTACTGGATACTCAGAAGTGACAAATTCAGCCTGATATGCAAACACTACGTGCTGTCCCATGATGCTGAAAGCAGAGGAGAGCTGGGAGCACACAGAGGTGTCCAACAGATACAAACCTTGAAAACCAACTGCAACGAGGCAGCAGCTACACTGCACAAAAATAACATTTCCCCCCGTAATCACAACAAATTATTTTTAATCACAAGCAGATGTGATTCATAATCAGTTTTCTAAAGTCAGTCTAATGAGAGCCCCAGCAACTCCCAGCTGAAGAATTACTTTAGAGGGCAAGGGAATACCTATAGGTCAGTTTACATACCTTGGCAGCAGCATGCAAGCCAGTGGGGACATCCAGAAGGAAATAAGGTCACATATTGGCAGGGCAGCAGCTGCACTTACCAGTTTAAACAAGATTCAGTTGTTGAAAATCTACATCTTAAAGGCCAAATCAGCAACTCATAGACCAAACTATGAATCTTCCACTCCAATGTTATTTCCATCTGAACATATGGATATGAAACCTGGATGCTCCCCAGAGGCGCACAGGCAGGCAGCTTAAAGCTTTGGAAACAAACTGGAGTGAATATATGAAGTGGAATGGATTTGTAACAAACGTCAGGAGCTGCTGAGGAGCTCGGCAACTTTGTACCCCTGGCCAAAGAAAGGGGGGCATTTGGGACACGTGTCGAGGATGGAGGCACACATCTGCCCCATCAGAGATGGCCCAGGGTAGCCAGGGGAATGGCTGACTGAAGGACTCCAGCAAAAATGCTCCAAGGATGCAGGAGAGAGCATGAGGATGGATGTGTGACAGCACCGCTTGCTCCGGCCAAAATTTAGGAACGCTGGGTAGGGTCTGTCAGACTCTTCTATGACCCACCTGCGTATCTACCCAGCTGTCCTCTGACAAGCCAAGATGGGATATGACATGCACATATGACACTGGTCCTAATTAATATAAAGTTCCTCTGCTATTTGCTCCATTCCTGTATCATTACAGGACTGATTTTCAAGCTTCCCAGTTACTGTATAAACGATCAGATTTTTCCTAGATTTTATCCCCATCCCAAGAACATTTTAGTTAGGCTGTTATGCTTTTTTTGGGATGTTGCTTTTGTCTACAGGTTCCTAGAATTATTAACACTGTACTGAACTCATATTGGAATTCCTGAGTTTATAATTGATTACAGCTTGAAAGGAAAGATAATTTCTTTTTTCAGAGTGAAATTTTCTTAAACATGGGAACTTAATTTTAAACTCTTACATTCATAAGAAAACTTCTGCCTTATAACCCTTAGATACCAAGCCCATGGATAGATTGATGTCAGTGAAACTATCTCTTTCATTTAAAACAGTGCATGAAGAACAATTCCTGCTCCAGCAGCTGAAGGTGGGGAATCACCGAGGAAAGTTCCATGAGAATTCCAGAGTTTTACAATTTTGGCAGTGTCCTTCCTGAAGGAAGTGAAGGCAGCACTCCTGGGATTCCAGAAGCAGCTTCCCACTGAGCTCCAAGCCCTGCCTGGGGCTCTCGCTGCAGCCAGACACATCCAGCCTCGCTGGATTTGGGATGCCCACAACACGGGCAACCCTTCTGCCTGCCGGATGGGATGGAAGTATGGGATCTTGATGGATTTAAGCTGTCACTATCAATCAGAGCTAGTGAAAAGGCTGCTTTCCAGGTGGCACAAACAAGCTCTGTTTGGAAATCCTTTCCTAGCCCCGCTTCTTGTGACCAGGGGGGAAATATTTCACTTGTTTTCTGCTCTCCATGTGAGGGTGTTTCAGAAGCTGTGAGCCCTCTACCATATAGGACTGGATGCACAAACAGCAGGACGGAGCTCATATTCAAAGGAATGGAAAGAAAATAATGAATTACTGGAACAGCGCTGGCCACTTCAGTAGGAGCACCAGCCATCTAATGAAAATATTGACATTTATGGGAATCCACAGACAGAGTTAGGCATAGTTGTGGTCTCCGCTACTGTATCACTTTTCATAATGTTTTATTTCTGTTTACCTTCCAAAACAAACTACTGTAACTAATATGTTTGTAATAATTAATGAGGAGACAGCCAAGCTGGAGAAAGGAATGGCCTCAAAAATTCACGCTTTTCCCAGATGGGAGGCTTAATTGGGCTGAGGACTTCTTTTCTTTCCCTAATCAGATAGGGAAGAAGCGGGGAGGTAGGAATGAGGGCCCTAATTATTGCTGGTGTAACTCCATGTAAAACAATGTGCTTGCACCAGGGATTCATTTAATGCATTGTCCTTTGCTAATCACTCCATTAGCAGCTAAATAACCACAACTAATATATTTATATGCATGCACGTGTGTATACACATATTTGTGAATGTCACACACGCCTCCTGGTCACTGCTGGAGCTGGAGGTAGTGCACAGCGCCCCGATTCAGCTGGCAATAAATTACCTTGAGGACAATCTCTCTTCAAGCCTCGGAGCAGCTTTTGTGGTCTGTCATTGCACCGGAACTGACAGTGCACAGACCGTGCCTGGGAGGAACAGGGAGAAAGCCTTCTCAGGGAAAAGTCTGTGACTACTTTGCAACCAAAACCAGTCCCAAACCTGAAGAGTCTCACTGCTGAAGGAACAGGATGGCACCGAGCATTGGGTAGAAATGACTGGGTTTGTGGTTTTGCGAGGTGGACTCGGGCTGATCGCCCATGGCAGGGAAGTCTGATCCCTTAATCTCACCCAGGAAATCATATTCTTTGCACGTTCTCTTATTTGCTCATCAGGGAAGGAAGGCCTGCAGAAGGAAGGAATTCAGAATGTGGCAGAATTCAGCTTGCTATACTGCCTTCAGTCTTTCTGCTGTGGGAGCAAAGCAGAGCTGCCTTTCCTGGTCTGCCAGCGGTGAAGGTTCCTCAGGTTTGTCCATGTGATGCTTGCATATCCAGCAAGGATAAGCATCTTTTGGCCTCTCATCAGAGGCTCCCACAGCTTTCCATCTGCTCAGCTGACCTCTTCTGTGGCCAGACTGGAGAGGGAATTTTTTAAAGATAGCCATGACATGGATCTTCCAGTTATGAAGTAATGTTTATTCCTTACAGATCAAAAAGTGCTCAGGAGAAGACATTGTAAAGCCAAGATGCACACATCCCTTCTTCCAACAGAGAGCTATGCCCTTAAAGCAGTGAGAAATCTACTTTTTGGCACTTGTCAATAGTGTGTGTCATCTGGTTCCTTAAAAGAATTGATTTCATTTCCAAGCAAGTGACCAAATCACTAAATTAATAAAGCCAGTCAAACCCAAAACAGAGAGTGGGGAGTTCCTCAACTGAAGATTGAAGGGCCTAAACCAAGCCTGGCACTCACCTCAAACACTTTGTATTGCTAAAAGAGCTTCACAGACATGCAAACCCTGCATGCCAGACAGCAGAAACACGCTTCCTCCTGACTATGCTTCTTTCAAATTTTAAATTACAGTGTGTGCACAAAAGATTCCTTGAAATTCTGTACAGAACACGAGGGACAATACTGACCTTGGAAATGCAACTCTATCTCACTATAGTAAATATATTCTCTTCTACAGCATAACCACTCTTGTCTGAAGTCATTTGTCGTTTGAAAGCCACCTTGTAGTACTGAGAAAAAGTACATTTTCCATTTCCTTCTAAACAAATGCTTCTGCTCTTTGCAGATCCCGAGTGCTTCATGTGATGGTTACAGTTAAAGCATCAGTGAAGACATAGAGAATGGAATCAGTCTTTCACTCTAATAAACAGGCAAAAATGGCAGCTAAAACATTAAATAAACTTTTCTGAAAAAGGCCAACTGTGCTTACAGTTGGGAAAGGATGAAGTTAATCTGAGATATTTAATTTTTAAAAAGGACAGAAGAAAGGATGAATTTTTCCATTTATCAGCTCTGAGAGAGAAAATCTGATTTATTGCTTTATAAGTTATGTAGAAGTTCTGCTGGAAAAGTATATCTGTGATAATATAGCCTTAGAAGAATCATGACAGAGCTTTAAATCAAAATGTTTTACACCATTCAGCAGCAAACCTGCAATGATAAAATGTGGCAATAGGAGGGCTCTCTAACTGAAAAGGGATTTGAATAAAATGTTGATAAACTCAATGCATCTCCATACATTCTCCTAATTCCAGTTGGAGTTGTGTTTGCATGGCTAATGCTGGGAGGAGTTACTGGTTAAAAACTCTGAATTTACTTAGTTGTCCTCTTCTGAGGGCAGGAGTCTCTGAATCTGGAAAGCATTTAGGTTTCACAAAAGGATATGATCAAACGTTCCTGACGAAGCTTCCGTGCCCCTACTCGATTGGAATTTTTGAGCAGCGTGTTGCAAGCTGCTGAGAGCTCTCTGAGCAAGGCTTTGGGAGAGCGGTGCAGCCTCAGACTCTCAGCTTTCTGTGTTTCTTGGTATGTGGTGGGTTCTCCACGATCCTGCTGAAGATGATGCCTAAAGAGACCAACCTGGAAACAGAGACTAGACAGGAGTAAGGGAATAAAGGTGGATATTTATTGGAAAGGCCTTCAGAGGCACATCCTGGGCAGGCCAAAGGTTACACCCGAGATGGACAATGAGTCACGAGTTCTTCACACTGTTAAAGGTTTGGTCCATTTGCATATCAGCATAAATTCACCAATTAAACTTTAGCTAATGATGGAACTGCCCCTCAGCTTGCCCCCCTTCTCAAGATGCTGGGTTACACATTTTGGGCCTAGGATGGTCTGGGTTTCCTTGGAGAGCAAGCCTGGAGAGGCTTTGTTATGTCTGTGTGAGCATGAGAGAGCAGCAGCTGACAGGCTGCAAGAAACTTCAGAGTTACACACTAGGAACACAGAATTTGGAAAAATACAAGAGTTAAAACCTAAGGCATCAAAGGCACAGCAGCAGCAAGCTCTCTCTGCTCCATGGAAACCCTTGAGGCACCACCTCTGGAAAATCACTCGCTGACAGATATTAAGAGAACCTGTTGCTTAAATCTGTTTTATCTGTTTTTGAAACTTCCTAGGCTACTTTTTTTTCCTTTTCTCTTTGCAGGGTTTATCCCACAACCAATTTTAGATATTAATGGCCTGTATTTTAGAAAATTATCTCGCTGGTTATTTATGCCCTATATCTCTATTTCAGTTATGCATTCAGCAGCTGGAGCCCATATGGAAATGTTGGCCATTTTAACGGAGTGAAGACCTTTGCAGATAAGGGATAGGAAATCTGATAATTTTTTTCCTATTTGGTTCCTAATCATATGCCATTAAAGAGAAGTATGTATGAAACAGGATATTTTCCCTAATGTTATGATTTACTGTTATCAATTCCAACATGCAACTTGGCCCTGGAGTAGGAAGCAAGTAATGAAATATTTTATTTTAGAACTGTGAGCAGGAATTAATGGGACTGAACATTTCACTAGCAGTTTGAAGGAGCTCGACCTTGAGCAAGACCTCCTTCCTGCAGGAGCATCTTTTTCACTTTCCTACCTCCCTCAGGACCATTTCTGCCTGGGAACCAGCTCCTCTTTCCTATCCTGACACAGGACTGAGGTTATAAATAAGCAAAGATATGAGCACTTTATTGGGATGCACAGAATGGCAGCCCAGCTGCACCTACAACCCAAAGGATTTTGCAGAGGCCCAGCAGACACCCAGAGGCCCCATCTGCCTTCCCAGCAAGTGTCCTGCTGTAAACACAGTGATTCCTGTTCAGGCCTGCTGTCTATTCAAAATCAGAGCCATTTTGTCACAGAGCTACAATATTTTATTACAATTAAATTTCCAGGCTCTCCTTAAAACCTTCTAAACCAGCCTTAGGCAGCTGTATCAGGACCACAGGCTGCTGTGCTTCCCTGACTGGACTCAGGTTTGGTCAGCAGAAGATGATAAGAAGTGAAGCAGACCTTGTTTGATATTCTTTTCATCTCAGGAATGCAAATGAATTTCAGTTTCCAGCCAAGTATCGAACATCTGTATGTTCCCCTTCCTCGAGAAGCTGACAAAATAAATTCAGCATTAAAAGCAAGGAGAAAATGAGCCTGACAGACTCCTTCTGATCTGGGCACCCTTTCCTGGTTTGCTCTTTGCCAAGACATGATTGCAAAAACAATTCCTTACACCCTTGAATAAACACCACAGAGCTGTTCCAACACCTACAACCTGATAAGAAAATGTGGGGTGCTGTGCTTGATGAAGCTGATAACTGTGCATGAGAGAGTCAGGAGAAAATGTCACTTCTGGAAGTCCAAGGCAGCGATGGACCTGACAGGAAAATCAATTACAGAGCTACAGTGAGGCAGTGGAAAGAGAACGATGGAGAACTCGAAAATTAAATATATATATATATATATTCTAGAATTTCAATTGAATAACCATCTTGCACCTGCCATGCCTACACAGAAGAATGGCTTGTGGGGAAAAAAGAAAAAAAAGAAATATGAAAGCCATAACCTAAAGCTACCAAAACTTTTGAGGGCAGATGGAAAATCCATGTAATAGTAAAGAACATAGCTGCTCTGCTGGTGTGCAAATGCAAAGAAAGCAAGGCTGCTCACCAGCCTTATTAAACTTGAAAGAAGCAATGGTTTCAGGACAGTTTACCACAAACAGCTGCAGGAAGTTGCCAAGAGAAAATAAAAGTGTCACAAATCCTACACTTTCACAATGGTAAGATTTTCTGACAAATAAGACTGAGGGAGCTGAATTCACACAGCATTTATTTTTCAGCTGCAAATTCTTACACAAATGTGTGGTTTGCTTTCAGAAATTCAGAAACTGCTGTGCATAGATAGCAAAATATTTTCATATTAAACTCTTTGGTGGCAAAAGTTTGGTGTTCTTGGACAACCAACTTCTTGGTGCAAATCACTGTCTACCCATCCTTTGTTTCAGGTGAAGAAGAAACCTGGGGAGTTTCAAAACAGAGTTTTTCCACTTTCCATTATGAATATTGTCTGAGCTGATATTTGTGATGCACTGTAAAACATAAGTCTACCTAAATTGTACATAGGGCAAAAATTAGTTACTGGAATTGAATGGGCATTAGTATTCTTATAAATTTTTAAGAGGAAGAGGAAAGTCTGGGTATAAAAAAAAGTGAATACTGCACCATCAGGAAATATTTTGCTTATACAGACAATGAGATGTTTTCACAACCTGAGGCCATGCCAGAGTGGGAGTGTTTCCTACCACATGGTTTGTCCAACTGGTTTGTCAGGGGCCTAAGTGGCAACATTTTCAACTTGCTCTCCTTAGCATGGTATTCCAGAGCTTCTTTATTTTCAGCATTTGCAGGTTGTCCCCAGAAGCCCAGCCATATGTTACCCCATATTCATTTCTTCATAACATTTCCACAGATTTCTGAAGGAGGAGGAGTGCCCAATCTAAACAATGATGGGAGAAAATTTGAGAATAGAGTGGGGAAAGAGAAGGGAGCCAATGTCGAAGTGCTTTGAAGCAAGAGAAGCAGATGATACCCTGAATATCTGCCATAAAACCCAAGCTGTGTTCAGTTTGGTTTGCAAAAATCATCATTGCTGGATTCCGTGCAGCTACAGACATTGCACCAGCATCCTCCCAAGGAACCAAGGAGCCAAGCAGGATTTGCAGTGCCCATGGATGCAGACCACGGAGGAGAAGAGCCACAGGGAGAGCTCGAGGGGTGCTGCCTGTCTCCATTAAGCAGTAAATCTGAAGAGGGAAGTGCTCGCAACTCATTTCTCACGTGTGTGGAGCATCTGGCAAAATCTGTCACATCACCCATACATTTTCCTGTTTCTCTGTTTTTAATTTTTCTTTTTTTCATGGGAAGTTTTGAGGTATGAAATTCGCAGAGCTGAAATAAAATGAAAAGAAAGATCCTTCTTTGCAAGGGAATTTGATCTCTAAACTGAGTTTGGACTTAACAATGTTTGCAGGTCTGTTTTGTTCATTTTCCCAGTACGTTTCAGCACTCCAGCCTTTTCTGTGAGAATACTCATGGAAAGCGAATTTGAGGCAATAGCTCACTGTGGACTTTACAGTTGACTTTCAAGCTTGCTCTTTGCAAATCTCATTATAGCAATTAGGCAGATAGATGATGGATGAAGCAAAGTGTCCCGTGAGGGAAAACCTGGGCCTAGTGAAATTCAGGAGAGTTTTTCCAATGTAGGATTTCAGCCTGTATTTGTAATGTGGCAGAAAAGGCAGCCGCAATTTTCAAGTATTAATGATTGGTGACAAGATTTTCCCCTCCAACGAAATTAATATAGTCAAATGGTGGATGCATCCAACTCAAATTGCAGACAGGAAAAGAGCAGTAGTCATTTACTGTAGTGTGAGCTGTTGGCTCAGGCTAAAATTCCAAACCAGAAAAGTTTTGCCAAATTTACAAAGAATTTGAGAGAATTAAATCTATTCCAAACCATTCTAGTATTCTACCATTTTCTCTTTCTAGATCAGTTTTAATCTTGGGTTAATCTTAGAGCAAATCTTGAGATTATTTTACCCTAAATACTGACAGAGACTTTAGCTGTTAAAACCCCTTTTCCTGTACACTGTTTCTTTAATCTGGACCATTTTCTTTGTGTAATCAGTGGATTAAACATAAATAACGCAGAACTTTAAGAAAATACTTGGTCATTTAGTCACTGGTGACTTGTTTGCATGAGATAACGAACTGGAAGGCTGACAGTTTTCTCAGTTTGCCCGTGTGCAAAGCAGTGTGCGCTGTCTGAAAGCAGCAAAGCCTTGAGACAATTTATCTCACTGGTAAATCACTCTGTGTATGCGCACTCATTAATGCCCACTGTCCTCTCCATGCTGGAAAATGACTGGCCCAGTCAATTCCCAGTTTTGGGGGGCACATCATTCTTAACCCTGTCTCAAGGCCTTGGAGCACAGGAAGAAAGGTGGGTATGGACTGCGAAATGACAGATCAGCTCAGGTTCTTCCGTTTGTTTCCCCCCAAAGCTGAGTTTGTACCTCAGGGAAAATGGTGGCTTGCAGGAAGGGAGTTTGGAAGGAGCTGGAGCAGCGCACGGGGTTCGAACTTTCATATCCCAGCGCTGCCTTCTAGAGCAGAGAAACAAGATGGGCAACCTCTCTGCCTAACACAGAAGTGCAGTGTCTCATTTTATAATCTCTTCACTTTATTGGCTCTAGGGAGAAAGGGAATTATTCAGAGAGGAATTGTGTAAGTGCTGTCTTTGTCAAACATGTGCAAAATGAGAAATAAACATTTAAAACAGCTGAAGGGCAAAGAAAGCACTGCCAAAAAAATGCTTGTTGAAAAGAAGAAAATTAAATTTAAACCGAGTGCTACTAGTATTGCAAAAGAACAAGAAACAGAACCTTCTTCTATACACAGCACAGGAGCCACAATGGAAAACCCGGGAGGGGAAGGGAGGGAAGGTGCCAGCACCAACACAGGAGCGTCACCGGCAGAGCCGCAGTGGGAGCAGGGCTGTGGGCAGCCAAGTACGAGCCAGGGCTGACTTGGACAAGCTCTGTGACATTGTCTCTTCCCACTGCCATGCCTGGTGGGACAGCCCTGTTGCTGGCACCTGGTGGGAGTTGCCTGCTGGGGTGCCCTGTTACACCCACATTCTAGGCACCCCCCCTCCATTGCACCCCAAAAGTCAACACCCACAGATCAACTCTGCAAAAAAGAGAGCACGAGGAGAGCAGGACTGCCGTGCTCTGCTGTGCTGCTGAGGGATGCTGACGAGCAGGAGGACCCTCTGCTCTCTCCTGGAGCCAGTGCAGATCCACGGTAAACAGCAAGCAGCCTCCAGCTGCCAGGAGCTCCTCTCCGGAGGGGACATCTGCACTTGCGTTACAGCCTAGAGTTTGCTCATCCCATCTGAGCTTTGTCCTCCTGTCCTACTCACAGGGATAAAGAACAGCCAAGACGTAGCTTGGCCCCACCGCTCCCTCTTTGTTATGATTATGAAATATCATCATATCTTGGTCGGCTGAAGGAACAGGGTGTTTAATTCCTCTCTCTCATTCTTTATGGACATGGGCCTGAGCCACGACATTTGGATTCAGCCCCTGCATTAAGCATTTTCAGAGCTGAGGGTTGTTTGGACGTGGCTATCCAGCTCAGCGCTTTCTCCCCCCATGCCTCACCCTGGCTGCTGCCAGCCACGTTTTGGATTTTGCAAAGTCCCTGGAAATGGATAGAGGAAAGGAGAGGAAAAGCTCAAAAAAGGCAGGAAAAACTAAGGAATGGACCAAGGGGAAAAAGGCAAGGAAAAGGGTGTTGTGTAGTTGGCACTGCCACAAATGTCAGAGAGCACACCAGATCTGTCACAAGAGAGATCTCAGGAGATTTATTCCTGAGACATTCCAGGGACTAGGCCCAGAGAAAAGCTTCTGCTCTACTCTAGCATATCAGCTGCAAGGTGAAGATAAGAACCAGATTGCATCAGGCACCAGCTGCAAACTAAAACACACTGCAAACACATTCATGTTAATAAAATAAAGCTACAGAGTTTCAAACTCATTATATGACAAACTAGAGATTTAAATGAGGGGATCCTTCAGGATAATACCAGGACAGGAGGTGGGAGCAGGCTGGTTTTAGGGAACCCTCTCTCTTCACAACCCTAATTTTGTAAACAGCCCTTTAAACTCTGCATCCAGTAGTAAACTGAGCTGTCCAAGTTTTGCCCCTTCACTTATGTGTGTCATATAATCAGGAAATGGAAATTATACAATCTGCCTCTGGCTTCTGTAGCTAAGCAAAACACTGCCCAGGCTTACTGCAACAAACTACAGAATTCCTTAGTAACCTGGAATGCAAATTAAATGAGACGGCTTCCCCTTTCTGATGATAGATGTCTTGTGTGAAGAAGAAAACCCTAACATCTGGGCACAGGATTATGTGTGAATTCCTCTCTTCGCTGCACTGAAGTGTGTTTAAGATGGTTCCAGTATCCCATTCAGACACTTACATCCAAAACAAACTCATATTTTTCCCCCACAGAACTGAGTGGATATATTACTATCCAGAGGCATGTAAATCTCTACAAATTTATTACTCTGTTCTAATTAAGTTTATTTGTTGATTTATCCATTTTACCTCTTTAAAGAAAACAGAGCTAAAAGCTCTTCAAAAGCTGTGTGGTGACAGAGTCACCATCCTGTTTTTAAGTTTGTGGGCAGTAAGTCAGCCCTGCCTCATCCCAAGAGCAGAAGCATCACCCAGCAGACTCACACGCTTTGTCTGCACGAGTAAAATGGACATCTTTTAATTCATCTTCTGAGCTCCATGATTTTGTTTGGGCTATGGGGGTGAAAGAGGGGAGATGGGGGTGTGCACGGTCTGCAGCACCCTGGCTCCCACCCTGCAATCTTCTCCTGGCTCTGGGAAAAGGGGCTGCTGAGCTTCATCCAGGGTTCTCACCAGCGTCCCTCAGGGGGGTCAGGCGACAGGGTGTGGTCCCAGCTGTCTCCTTCCTTCCCTCCTTGTCCTCTGCAGGGACGCAGGACCTGATGTAAATCCACTAACATCATCAGGAGCCTGATCAAAGAAAGGGGCCTGGGTTAGACCCCAGGGGCATTGCGTCCAAGAACTGTTTATGGCAAATCAATGTCACTTCAAGGAAGTGCCCTGACTTCAAAATTAAACATAATCTAATTTTAAATATCAGGTGGGGTAATCTTCTATTTAGGTAGGTCCTGATCCAGGAAATCACCAAGTACTTATTTAACTTTAAGCATCTCATTAAGTTCTGTGCTGTCCAGCTTGAGACCAGAGCGCAAGCTCAACACGTCTTTGCTTTAAGTACATAATTAAAGGTAAGCATGTGGCTAAGTGTTCTGCTGAATGGGGATGGAATTACTGGCGTGCTCAGATGCTGGGCTGAGCCACAGAGACAGGGGCTGCTTTGTACTCGCTGAGCGGAAAGAACAGGGAGCCTCTGCTGAAGACCGAAGGGCAAAGAAGTGAGCAAGGCACTGAATAAGCTTGAGGAGTGGATAATTCTCAGGGAAATCAGCAGGACTTTGAGACCTGCTACAGAAATATTGTCAGGAATAGGGAAATCTGTGTGTACCTGGTCAGTCTTTGCTAATTCTGCAGTCTTCTCCCTATCTGGCTTTTCCTCCATCTCACAGAGAGGTTTAGGTTAGTGGGTCACCTAGTCCCACTTCCTGCCCAAGCAGAGCCCCTAGAGCGTTACTTAGGATTGTGTCCAGGTGGCTTTTGAGTATCTCCAGTGAGGGAGACTCCACACCCTCTCTGGGGAACCTGTTCCAATATCCAATCCACCTGCACGGTAAAGAAGTTGTTCCTCGTGTTCAGGTGGAACTTCTGTGCATCTGTTCCTTCCCATTGCCTCTTGTCCTCTTGCCCTGCACCACCGAGCAGAGCCTGGTTTACTCTTTTGGCACCCTCCCTTCAGATTCTCGGATACATCGGTAAGGTCCTCTCTCAGTCTTCTCCAGGCTTAAACTCCCTTACCTTTCCAGAGGGATCTTGCAGGAATGCTTAGGAAAAGCGAATGTGACAGCAAAACAAGATGAAAAGTCATCTAAAAGTCTTTTTTAGGAGCTTGCAGACTGCTGGATGTTGCATTCTTGCTGTAAGGGGCGCAGAAAGGAGAGACCTTACTGTTCTTCCCTTCAGGTGTATGGGCACAGCCCAAACTGGAAGCAGTTGCTTGAGTTTTGTTCTTAAAGTGCCTGGCGTTTGGGTGACACTGCATAGGAGCTAAAAAGGAAAGCAAACAGGATGTTTTCCAAACCCAGCGGGCTGGGGAGCAGCGCTGCCGGGATATGGATGCATGGATGGGCCGCTGGTGCCACCTGCTGACCCACTTCCCGCCTGGACGCATGGGTCCCGCAACTGCAGCTTCCCCTGCCCTCTCATCCAGCTCCATCCTTCTGCTTGCTTAAAGCCTCCCGGAACAGAAACATCTCCTTTTGCCTTTATGATGTTAAATACTCCACTCGATCTCCACATCTTTGTGAGCGAATGATGCTCAAAGCCAGGCTTACCAGGATATTGATATTCCCGGGCTACGTGCCACAATTAGTATTTTGTTTAACTGCACCTTTGTTTATCCCAAAACATCCTGAGCCTTGAAAAAACAACCCCCTCCTGCGGTTTTTAAAATCTAAGGAAAAAAGCCATGGCAGTGTTGGTTAATTTTACCTCTGCAGAAAATTTACTGCTCACCTTGATATTCTGTCCTTCCCCGGAAAAAACCCATAATTACCTTGACAAACCCAAACTGGCTGATTTTTAGGGGCATGTGGTGCCCAGCAACCCCTTTGTCACCCCCAGGGCAGGCTGAGGGCACAGCGCCTACCCTGCCAGGTTCACCCCCACGACTCGAGACAGAAGCTCCCCATCCCAAACGCGGGGAAGGAAGGAAGAGGGAGGGAGAACAACCCGGCACTGCCCATTATGCTGTGTCAACGAGCACTAGAGATCCAGACTTTTGGAAAAAATGCACATTCAGAACATTTAATGCAGCGCAGCAGGCGTATACCAACAGGGCGGGACTGCACACACAGGGCACCCAGCCCCAGTCTGACACCCAGCTTAGTGTCCAAAGGCACTTCCCTTCCAACGCCGTGCACTCAGATTTATTAGGCAGCTTTATGGACTGATACTTCCTCACATTTTGCTAGTTTGATTAATTCGGCTGGATCCTCTGATCTTGCCTCCACTACTAACATTTTCTCTTGAATGGGATGGCTCTGCAGTCTCACCATTCATGTGTTTGAGTCAGATTTTACATCAAAGATGTCCTGGGTTTTATACTGTCAGAAGCAATTTTGTCCCAGAAGAATGAAGATTGTGATTATCCCAGGAGGAAAGCTGTCAACTCAGCTCTGTGTAGAAAAACTGGTGTCTACAAAAGCTTATATTGGACACCCTCTGGCAGACTGCCCTCTTCAAAAAAAAAAAAAAAAAAGTCCACTGTTACCTACATGAAAGACTTTTTCTAAGAGGGTTTGTGTGTTTGCTGACTTGCTTTGTACAGTGAATTCAAATGAGAAGAAAGAGAATTATGTCTTTTTTTTAGAAGCACTCATTTTTTCAGGGCAATGCAGAGAGGAGTGATAAAGGGGAGCATGAGGAAGGCATGTTTTGAGAAGGGAGTGACAAATGTTGAGCTTTGATGATGCTCTGTCTCTCACTTAGATCCAAAATTCTGCTGGATCACGCATTTATCAAGAAGTGGTCGAGCCTCAGTTCAGGCCCCCCGCAAACCTCCAACACTGCTCGAGACAGGGGATCTCCAGACCTTTGCTCATTTAGGCATGTTTGGTCTGAAACACACCACTGTGCTCTGCAAGCTGGCTAAGAACCAGCACACAACAAGTTTTGTGCAAATTCTCTTGCTGCCATCCCAACAGGACAGGAAGAACATGTCACAGCAGTTGCTTCTCACACAGTTCAAAGCCTGGGGTGCTTCACCACATTATAAATCAGCTTTGTGTCCAGCTGAGCCAGTGTGGCCATCCAGGAATCTGAATGCCAATGGAATTTCATCTGGTCCAAGGATCATTTCCTTATTTCTTTTGTTTTCTGAAAGTACCCCAGAAGAAATCACTGCCAGTGAGCAAGCTTGGCACAACTGTACTGACATGAAATCTAGGAACTGAACGAGGTGCAAAACCCCACCAAAACAAGACAAAAGGACAAAGATTTTGATTTAATGAAGCGCTTGAACAAAACCCTAATACCCAAGGGTTTCAAGAGAACCCCAGTACCAGCTTACAGCACAATACATGCTTAAGTGATTTACTAATTCAAGGCTTGATTACACAAAATAACAGATAAAGAAAAAAACCCAAACTTGTAAAGAAAGAAGAAATATGAGTGCCAAAGTCAAAAGAAAGGTCTACAGCATGAAAACTAGAGGCTGTCATTCTGTTCAGAAACACAGGTTTCACTCTTTAAATTCGTGCCTTCCAGGCTTAATCTAATATGGTGGCATTTTGCATAACTTCAAAAAAAAAAACACCCCAAAAAAAGTTAAAAAAAATGACAGGATGGGGTACATTTCTGTTATTGGAAATGGAATTTTAAGCACCGAGTTTACCTTGTCAGTTTGGCTCAGCAGTGATGTGAGCTTGCAAGGGGTGAAGTGGATCACTACTTGCCAGGGAGCATGACAATGAACCGATAAGCACGGGAGCTCAGAGTCTTTTAGATGAGAGATGTTCCAGGAAAGGGGGGACTGTTTGAACAGGTACTCATCCTCTCGGAATTGGCTTCTTCCTCAGCTCCGCAGTGTTTGCCTCACTTTTGTTCTCTGATCCCCAAAAAAGAGCACACTGGCAGCAGTTTGGGCCAAATCAGGGAGACAGGTATATACCTGCACTCATTGCTGCCAATGCCAGCTCCACCCTGCAAATCTTGCAGCTCTGTTTATGCTACATTTTTCCATGGCTCCAGACAGCCACAATTTTAATTGGACTGGCTGATTGTTTTTTTAACCCTTTTTTATTTATTTAGTTTCGTTTTATGATGCTAATCTTGGCACTGGAGGACTCCTCTAATTCAAATTACAATATCAAAATACACATCAGGTAATATAACAAATGGCCATTCACCTAAAATTAGGCAATCTACCATAAACAATAAGCCAAATTAAACCCACGCTTCTCCTTTCTTCCTTTTGGCCTGAGCTGCTCCCCAAACATCTAAGGAAGAGGGAAGGCTCAGAGATGCAGGAAGGTGAGAGGGGGAAGTACCAGCCCTGCCCTGGGCTCTCAAGCCTTGAGATGCATTTTCCTCCTCATAAATGGAGTGCAACAGAGGAAAAATAAACCTCAAACCTTGGCCAGCTGTGAAAAGGAAGTCACAAAAGTGGGAAGAGACAATTTGGATGTGAGTTTTTCCTTCTGAAGTGTTGCCATCACTGTCAGGAGGAAAAGAAAAGAAAGGGAGAAAGGGACTTGGCCTCATTTTGGGTGCTTTGTTCTGTTTATGATGCCTCCTGGAGCTTCCTCCACACCCCCCAGTCCTCAGCTATTAGAAACAGCAGCAGCAGAGGGAAAAATAAAGGATTTCAGGCGCACATGAAAACCCTAACTCCCTCAAGAGTGAGGCTGGGTCTTAAATTGTCTTGGAAAGTACCCTCAAGATGGGCTGGTCTGTGTAAAGGGAGCCTGGGCACGTCAGCACCAGGTGGAGTAGAGGTGTTTTGCTTCCAGGTTTAGGCAAAAGTTTCCCCTCATTTCCATTTGCCCAGGTGGATATTTATGAATTAGCAAGCTGGCTTTATGGCACACTGCATCTCCCAAGTTCCCCCGGATCCCAGTGGACCGCTCCATAAAATACTTACAGATGCTACCGACTATCAGAAGTGGTTTCCAAACAGTCTGAACTCTGCCTATCCCTAAAATAACCGGAATAACCAAGTCTTGTGGAAGTTCTCATAGTTTTGGCCCTTACCTCAGCAGGGCAAATTACTGCTGCCCAATATAAGAGACCAAGTATTGCATTTCCCATCCTGCCTGGATGGTTTGCAGTCTGAAGGGAAAAAAACCACCTACAAAATAATGTGCTAGATGAAACTTTAAAAGCATTTTTGTTTAAGGTAATTATGATCTCTATTTATGCCTATTAAATTACAAAGATTAATATAAAAGAACACGCAAAAACTGCCAGAAGGCAACACCTGAACTGTGTATGCTTAACACCCTCACGGTTTCTAAAGTAGCTGCTCACTCATCTCCTTAGAGCTGCCTGGATAATTGCAACTTTTTTGTCTAGAGGAGTTCATTTGAAATGGAAGAAAGCAGGCATTTCCTCTTCCACAGCCTGGGAATGCAGGGTGGACTTTGATCCCTTGTTTACACACCGTACCTCAGGTAATGCCTTACAGCACGGTGGGATTTTGTTCACCTAGGTACAGTGAGATGTTTGCTGTAGCCACAGCTGTGCCAGCTTTTCCACCAAATGCTGCACACAGAGAATTGCCAGAGCTTTCCTGAGTCACAAATAACTGTAGATAAACTAAAGTGTATTTTAGTATTTGTATTATTTAGGCACACGTGCTATACAGCTCATGGGGGCAGCAGTAGCACTGACATTTACTTTCATGATTTTCTTTTCAAATTTCCTCAGAAGTTTGTGATCAGATTCCTCAGGGTTTCAGCTCAGAAATCTTACTGTGAAGTGAGTATCAAAAAGACCTCTACAAATTTTTTCTAGGCAAAGCAAATCTTATCCTCAAGTTGCAAGGAAATATTAGAAAATAAATGATATGGTATGTTGGTAGCTGTTTGGTCTGTAAGATAGACAGCAAAGATCTCCATTTTAACATGCTCCAAACCTCCCAGTCCTGACCCCAGGAGCAACTAAGAATTTTGTCTGTTTTACAGAAACTGCCAGGATGGTGTAAATTTTTGAGGAGTAATACTAATTTTTTGAGTGTTATTAGCAGCTTCTTCAAGCCAAAGTTAGAAGAAAAAGCAGAAACCGAGAGAGAAACCTGGCATCTCCTGTCCCTTAGCTTGAGCTGGAAACTTCAGTTGTGGAAACAAGATGGATAATATATAGCTCTGTCCAAGTCTCATGTGGACTAACATGATTAAAAAGATAGCACATCACTCAGCACGTTCCTTTGGTTCCTCACTAATGAAGCACAGCCACGTATCCAGCTCCAATGGGGCTTTATTAAATGCCAGAACCTCATATCCTGCTGCAACTACTGATTTAATCTGCCCAGGGTTCCTCCTGTGGAGCTACTCACGCTTTGCACCACAGGCACAGGAGGAACAGCTGGATTCCCCACACCTTCTTGGGGATGGGGCACAGACACCTGAAGGGTTTTGGGATGCTGCAAGGGATGGTGGCAAGGCTCACACTTAGAGGAACAAAGATATGGAGAAGTGCCTGGGAATCCTTGGGGCATCCCAAGGGCATTCCATGCAGAAATGAGGCCCTCTCCTCAGCAACTTGACAGAGCAACGCTTACATGGCCAGTGAGGGCCCATCCAAATGCAGAGCCTGCAAACTTCAAATAAGTTACCAGGAGGAAGAAAATAAATTATTTGCAAGTTTATTTTCGGGTTTATAGTTTCGAGCTCCTGTATTGTTTCTATCACAAAGAGCTCTCTTCTCATAACATTTCAGTCAGCGCTTTGCCAGAGACACAAACTGCTCCTTCCTCACACCCTCCCCTTCCTTAGGATTTCTGCTTGTAGGTAGTTAAAAAAAACCCCAACAACCCCAACACTCTTCAGGTGCTTGTTTCAAGGCTGTCATCAGTTTGCAGTTTTTCTTCCTCCCAGATGACCAGGCGAGGTAGAGATTACAGACCTCCAATGGCAGGTTACACGTTCAGCCCCTCGGAGAGGGGGGAGGTGTGTAACCTTCCTTTCAAGCATCCCCCTGTCCCCTTCCCGCCCTCTCCCCGAGGCTCATTCCAGCTTGTTCACAAATCAGAGGGAACTGACAGCAGCAAATCAGATCCCATAAATCACTCGGGAGATGCCGCAGTGGGGAAGGCGAGGCCACGCTGCCGCCGCCGTGTGAACCAGAGGTCACCACGATGCTCCTCAGCACCCACCTGCAGACCCCAGGCCTCCCTCGTGCTTGGGACCACATTTAACACAGAACCCACCCCGGCCACGAGGGCAATCTGTGATTTCAGAATTATGTCTGAAAGGTCAAATTTGGGGGCCTAACAGCGCCACTTTTAAGAATTAAATCTTAACTTGATCCTCTGTGATGCTTGTCTTCTCAAAAGAAGGCCACTTACTACTGTGTTTCAGAGCACATTTTGACTCCTTTAAGAATTAAATCTTAACTTAATCCTCCAATGCTCATCTTCTCAAAATAAGGCCACTGATTAGTGCACTTCAGAGCAGATTTTGACGCTGTGTGTGCTGGTTTGTAACTCCAGGTGAGGGAGGGAACTGCATCATTCTGTTCTGTTACACAGTGGCTAAAACACAGCACACAGGTAGCTTTAATACCACCTGCCATGCTGAAATTAATGGGAACCATGATTATAAACCCACAGAGACATGAAAAGCAGTGCTGAACCAATAAATTAGAACAAAGTGTTAAGTAAGGAAAATCTCCAAAGCACTGTGAGCAGGCTGGAGCCCTTCAGTGAAATGATCTGCTCCAGTGGATGATTAAATTACCAAAAAGGGGGTGGGGGTAAAAGTTGAATGTCTTAACACCATTTTTAACATCAAAAGGTTTTCATTTTGTCAGAAAAGAACCCTCAGCACCTGCATAATGGCGTCAAAACAAATTAAGTGGTTGCCACCACACTGCCATTAACCAAATTCTAGCCATTTATAATGTATAGAAACTCAACTCGCCAATTTTTTTGAGTAATTACTTTCTCCACTCTGTGTACCTGCCTAGGTACTTCACTTTAATAAACGACGGCTTCTGCTCAGAATATCCCAAAAGATACATGGGTAGAGGTGCTGAAGCGCAAGTATGGAGGTGAGTTTTCTCCCAGATCTTTTCAAATTGTGTTGAAAGGTTAGAGAGGGAAGGAAGACCATGCTGAACAGCCCAGCCTTCCCTCTGCAAGGGTTTGGCACTTGAAATCATTTTGAAAGTTGAAAGTAACACAAAATCCTGCTGAATGCTGTGAAAAAGATGAAGGTTTTAGATAGCCCTGGAACCAGGAAAATAAAAAGGAATTTAAATCAAGAAAGTAAAAATACAGCAAGCTTAGATTAATTTGTTGTGTTATTTCCTATTCTGACCTGTGCAACTTGGTTTTAAGATGCCAAAGACTTTCCAGAGGATGTTTAACCTCTAAAAACTGCTCTGGTGTAATCCACACCCCCAAAAAAGATACATATTTGCTTGATATGAGACCGTGCAACATTATTTCAAGTGAAGATAATTTCCCAAATCCTACACCATAAATTCAAGTTATTAATGAACTTAGCACATTCACTTCTCCTTCAAAAGTTCTCTGTGTGACTAATTAATGAAGCTGGGAAGAAATATTTTAAACAACTTCCCTGGGATTAAAAGCAATCACACAGATATTAGATAAGGGCTATTTTTCTTTTGGCAGTATCAGCATGACTTCATCCTGCATGGTTGGGGTGAGTGTTCAAGCACAGCTCCCTCTTAAAATGAGGAATTCACCCTCAATGAAGCTGATTTTGATTCTAATGCTGTGGCCAAGCGAATATTTTCTTTTTCATTATTTCTGTCTCTGCTTTAGGTCAAGATCAGGTGTCCCAATTGTACAATACCAGTGAGAAAGTGTTGTATCAGAGTAACTGATGCAAAGAAGTGTTTAAAATCTCTCATTGGATTTCCCAAAGCGAGGAATATTTGCTCTACTGAAAACCACAAGAAGGCACATGAGCTATAAGATACTAACATTTTTATCCTTTTTATTTATTGCTGACACACACAAATTTAGAAAGATTCATGCAAGGCCTATAGCTGAATATCAGCAGCTATGATGGAACTCTCCCTTCTGCTGAAACAAAGGCAAAAGGAGATCAAAGCTTTAGAGTCTGGTGAGAGCAAAGCCATATAGTTATTTTTAGTCCCTGCATTTCACTAGTTCCTTCCTGATCCCTTTCTATTCTCACACCTACACAGAGGAGATGGTATCCTATGTCCTGAAGCAAGTTTTGTAATGAATGAGGAATTACTAGTTTACACTTAAAGCTATGTTTTCATGGAAGAAAACACATCAGTCAGTTCTATGCTGCTCTTGTAAGACCAACAGAAAAATCCTAGTATCGATACTGAGATACATCAATGAGAGATTTCCATGAAAAATATTGTTCCACTCTGCTTTCCCAGTTTTGCAGCCCTGGTCTGGATATGTGGTAGGTGGATTTGAGGAGTACATGTTGTTTTTTGGGGATGTATTCATGGCCACTAGGCAAGGGGACTAGAATTTTCATAATCTACGCTTGATTAGCATTATGGGCAGTCTGGTACCTTCCCAGTTGGACTGTCCTTTTTATAGATATGGGCTAAAAATCCACGCCCCACCCCAATCTGGGACCATTTTACTGCAGTATTTTCTTAGGTTTCCATCTCTAATTGTTACTGCTTTAACCTAATTCCTAATGCTAGTTCCCTCCAGGAGCCTATTTATGGTTTCCTGTCCTTGGTCAGGCATCTCACTGGTTCAGCCCAGCACCGCAGGTCTCAAAAACCTGGGAGATCTTACCTGCTCCTGCCTCCTTAAATAACTGTTGATTACATTAATCTCTAAATCTGACTCCAGAGAGAAATGAAGCTGTTTCAAAGGAGTTAAAATTTGGGAAGCCTTCAGTCTTTCGTTCGGAGTTGAGATGCTCAGTTTTGAATCAGAGCATGGCATGAGCTGAAAACTGCTTTCCAGCCTTATTGCACACAGGGAGTTATTGGTACCACCAGAGCAACATGAAATATTTCCCTTATGTTGGAAACCTGCTTGACCGTTGAAATTGCCCTTTTCTTTGCTGATATTTACGGCAGTGCACATTTTTCTGTTAAACATTTATTTCAAGGTGGTTAAAGCCAAGCAAAAGCAGAGGAAGGAAAGCAGAAATTTACCTACAAACCCTAAACACGGGTCAGCTTGACTTTTCATCATATTTTCTGTCTGTGAGGAATTTTGACAGGTTTATATGTGACACCAGGTTACTCTGGAAAGTGGAAAGCCTGTAATTAGATGCCCTGCCATCAGCTACCTCCCACTGGCAACCAGTCTGCCTTAAATCTGCCACCAAGAAATGCCCTCAGGGAGGGAGAAGCCACTCAGCTGTCACCTGTGGGATGTACCTGAACACCCCTGGATCCATGGGATGGCTATAGATGGGGTCAGGAGTTTGTCTTGTTCCACTGCTGCTGTACTGAACTTGGGAAAAGCATTTCCCCAGCAGCAAAACACAGACAGGAGAATCTGAACCGATCCACCACCTCCCAGGGCACAGCTACACCTTATATCCCAGTGTGTAACAGGATGTTTTCAACGGCTTCAAAAAGAGTTTAGCCAAAAAACGTGTTTTTATTGGATTGAAACATTCTTAGCTTGTGTGTACCACTGTGCTTGCCATCAGACAGCTGCTGGTTTTTGTTTGGGGAAAAAGCAGCCTCCGAAACAGCTGAAACTATACCATACAAAAGGCAGGCATAACAATAAAACACCATAAAGCTTGAGGAGCATGAGACAGGACAGACCTCGCCGAAGAAATGAGTTGAAAATTTTTTCCATCTGAAGTCACTCTAATATTTATGATTTTGTTATTTCTGAAATGTCACCTACGAAAGAAGATGCATTACGTAACACAGAGGTATTGCTAAATACCCAAACACACGCACAAGACACAGGAGTGCCGTAAGACTTCAAAAGGTGGCTGCCTAATTAAAACACTAATGTTTTTAATCATGTGTTTCTTGGAACTGGTTTTAAGGTGCTCAGATATATGTAGCTGCTTACTTCTCAGATAACAACATAAAAAAGAAGACAAGCCTGCTCCGGGAGCATCTTGTGCGTGAGACTGATGGATACGGCACTGAGCGAGGGGAAAACACTTCCAGACAGGCAGGAAGGGATTGCAGTTGTAGATCCCAGTTAAAGTGGGGCACCAGAGCTGTCCCAAGTTTCTTGGGCGAGCACCAATCCTTTTGGCAAGGGGAAAGGTGCATCTAAACCCCCAACTTGGTAAATTAAGCATTTCTCTGCATCTTCAGAGATATTTCACATGAAAAATTTCTTGTGCAGCTATAAACAGCTCTTTTAACTGTAATAGGTGCTTTAATCACAACCAACCATGTTGCAGCCATAGTTTGGGTTTGAGCATCTAACTACGCTTCATTTTATGGTGTTCAGCTCCTCAGACCCCACAGCTCAGTTCCTTCAACGGGGGCAACTCACATAATATTACCCTGCAACATCACAGAGTCTGCTTTACAGAGCACTAAAATCCTTGGAGATGCAGGCTGAACATAAAAGTTTTACCGAAATATATATATATTTTTTTTTTTTTTTTTCAATAGGGAAAGAGAGCATTTTAAGAAACAAGCACCCTAACTCTTTGGGGAAAAGCTGGCCACATTCAAGTCTTTGGATCTCTCAATATCCAATACATAAACACAGAAGTTAAAATAGTAACGTTATTTGAAGATGACCATTGGCAACCACTGAGACTGACAGACATCCATATCTAAGTTTATAACTTTCACTCCTTTGCTGCAATATCTTTGGAGCAGAAAAGCGTAAATGAGGGAAAAAGTCACTGGTTTCGGTCCAAGTCTTTCATTAGGACTTGATATATGAACCCTTCTGTGTCATATTTACAGCAAGGGTCGGGGTGGGCAGCTTCCATTCTCTCCCAGCAATAAACCAAGTGGAGGATTGGGTTACCAAGACCTGCCGAGCAGCTTTGCCAAAGTGTGAGAACCAACACAAATGATTACTAGTTAGCAACCTTGTGGGGCTTTTGGCAGCTAGAACCCGTGACCTCTACTTAGCAAAAGCTGGATCCACAGGAAAGTGACAGGGATGCAGAGACCATGAAAATCTGGGTATGGACAAGTCTGAGGCAGGGAAATTCAAGAGCAGAGGGAAATGATAAAATTAATTGAATGCTTTGTCTGCCATAGGAAACTCTACCCCAATGTCTAGAATGGCCTGTCACTTGATTAAGAGCTTAGGGGACTGCACAGAGCTTGCTGAAGTTTGCTCTCATCCAACACAAAATTCCTGTCTGCATTGAGCCTTTGAGCACAGAATCTGAAGGCTTTTCCATTTTAAACCAGACACCCCCACAAATCTGGTTTTTGAGGTTAGTGATTTTCAATGAAAAAAATTGAAAAAAAACCCCAGACTTTCAAAATTGTGAAAAACATTTGTTCCAGTGCAGAGGGACTTGATGGATATTTTTTGGTGCAGCTGCACAGGAAGAAAGAGCAATCTTATCAGTGTGCCCATACAGCTCCATAACAGGATTCCTGTTCTTTGGCTCAGCCACCACTGATGCATTTCATGGCAGCATGAAGACTGCAGTAAAAGCCATGGGAATGTGCCAAGGCTGATCTGCAGCAAGCTGGGGGAAGGTTCACACTGTTGGGATGAGGCATTGATGGAAGTCATCTAGGAACATTCACATCATCCTGCCCTATCAAGGGAGGGGACTCCACACTTTGCTCCCTCATTTTTGTCCGATGCTTCATCCTGGCAGTTAATTTTCTGCTTTTTGCCCTTTGGGCAGGGCCATCACAGTAGTTTTTAAGATCCCTCTGGTATAAAAATCCCAAATCCAGTGACTGACTGAGTGGTTTTCATTTTGAGAGCTTTTTATTAATAACCGATATAAAAGTCCCATGATATCCATGCTTTGAGATGACTCTCCAAATGAATGGAAAAGGCAGCTCGTGCTGGATTTCCTCAAGGAAATTTTCTTGCAGTGGCAATGCTTAAATTTATCCCAAAAAAAGTACTTCTGTGCCACCTAGTGGAGTCACAGTTGGTGACATAATCGACACCTCATTACCAAAGCCCCAAGTTCAAATGCTGTCCAAGATGTTATCGAATTTTCTTATCACTGCTCACACGTTTGTGTCCCAGCGCCCAGGACAGGACAGGAATATCAGCCAGGTGGGACCTCGGAAAAAGTTTTTATCGAGTGTTCTGGAATACTCTGCAACCAGAAGACGCTGTCCTGGTCTTTTGAGAGCCTGCCCAAAGGAAGGGTAAAGAAACCAGTCCTAATACTACTGCATTCTAGCAAGAGCCCTCTCAAGCATGCATTGCTGGGCGTTTTTAAATGTATGCTGTGAAAAATGACTCCAAATGAATAAATTCTGTATTTAATTTAAAACCTGCATTTAAACCTGCTTTTAATGAGAGCAGTGAACTCTCCCTTACATGGCAGGGTTTAGTGATTTCTGTGAAACCCCTGCCAGCCAGACTTTGCAATGACTTGAGGTTTCCTTCTCCAGTGCTACAGCAGCCCTACAACATCCAGCCAAAAAGTGATGTAGTTTTACTCCTGCACATGGAAACCCAGGGCCTTTAAGCCAGACAGCAGCTTAAAGGAGAGTTGAAGTGAAAACAAGCTAATCTGGGGCTGTGCAATGTATAAAGAATCCAGGCATCTCCGTGAAATGTGAAACTCCTGTGCCTGTCCCCAGTGACCAGACCCCACTAGATGGCAATCCACGCCTTGGCTCCGTCCCTGCAGGTTCCTGTGCTGCTCTGGAAGGTGTATTCCTTGCCTGGTTTAAAAATTAAGAGGCCCAGAGTCTTCATACAAGGACCTTTTTTATCTCCTTTTTGTCTCTAATAGTTTAGCTTTTTAAATACGTAGTAACTGGTTTGTTTTTGTTATTTTTTATTTCTTAATGAGCTGTTCTTTTTGTGGTGTAATGCTGAAATAGAGCTTAAAATTTTCTGGTATAATACACTGCCTTACAGAACAAATAAAAACCCTGGGTATTTTGAATCCAGGCAGCATCAGTAATGCAAACTTTTGTAATTTATGGCCTGTAATAAGTCGGCTTCAGGCCTACAGAAGAGGGAATTCAGTCAAACATCAATAGTTACACCACAGAAAGATAACTTTGCCTGGTTCAACACCAGTCAACCCTCGTCTCCAACTGCTAAAGAAAGCCTTTAACTCATCCTCCTCTGCCCTGATTCCAAAACGACATTTCATGGGATGTTAAATGAACACCTAAGCCAAAAGGATATTCTTTCCTCTGAAAAAGTCCTAAACTTTCAGTTTGCAGCATCAGAAGTAATACACACACACACACACACACACACACACACACATATATATATATTTACAAAGCTTCATATAATAATGCAGTCCTTCAGTATTAAAGCTATAGAGGAACGGCTTTTAGTCTGTCCTCTGGTTCTCAGGGTATAGCTGAAAAATTATTTTATTACTTGCTTTGCAAGGATTTGATTGTAAAGCAGTTGGCTTTGACTCCTATGCAGACATCATCAAACAGGAGTTTTGCAAATTAATGAGGGCCATCCGTAGAAATGGTTTGTTCATGGAAAAGCAGAATGAAAAAGCTGCACTGCATCAAGGGGTTTACAGAAGCAGAGAGATTGAGGTACTTGTGGTATTCAAAGGTCAGATAAAGCTTTAAACTGCAGGCTGAGCACTCATTTTATATAAAACCTCATATTCACCAGCTCCCATGAGGGAAATATATTCCAATGCACACTTCAGTATTTTAATACCTCACAAGCTCCCCTCCAGCTTTGTTTGTGCTTTCCATTGCCTTTCCCCACCACTGGCACAGGTTTCCCAGAGAAGCTGTGGCTGCCCCATCCCTGGCAGTGTCCAAGGCCAGGCTGGATGGGGCTCTGAGCCATCTGGTCTGGCGGAAGGTGTCCCTGCCCATGGCAGGGGGGTTGGAACTGGATGGTCTTTAATGTCCCTTCCAACCCAAACCCTTCTGTGATTCTGTGACACACAAAGCCAAGCAAGTTCAGCTCTGCTTCAGGAGCAGCTTTGTGCTTCTCCAGTCATATCCTGAATCCAGCACCAGCTAAGCTGCATTTAAACCAGCTGCGTTGCTGCAGCTCCATCCTGCTGGAACAAATGCTCAGACACTAATAAGTTCCGTTTGAATGAAAATGAACAGTTACAGTAAACTCGCTTCCTACTTCCAAAAGCAAAAATTTCCTCTAATTTCTCTTTAAAACAGCAAATCCTTCTTCCCCCCAGCTGAGTACAAACAAACATCTGGAACCGCGGTGCTTTAGGTTTTGTTTATGCATATATGTTTAATAGATGGCCAGAGGGTTAGAAACTGCCAAATAATTCTACTCTTGGTAGTTTACATGAACTAATTTCCGTGGGCTTTGGGATTTGTTTGCCAAGTTTCAGATACAAGCAGAGCTTTTGCGGTTGAGTTGCGACTCCTGGAAGGAACAGCCAATAAATGGAAAGGCCAGACACGCATCCCTAATTCATCTTCATCCCTGAGTATTACTGGACTAGGTGAAGCTGTAACATTTAACCCTGCATGAATTATACTGAGTAAGGACTGGCAAACAGCTTAAGCTGCTGCTGGTCCCAGAGTCACCTTTGGGGGGAAGCTGCGGAAGTGACTTCAACTGGGCTTTTCTCTTTGGTGACTAATTTTACACATTTTTAAACTTCTACTTGAGCCTTTATAGGGACGACTCCTATCATTGTCACTGCCAAAAATCAGATTACTTGGTCAGATCCTTAAAACCGTTAATCTCTAAAAAGATGGGCTTCCAAACCTGTATTTGAGCAACAAAGCAGACAGGATTCATGGAAATACTGCAAGTCCACAGCTGCTTGCGGGGTTAAACCTTCCAGTGTAACAATTATTTGGCTGCAATGGTGCCCATATGCTGGGAACAGAAATATGTTTGAAATAGAAGCTTGAAATAGTAATGACCACTGGATCTTAATCTTGGGGAAAAAATAGGTCAGTATTAGGAAAAAGATGACAGTAGATCTGATGCCTGAAAAACATGTCTAAGTTATCTGCTGTAGAGATAAAAAGAAAAATTGTTTAATGTAAATTGCTTAGCTGTGTTTGCCTAATTCCTTACACACCTATGTGTAAGGTCTGTGACAGACTGCAAACATACAGCTGGCACCTAAATAATGGCAGTTCCACAGGGAGAACCCAGGTGTTGTGTTTAAAACAAAAATAATCGCTACGCACATGAATTATCTTCCTATAGCAATAACAATATAGTCAGATATTACCTGCCCTAGTGGTACCTCAGCTCTCCCCTCCTTACAGACATCTATAGCTGGAATTTTTAAGGCATGGATTAAGCAGATTGCTTCTATCCCATAGGTACCTTTTCATTTCATTTACAACCCCAGGCACTGCTTCCCACTCCTTCCTTTCCCCAGCCCTCCTCCTCCAGCGCCAGAAGGAGGAGGAATATGAGCAGCAAGCTCCCCGTGGTGAACCCAGTTCAGTTGCTCAAGCATTTTCCTTCCATTTGGGAGCTGTTCAAAAACCTCAGAGAGCTTCAGGTCCTGGATATGTGCTCTCAGCTTTGCCTGTGCGTGTGCACAGCTCCGAGGATTTCCATCCGACCACCAGGCTTCCTGCTGGGGCGAACCCACACAGGCACAGGCAGCTAAGCCTTGCTGAGCATCCCATTTCTTCCCACAGAATCCATTCCCGTGGGCAGGTTTCACTCTATATGCATTTTATACTCATTTTTGCTTCTCTTCTGAAACACTTTTATTTTAATCCTCAAGGATAAAAATGCATCGTAACTCTAGACAGGAAAAAGTTTGACGTTTAACGCACCCATGTTTTTTCCCTTCCCAATTATTATTGTGCTTTTTTTTCTTTTCCAAAGCACCCATTAATCTCTAGTATTTGAAGCCCATCACAAAATGACATTAATTTTAGGACTGACCAGACGGGGTTTTTAAATTCAAAATTAGCTTTGACACACACAAATTGTGCAAAATTGACCTAGAGCTAGGAAAACAGTTCCACCAAGGGAAACGAGAGCATTTCAAGTTTCCTGTGTGCATTTAGGTGGTGGATTTTGAATTATTGATTGTTTTTATTTCCCAAATTTGGCATAAAACCAAGAATTTCCCCTCCCCAACTGCTGTGTTGAACCACGAGGAAAAGAGGAGTGTGTAGTTTCCTTTCAGTTGCCTCCTGTTATTAACAACTTACTCAGGAGGAAATAAACATCCCACAGAAGTGATGAGCATGAATTCTCATTTTAAATGAATTCAACAATTATGAGAAAGTAACCAATCTGAGACAACTACCCAGCACATTGCCATGGGCTCACAGTTCACTGAAATTGTATCTGAAAAGCATAAATTCTGTATATAACCCTACCTGGTCGAGCATCAGGTACAGACTCCTACCTGCATTTTCAACCACAGTTTGCAAACTAGCTCCTTTCTGTTAAAAAATGACCTAAATGTTATGCTTTTCAGTCTTCAACACGGCTGCTCTAGGTATATTGAGAGTGAAAATTGTTATTTGAGTCTTTCATGAGTTATGATAGATGGTATTGAAAGGGGAAGAAATATGAAAGGAAAACAATGCCACTGTTTCCTTAATAGATTCCCATTCTTTACAACATCCAGGAAGTTTCTAAGCTTTCATTATTAATGTGTGCTTATCTTTTATGCGGAACAATACTAGAAGAGATTTACAGTAATTTTGAAGGTAAAACAAAGAAATTGAAACTGGGGCACTAGCTAGTTTAGTGCATTTTTCAAAGTTAAGCCTTTAAAGAAGTTAGAAGGGGAAAAAAAGCTTGTTCACTACAGATTCTCAGTAAGTCAAGCAGAAAATTATAATCTGAAGAAAAATAGCTTTTAAAGAAAGCACAGGCTTGCAGCATTTTCTTACAATTACTGAAAGATTTTTGCATCTCACAGCAGTTCAACACCACTGAACAGCAAGTGTAGGCTTGGTATAAGCACATAAATCAAAAACTGATTTCTTATTCTAAGCCTAAAGTTTCAGGGGGAAAAAAATACTCGGAAGAACACAGCTGCTGTTTTGTAACAGACAGACCCATGGTCTTAACTCCAGACCTTCTCCTGTGACCAGCAGTGAGGTTTTTCCCTGTAAAATGGCAGAACCCAGAGAATATCTTAAGGAAACAATGAATGCACAGATAAGAGATTACACTTGCCACAGACTAAGTCACCACATTTTGAATAAAATTTTTCCTCATACTGTCTTTGTCACAGAAGATGACACTTGCGGTGTGCCATGGCTCCCGTCATGGTGTCCTGGACCCAGCTGGTCAAAAGGTCCAGTGGTGCGACCCTTCAAGGTCTCAAGAATCCTAAGATGGCCGCCCGCCCTGACATGGCTGCCCTGAGGCAGCTGGGCGGGAAAAGTCGTTGGTTTTGGCGGGAAAGACGTGACACCCGGCATGTCAGCAATGGCCGCCGCTCTCCCCACCTCCCACTTACGTAACCCCTTTCTACTGGCCCACGTTCGCCCTCCCCGCCTGCTCTCTTCCCTGTTCGCTGCCTTGTAATGTTCCCTGCCTCTGTACCTCCCCTTAACTGTGCTGTTATTGCTTGTTTAAAGTCTGCTCCACCTCTGCTGCTGGAGTATAAAACCTCCTGCACAGAGCGGTGCAGGGCTCGTCTTGGCCCCTTTCCCTGGTGTCAATAAACCTGTTCCTGTTTCCCCAAGAAGAGTCCCTCGCCTCCTTCCTCTCTCCTCTGCACCCTGTCCACCGGTGGTGGAGGCGAGCCGGAGACCTCGCCTGTCCTCCTGCAACCGATCGGCCTCTGTCCTCCTCCGCAGCTGCAGGGCAAGATTGCTCGGTGCCCGGTCCAGCTGAGCCAGCCCTTTGGCGAGCACCGCAGCACATGACAAATGCTACAGCACTTTGTGTAGCTCTGATGTAGCTTTACACCACCTATGTAAAGTCCTAAGCCTCTGCGTCCCAGTAAACTGTTCAACTTCCACAGAAATATTTCACCTCACCTTTAAGTCTGTGTCAAAAAAACCCCCACTGGTATAACCTAAGAGTGTTGTTTCTTTGACTTGGCTCTCCTACAACAAGCTCTGCTTCCTCAGCCTTTATCGCCTTCTACTCTTTGTGGAACAATTGTGGCTTTCCTTAGTCACTGCTCCTCTAAACCATCACAATCTGCCTTGGTAAGTCTTTCCAACCTTCCTGGTGATCCCCATGGCTTTTCTCCAAATTCCATTCAGGGTATTTAGTTTTTCTGTGCAAAAAATTGTTTTCCTGGAGGTGTCATTTAAGGCAGCTTAGGGGAAAGTTCTCAGTTGTTCCTTGGATAAACACTAGCAGCCTTTCTCATTCTGCATTTTGGGGAAAGAGTCTACCAAAAATACCAACCTCAAAGTATTTTAGACTGACCATGGGTGAAATATACAGGAAGAGCACTGCATTAGGAGGTTGTACCAGTTCCCTGCTGATGCAGTATTAGCCTCTTGTCCACCCCAAGGCTGGTGCAAAGCCAGCTAAAGACAATAGAAGCAAAGCTGCTAACCCTATTAAAATATTTTGGATGATTTCATTGAGTAGAGCTCTAGGCTACAGTTGCATTTGAAAAAATATTATGACAAAATTAAAGCTGCTTTAATTTACAAAAGCAGCTACATGCCTGGCCATTGTGTTGTTTAGTGTTTAAGTACTGACTTGACCACAAGGGAATTTCTGAAAAGGATTCTAAGGATGAATGGAGAAAAACCATTTCCCAAAAAGGCAGGAAAAAAAAATCTTGAAACATGGCAAAGGAGAGGTATTATAGAACCTTTAATTAGAACTTTCCCTGCCCCAGGAAATTTAGAAGTGCCTGCAACTACAGCACCTGCAGCCAAAGTTAACAGTCAATTTAACAAAGTTAAAATATTCTGCTTAACTGATGACTGTCATTCAGTCAACATAAACAACATGGTTTGTTCTTTTCTTTTTTTTTAAGTTATCCTGTACTCTTATAAATAAGTTTGTTTTACTTCTTTTGCTTAAGTCTTGAAAACTTGTAATAAACAAAAAAAAAGGGGAAATTATGTTGGTATCTGTGTAGGTGCTGAGAGTGGACAGAGGGAACAGCCTTGGTACAGATATTTGTGGTAGTCAGTTGTGCCATTTCTTACTGGGTCAAGTCACAGCACATTGTTATGTTGCTTATTTCCCTGCAGCAGCCTATGCCAGAAAACTGAGAGCAGAAATCATGGTTCTTCATTACAGAGCTGACAGAAGAAGCCACTAATTAAATTCATCACAGTGTTAATAATCCATATGTGACTGTGAGACAAATGTCCAGTTGCTGGGTCCAGCTTGCCATCAGTAGTTTCAGACAGAAACAATTTGTTCTCATTTGTTGTGCTGAACCTGACTACCCCCTGTCCCCTTAAATTCCCTAGGTACCAGAGGAAAACCATTAAGGATTTTTCCTAGGCCTATATACAGCCATTGCACCAATTCATGGGAAGATTTTGACTTTTGGCATCCAGAGAAAGCACAGCTTTCACTGGCTGTATGAGCAGGAAAAAAACAATGAATTTAAAATGTATTATTTGGAAGGGAGGGGCTACAGAGTCCATATGGCATCTCCCAAGACTGAGCAGTAGGATCAGTGCTATTCATAGAATCAATAATTAAAGCTGGAAAAGACCTCTAGGACTGAGCCCAATCATTAACCCAGCACTGCCAGGTCCACCACAAAACCGTGGAGACAGAGGACTTATTCCATGCCAGGGCATGGTTGGATTCCCTGTTAAGGGGAGCTTTAAGCATCAATTAGGCAACAGAGTTTCTGTGTGGGAATGGATTTCACCCCAAGTGAAAGCATTAAAAAAAAGCAGGACACAAATGTCTCCATAAGACATCTGTGAAATTTGCTTCAGTAAACAAGAGGCAGGGGCCAGCAGGCTCCAACTGGAGAGGCAGAGCAGCACAAAGAATGTGTGGTTACAACCGAAAATATACTATCTTAAACAAATCCCAGAAAGAGGACCTTCCTGGTCCTGAAAAGCATTAATTCTGAGTGGCTATTTTTAAACAGATAAAAACATATGTATATATTTGAGAGGCTGCCAGCTGCTGGCTCAGCATTTGTTCCACGCTGCTGTTGGCAGCAGCACAGCCATGATAAGGCAAAGCAAACTCAGATATCATTTCCCAGTTCACCATCTAAGAGCTTAATGGAATTACAGAAGAGGGAGACGGGTCTGTGGACACTTCCAACCCCTGAAGCACCCTGAGATGTTACTGAGCACCATCTCATCTCCCTTTGAGCACATCAAACAGGCACACTGGCACGATCCAGCAATTTGTATGTTTAATGTCTGTCAACTATTCCCAGGTAATTTTTCCCCTTTATTCTTCAGTGCTTAGTACACATCTATCAAAGGAGGCCAGTAAATAATGCCTCAGGCAGAGTTCTTAGTGTAATTTCTTAATTTTCTAGCAGTCCACAGTTATCTGGACATACAAAGGAATTATTTTCTCTCCACCAATTAGCAGAGCGGGAGTTCAAAAGCCTCCGCGACTGCTTTAACACAGAGAATTCCTTAATCCATAAAAATTAATGGAGATTATGTTAAAGAGACTTAGATATTTAAATCCTTCTCCACATTAGTCACTCTCTTTTATGTGCAGGTAACTGCAGCTGAAGTCCTCAGGAGCCCTGTGTGTGGCAGAACGAACTAATCTCTCCAAATGAGGAACGTGAGGTTTTGCCAGGTCTCCCCTGAGAGCAGAAGGTGGCAGCTTCTGAGGTCTGACTTTCCCCCCACCAAACCTCTTATGACTTATGTTAAAGTCTTAATTGGCTCCAAAAGTCCCAAATGGAGCCATTTATTCTTGCTGTGGATGGTTGTCCCAGTTACAAATAACTTCGTTGTGCAATTAAGTAGAACTGACTTCACAGCATCAAGAAAGAATTTCTAAATTTTCATTTTTCCTTAAATCTGAACGGTAACTTCATCATCTTATACCAGTCCCGAAGAATCCAAACAGAAACTTTATACTGCTCTTTTTGTGGCTGCACAGTCTTTACATGCACCTATTAACTGTAGTTACATTAAAAGGTTTTGAACTAATTTTCTCTCAACATCATCACTTTAAATAGACATATCCTCAGAAACAGAGGAGATTTTTAGAACAGAGTAATTATCTCGATGATAAAAAGTTGCATTTCAAAGATTTGCTAGAGGGTATTTACTGACTATACCTGTCAAAGACAAAAGTTACAGAAGGGGGGTTTTTATTTTCCACTCTTCCTCCATTTCTTTTCTTCCTGGCCCCTGAGTGCTTCTCCCAAATATTTTTTTCTCTTAAACCCAGAGGCTCTTTGTGAAAGCAACAAAGGGGGAGATTTCCCGTATTTAGGATGATGAGGAACCACATCTTTTCAGGTTGGTTCATGCCCAAATTCACAGTTCAGTTCTGGGCTGGGGTTGACTTTGAGCTGTTCAGATGCTACCAGCAGGAACCACAGCCCCAAAATGTTTCCACAGCTTCAGAGACAACATTCACATTTCCATGCTGCCTTTCAAGGTGCTTTCCCCCTTGTGCCTGTGGATGCAGAGATATAGCCTTTTTCTCCTCATACCCTTCTGAGGGGATGAAGCCACCAGCTGCTGCTACACCCAGTAGCTGGGCCAGTGAGAACATGCAAGTTATATATAATAATTTACATTTCATAGAACCATTTCGGTTGGAGAAGATCTCTAATTAGTGATGGGAAAAGGGGGAATGGCCTTAAACTGAAAGAGAGTACATTTGGATAGGATGTAACCCTCAAAGAACAGCAACAGCAGCACACTGAGGGCTGTAACTCACAGAATAATGTGAGCTGGAAGGGACATTAAATATCATGGACAGGGACAGGCTGCTCCACCCAAGTCAGCCTTGAACACTTCCAGGGATGGGGCATGCACAGCTTCCCTGGGCAACCTGTGCCAGGGCCTCACCACCCTCACAGCAAACAGCTTCTTCCAGACATCTGATCCCAATCTCTCCTCTTTTAGCTGTCAGCCATCGGCACGTTCATCTCATCACCAACTCAGTGGTGTTTCCTTGGATTCCTTAATTATCCTCAGGGGCTTTTTGGGGACAAGAGAAACCTACAGAAACTTGTTCTCCTTACACCTGCTGACCGTGGGTTTTCCCTGACCAGAAGAAAACTACACAGGTTCACAGTCATAGTCCACGTTCCATACATCCTATTTCACTTCCAGTGCTGCCCCTCAGCATGTCTCAGGAGAGATGCTTGGAGTCTCCCACGGTATAACCTGCATCATGTTCATATAAAATCGGAACACAGGCACCTTTTTCCTCCCCTCTTGGAAGGTTTTGTAGCAGCAAGGCACAGGGCAAGCCTGGGAAGGAAGGAGCTGCCCCTCCAAGCTCCAGGCAGTCCTCCGGGCTGGCTCCGGCCTCCCCATTGCCACTAGGGGTCAGCCGGAGCCCGATGCATCCCCCTGCGCAGGGAAGGAGGGATGGATGGAGGGGCGGTTCTGACCTCTGGGGCTGCTCTGTTCCAAAATTAGCATCGGGCCAGGCAGCTGTGAAAGCCAGCCTTCAAAACAGCTTAATTTAAGTTGCTGCCTTCAAAGGAAAAGTGTTGCAGAACCAGGAAAAGAAATGCAGCGAGGTGAAGACAGCAAGTGAGCCCTTTCATATCTCAGAGGGACTTTCTGCTGCAGCTTTACAGCACAAATTCAGGTACCTGCACATGCTACTTGGGCAGAGTTTAGTCACAAACACACCACACCTTTTCCAGAAGATTGAACTAATCCTTCCATAAAAGTCTGGGCTGAAGCCCTAGAGGCTTGAGACCTACTCTAAATCAATATTGACAATTATTTCATAAAATCACAGAACGCTTTGGATTGGAAGGGACCTTAAAGATCATCCGGTTCCAACCCTTATGCCATGGGCAGGGACACCTCCCACCAGACCTGGTTGCTCAAAGCCCTGGGAAAACATCCCTGCTTGGAAAACTGGAATTACACTCCCACACAGCAGTTTTACTCCCTTGCAGTAATCCAGAGCAGCTGATTGCTCTGTTAGCAGTCAATAATACAGCAGTGATGTATTTCAAGCAATATAAGAAAGCAGATTTTAGCCTCTGACATATCATTAAAATGGACATTACACAGCAGATGTGAGCACACAGGACTCGTGGGAAAGTTCACTGAAACATATTCAGAGCATTGTCAGCAAGCTAACTTTTTTTTCTATTAATTTTATGCTTACAAATTGATGTTCCTTCAGTGAAACAGTGTGATATAATATAATTTTGGAGGTACTTCATTCCTCCTACACAGTTCAATAAATTCTTATTAAATTTTGTATTGTTTTCCAACTTTTTGGCAAGGATTATGCTAGAAACTACTAAGTTGTATGAAGAACGGCTTTTTCTGTTTTTATTGGATTTTGCTGGAAGCTTTGCAGACAAATTCATGCAGCATGATGAGAACAACATCTAATTCTTGTGAAAACTAGAAATGAAGAACAAAAAATCAGTAGCCCTTTTGTATGTTTGGTAAAGCCAACCTTCAGTCCGTGAAAGCCTCAAGCTGCCATTCAGTTTCCTTCTCAAAAAACCCCAAAAAACGATCAAACCTCCTACTATAACTATCAGACAGTTTTCTGGATTTTTCAGAATTAGTTTAATGATCAGAAAACAGCAAAAATTCAGACAAGGGCTTTTCAGTAGTGAGACTGGAATGGTTTGAACATCTGTTCGGGGGTCACCTGCATTTCTCAATTTCATGCCAGAAAACCAAAGGTTGAAATGTGAATTCTTAAAGAGAAACAAATCAATCTTGTATGAAAAAATAAAAATAAAAGCAGGTTTTTTTAGCTCTGATGATCACAGAGGGTGTGAGTGGGAATTCATGGAGCAGAGCCTGGTTTCTGGAAAGCAAGTGGCTTATTAGCAGTGCCTGCCTTGCAATTGCTAGTAAAGCAGTGAGCTACTTAGCTGAGTAAACCAGGACTGAGAGAAAGAGCAGCAGGGCATGATTCTCCATCTAATCAAGTGCTTTGCAGCCTCATTCAAACGTGCAGAAGCAGGAGAGTTGGGATTGGGGATTGACAGATGCTGGGGCTGCATTGATCACAAATTCAAAACTGAGCAGCCAAAGAACGGCTTTAAACGAGGATGACTCCAGGGCCGTGGGGGCTCAGGTAAAAATCTAATCAAGTCATCTAATGAGCTGCATGGCAGACAGCTTGCCTACATGGCAAACACCTTCCTGGGCTCGCTCAAAGCCAGCCCATCACTCCCACCAAGGCAAGGCGCTCGGCTCTCTGGTTCCACGCTTGCAGAACAGCACAGAAACAGAGGATCTGGTAGGACAAGCTGCTTCCTCTGCCTTTTGTAAAGCAGAAGTCTCCATTGTAGCTCATTAAGATCTGTAATGGCCCTACAAGCTTGTATACACCAGGCATTTCATGAATAGCAAGTTTTTGGCAGCTGACCAATCATCTGAATATTTCAAGGCTTGGCAATATTTCAGTCTCCATAGCAAAGGAGGTCATTTTCCTTCTATTCCCTGAAGTGGCAGCTTACAGTTCAGTCAAATTCCTTCAAGTGACCTTTCCACGTATTTAAAATATTTCTTTTAAATAACTTGCCACTCCGTTCCAGCTTGTTGCAGCAGTTACAGCTGCAAACCCCTAAACCTAGGATAAGGTTCTTGTTTTATGTCATATCATTGCTAAGTCCTCCCCTGGCAGACACTGATTAGGAAGGACCAATTAACAGTCCTCCAGTCTGTGGAACAAGCCTAATTAGCCAGACTGAGGAGTGCCTAGGAAGCTAATGACTTTTCCCCTCTTTGCACGGGAGAGGATGCCCAGTCAGCACAGCTTGGCAAGGCTCGGGGGGCTGTCAGAACCAAGATAAATACCTGAAGGGCAGAGTGGAAGCACAGTGTTCAGTGAAAAGGGCCCTCAGGACGAGAAACAGTCCCAGTCTGGTGCAGCATCTTGCTTGGTAGGAGCAATCCAGCACGGCTTCACTCGGCACAAAGGGAACCAAACCCTTGGAGAGGAAAGATCACAGCCCGCAGAGCTTGGAAGAGATCGATCTGCTCTTGGTCTCAGTGATGCTGAAATACAAACAATTCCCAGCTGAGAGGCCTGAGGCTTGCAGGAGGACAACAATAGGGTCAAGAAGAGGAAGTTTTGGGGCAAACATATTTTGGCTGGGTGTGAGGACCCCTACTATGTATGATTTGTTCTCTTTTTCCTTTAGTTGCAACTCCAGCTTGGCTACACAGGATCAGGCCGCTTTCCACTTGAATGACCTTGCAGTTTTGCAATAAGAAAGTCCTTTTTCGTTTCCATGAAACTGAAGGGCTGACCAAAACAATTTTTCTATTGTTAAAACTCTAAAATGGGAGTTTTAACTGGCTTTTCTGACTTACAAAATTATTTTTTTTCCACACAGTAATAAGAGAAACTGTCACTTAAGACTGGAAATTCCCACAGTTGCTAAACAGAAAAAACAGAGGAAAATCTTTTTAATGTCATGCTTTGTGCAAAAATATTTAACAATTAACAGTCTTGAATTTCTTGTGCATTTCTCTAAATATTGCAGTTGTTTTATGAAGACCACTGGGAACACAGCTGTGCCAAACCAACAAACAGTTGAGGCCATTGTTGGTATTTTGGCAAAACTCTCTTCGAGAAAAGCATGAAAGCCAGCTGGGTTGGAAATTGCAGATTCCAACTTTAAAGATTTGAGGGATGGAGTATGCAAAAATAAAGAGGGTTTACTCTGCCATATTTACCCACGCCAGTAACAGCCCTTTGAGATCCACTTGCAGCAGGGGATATATCCAGGCTGCAGGGCAGATACACTCTGTGAGGAAAGGGGGGGAAAAAAGTCAGTGCATGTTGAGGAGACAGCCCAGAAGCACTGGAATGCAGTCTGGGAATACATTAAAACTCCCTCCCAAGTTTTAGACATATCCATCAACCCCAGCAAGTCCATTATTGAGAGGGCTCGGCCAGTGACAAAAAATTTGGCATGGAATATATTGTGCCACCTCATGCTGCTTATGCCCTGCAAATGGGCCGTGGGTTTCAGTGGCTGTTTCCTGCAGCTGTGAGTAGAGTCAAAATATCCTCTGTAGGTAGAGAGATCCAAACCAGACCTACCAGCCCACCAGCACACAGCCCCAGCCAAAATGCTCTACCTCAAGTTTACCTCACCTATTGGTCCATAGCTCTGTCATCACATTCACAGTTCACAGCTGCCTAAAGCACCTTGAAGAGCAAGATTCAGAGCACTTTGCATCCTGTGGGTACATAAAACCACTCACTGAGGTTATGGTGTCACAAGGAGTCCCACAGGCCGGGTCACCAGCAGGTCTGTGTGGTGATGGGGCACAAACAGAACAGCACCACAGGATCTGTAGCCTGCGTGTCGTCTGTGCAATGCCTTAGCTGGAGACGATGCCATGGCAGCCAAGGCTGGCTTGCACACTGCAGTAATTTTGTTGGCATTTCTGTCACCAGCATCAATGGAGAGAGCACAGATTCCTCCATCCCACTGAACAGCAGCAGCTTGCGATGAAATAAAGGGTTTAAAATGTTTACTTTGGATTGGTGGGTGCTATTTTCCTCCTAGTGGCATGCTACCAGATGTCCCCGTGCTGACTGAAAATGCTGTTCCCGCTGCTGGATTTGTTGGGATGCTCCTGATGGTCACTCTTTCCACACCCCAGCTGCCAACACGAATCAGCCAAGCACAGCTGGTCTGCTCCGCTGCGCCCAGGTAACGCTGGGCTGCCACAGGAAGTCTGCAGTGATTTTGTGACCACACATCACATGGGGAGCCAGTGGGCTGCAGGCAGAGGCAGCAGGACTTGTGGCTGGCAGAGATTTTACGGCCTTGCTCATTACAGAAAATGCAGCTCACCAGCTAGACCTAATAAAAGCCAGTCCTCACAAGCAAGGTGACTGTGATGCCAACATTCAAAGTGGTAGGGAGTGCACGCTTTTTTTTTAGTGGTGGAGGCCAAGAAAACATGATACAGTTTGTGTTTAGGGAAGCATATATTCTGCTGTGATGTTTGATCTGGCAAGAAACCACGGTTCCTTCCTGCAAGCTGGCAAAACACTAAACACAGGGAGTGCCATGCACAGACAGGCTCAATTAAGCTATCTTTTCTGAGCTGTAAAACAGCACTAGGCACATAAAACAACAGAAAACACATTTGTTTCCTCTCCATCTGCACAAGATATACAGTGATTCAGTTCTACTCTACTGGCAACACCAGAGGAAGAAAAAACATGCCTTTAATGTTCGTTTAGGACCACCTTACTCTGTGCTGGCTACTGGTGGCTTCTAAACCTTTAGAAGAACTAAAGGTGCCTTTAGAGGAACTTAAATCTGGAGCTAAAATCCATTCACCATGGTCTGTGCTACCCTAAATAGAGCACAACTACAACTGGTTAC
Source organism: Oriolus oriolus (assembly GCA_013400235.1). Taxonomy (NCBI): domain Eukaryota; kingdom Metazoa; phylum Chordata; class Aves; order Passeriformes; family Corvidae; genus Oriolus; species Oriolus oriolus. The sequence goes on from VXBT01005032.1 coordinate 297,664, forward strand.
TAAGCAATTGGCAAATAGAAAAAAAATCCCACAACCAACCAACACCAACACCAAAACCAAACAACAACAACAAAAACCCTCCCCAAAACACCAGTCACATACCTACTGTTTTGATTCCTAGTCATGTAATTCAGTTAGGCAACACATTTTTAGAGCAGATTTTAGCACATTTTTAGAGCAGAAGTAAGACCTCCTTAATAACCTTTAAAGCCTGGCATTTTCTTAGAAGCCAATGTATCAAAATTAAGCCACAAGTTAATTAAAATTATAGTAGGTCATGACATATTAAGTCATTCGACAACACCAATGTGGACCTGATGAAGCTGACTGCACCCATGGCCTTGACCATGGATTATACACATGGAAAATCTCAGGCTGCTGCAAGACTGAGAGAAATGCAGGCTATTTCACAGCAAAAATCTTATTTTGCATTTGGGTTCCCTAAATCACCAGCTCCACCAGCCAGGTAAGAACCTAAATTTTGTTGGCTAAGCAGGGAGTGCAGGAAAACCTGAGTTGGGAGACCTGACACATCAGTAGTCCCTTTGTGGCCAACTCCCTCTTTCCACTGTGCTGTGTCATACTGTCACTATAAATCAAAGAGAAACCCTTGGATTGTAAAATAATCTACTAAGAACAAACTTAGGTCTCTATGGGGTTTTTTTTCTTCCCCATAACTACAGTCTACATGATTAGTACCACTCAACCATAAGAGGAAAACAATCATATTCAAATTTGGCCTTTGATCAGCAGCGTTTCTCCTCTGCACGAGAAAAGTTCAGTCTGGGTTTGGCTGGTGCCTTTGAGATAAACAGAAAATTACCCCGCAGTTTTCTGGCAAGTTGGTGAGGAAAGAAGCCAATACTCAGCTAAAATTAAATGTAAAATTAAATAGGGTCGCTTCACCAGTTAGCCTCCTCTGGATTTTAAGCTGTAGAACAGGGGATTCCAAATCTCATATTTCACACATTAAGGAAACTCCCCAGCCTGACCGTTTTTGTGTTTTCATGAATCTCACCCTTAAATATAGACAACTTTGGCTGCATCTGTGCTATTGTGAGCCTGAGGACAGTGTGGGATGTGTGCATCCCAAGCACAGCATAAACCCCTTGGATCTCTCTAGCCTGTCCTAGGTGCAGCTGCGGTGGGACCATGAGATACACGTGGAGCCCACAGAAGTTGTTGCAAAGCTGTCCTTGAGCTGCCTTTCTCACTCTTTCCTCTGCAGCACATACAGACATACATTATATATTCTCTATGTATTACAGAGGATGTGCACGTCTATCACAGAAGTCGTGTGAGCCCTCTACCAACTGTTTTTATGACTAATCATGCCAGCTAATTGCAGGGCATTGTAGACAGATTGTCTTCTTGTTTATGGCAGGATTAGCTCTCTATCCCTTTAGACCATAATCCAGTGCTCAAAGCTCCTCTCTCAGACCCTCTGGAGTGCTACTGGTCTCAGATTGGTAAATTCTAGGTGACCTATGGTAGTATCTAAATGACTCATGTCACATGAAATACTGACCTTGGCCAAGGATGAGATAGAAATATTCCATTTTAAAGACTGGCAGAAGCTGCTTGGACACAGCGGGAGACAATTTCTCTAACTACTACCCTGAAAAACAGATTACCTGGACAAATGGCTGTTAATAAACTCAGGGAAGCTTTTTGCTGATAATAACTTACCTAAATTAAGACAATTTGGCAGTGGAAGAGGAAATAATCAGCACAGAAAGAGCAAAAGCACAAGTCCAAGGTTCAGTCAGAGACAGCATCTGAGCAATATCTATATCTTAAAACAGCTGACAGAAATAAAACAGCAAGTAATTGTGACATACAGCTGACAAACTCAAACAGATGTCTTCAAGACCAGATAAAACCATCTCTAGATTACAGTCCACATGAAAACTGCTATGTCTCTTACTAAACCATAAAAAGGATACATCTGCCTGGGGGAAAAGAAACCATCTATAGTGTAGTTACAACATTCCTTCCTTTTGTCTTATTTACCTAATCTGGTTGGAAGAAAAAACCCCCAAAACTCTATTTTACAACTGAGATGTCATGTGGGCACGGTAAAGGAAGCCGCTCGTGCACTTAGGGCAGAATTGATCTGAATGGAAACACGAAGCTTGGTGAAAGGCACTTGTGTCAAAATGCAGAACACGAATTACTTTCACAGAAATACGCAGCAATTTAAGAAGTCAGATAGTCAGGATATAAATATATGCCTAAAAACCAAGTCCCAAAGCAGTGTTATGAATGATGTATGACTCTGTTTTATCTATTATAAAGTACCAGTTTTGGAAACATGAGCCCTTTCACATCCCTCTTCCCCACAAATGACACCTGAAACAAATCAAGTCACTTCTGAGCACACGTGTCTGGTAACAACATGCAACAGAGCAGCCAAGAGTGGAACAGGTGATTTGGCTTCCCAGTATTCCCAGCTGTTCAATGGCACCAAGCCATCCTTAAAATGGCATATTTTGGCAAGGATACCACAACAGTGAACCTTTTTTTACGTGATAAACAGCACCGCGTTCCCCCTGGATACACAAAGTTCCTGTGACACAATGTGTTGATGATACCTGCCTTTATCAATCACTGAAAGTTTTGAAGAACTTTTTATTAAAGAAAGGTATTTTTTGCCCCATTGGACAGATGGTCTGGAAAGGGCAGGGAGAAGAAGAAACACTGAATTCATGACCACTTATCGCTAAAGACAAGCTGGCCTGGCCAAGCCTGGCCTCGGTCATTCATTTCTCTGGAGTTTGGCAGAAGAGGAGCCATGACATCCAATTTAGGTGCTTGTGGAGGACAGCCTCAGTGTGCCCCTCAATTCCATTTCATTATTTAGAGTTGAGACAGGCCAAATCCTCCATTCTCAAGCCGAGACTAACCGTGTGTGCTGAGCAACACCCTGCTGCTTCCTTGCAAACCCATTTCAAAAGTTTCCCTTCCCAGGCTGTGGGAGAAAAGAGGAGTCAAGCAGTCATAATTTTTTAGGGAGAAGCTGTTGAAAGCCCCTCAGTCCCAGGCTGTTTCCTCACAGCAAGGACACGCCAGCACAGAGGAAGTCAGCAGAAACCCTTGCATTCCTGGTAACAAATGACATTTTTTTGGGTGCCTGGTGGCAATTAACATTGAATTCCTTGCACAGAACCAGCATGACAGAGACAAACACTGTTTTGTCCTCCTATCTGAGTAACTCAAATATCTTCTCCTAGTACAGTACTGGAATTCATTATGGTGGCCAATGCACTTCTAGCATTAATAATGACATTTCTACTCTCAGTCCCTCTATAATGGGTAAATTACTTTTAGAAAAGGGGAACAAAGAAGATTTATGGCTCTACCAGGGTGACATAAAAAGTCCACAGGGAGAAGTTAATTGCATCCAGAGTCCCATGCTAACACCTTAAGCCCCAGACAGACTTTCCCCTTTATATACTGAAGGCACTCCATATGCAGAAGGACAGCATTTCCTTCTATACTGGATTTTATCAGCTGCTTAATATATTGATGTTAAAATGGAAAATAGGGAGCTTCTACTTTATTAATTCCTCTTTTTACTGTGCCGAATCCTCAGCTGAATACAAATTAATTTTTTTTCTTTATTGTCCTTAGTTTTTATGGCCATCATGGGTACTTGGCCACTCTTGGGATAAGGTCATTTCCATGAGCCCATCCCCTCCCTCTCTCCCACCCTTCCCTCTCAGGTCTTTATTAGAGCATCAATCACAGCAGTATCTAGGCTCCAAGTGTCACCTGGCTAATGGTCTGTGGCTTTCAGACACCATAACAGCTTAAAGACACACATCAGCATATCAGTCTTGTCACCCTGGCCATGCAGGGTATTTAAATCACAGCACCCATGCCACCCACACATGCAGCTTTCTGCACAGGGTGAAGGCAATTTGTGCCGGGCCTCCTGATCCCTGTGCCTGAGAGCATCTCAGAGCAAAGCAGTCTCTTCACAAAGTACACATAAATTACTGAAGCAAGTGGTTTTCCCAATTTTGTCACTAAGTATGTTAAATGGAGCAAGAGTTACTCTCACCTCACCCCTCGAGAGGTGAGCAGGGGTAGCCAGCACACAGAGCAGGGACAAAGCACCTGGATTCACAGCATCCCTATTTGAGCTCGTCCTGCCAGGCAGCGGTGCCCCCAGGATGGCTCAGGACCTTTCCTGCTCTCCAAAACCAATCTGACTCACTCAATCATGCAAAAAAAACCCCCAACTTAAGGCGCACTTCCGTAAGTGCTCCCTGCCTTCCAAAGGCTGCTCCCACCCCTCCTCCCCCTTTCCAGCCAGGCAGTTATTTGGTATTCAGCGTCTTTGTCTCCTTGCTCAAGTCAGCTCACATAATTGATAGTGGAGCAATTTCCAACTTAAACTCCAGCCATTAACATACAAAAAGCAGAACACATTTAAAGTGCTTCGCTGTTGGAGGGAAGGAAACATTAGTTCCAGGAAGACTTAACAAGAATGGAAGAAAATAAATAAATGACTTTTAACTGAATCAAGGCATTTGTGTCTTGATTTTTGCCTCCTTTTATAGCAGGATTCTAGCCCTGAAAAATAAAACATGGACATCCCTTACAGAAGGCCAAAAAGCCCTTTGAGTTTCATTATTTATTTCAGACTTCAGCTAGATGCAGAGATATATGTGCTCTGAAACACTGAAGCATGGTAATCACTGTATAATCAGTATTCTCATCTGCATTAACAGCTGATCTTGCATTCATCAGATCAAACCCAATGCTCAGCCCGTGAGCTTATTCAGCTCTATAATATATTCCATTTCTCTTGATCCATCTGTCAGCACATTTCTGCTGTGCAGAGACTATGAATGGCTATACAAGGCTCCAAACAGAGGAGCTGGATTTCTCCTTGATCCTCCTGGGGAAGAGTATGAAACAAATTTTGGTTTACTATTGGGCTTTTCTTTCCACCTGCCTTGGCAGAAGGTGTCTGTGTGATGTTCAAGTACCTGCAGCATGGCAGGTGCTCTTTGATTCTCACTACGATCTTTGTTTCCCTGGCTCCTTATACTCATAACTCATAAATTGGGCACTACAGTGTAGTGCCTTCCCTTTGCCCTTCTGAAATGTACACTTATGAGTATCTTCATAAGATGAGGTTATCACTATCATCAATCTCTCTCCCCATTCTCAGATCTTTTTTTTAGATGAACTCACAGTTTTGTGTCTTTTGAGCCTCATTAGGTTTTTGTCATTATGCTTGCTCTATGATTTACAGACTGTAAGAAACATTCTGCGTTTTCAGCATCGCCTTGTCCCCTCTCCCCTCCTTTTTTCAGGTATTTAATTGCAGAGCCAAGGCCTTTCACTGAGCTGTGGCTTTCCCTTCAGAGGTGCAGACACTGCAGCACACAAGACATAGGATATCAGTCAGGATTTCCCTTCCTCTGCCCCCAAATTCCAGCTGTCCCCAAGAAAGCAGGGACAGAAGTCACTGGTGGTCACAGCAGCCTGACCTGAGCTGGCTCACAGGAAGGGAGGCACTGCAGCAACCAGTGCAGATAAAATCCAGCCCCCTCCACAGCACCACCACACAGCAATGCACTTCAGAGGGGTATCAGCATTTCCAGCAGATAACCTTGTATACACACTCCTACCAGTGACATGCTTCAGGGGGGACTGATAAAATTCCTCTCCATAACTGCAGTTCAGGAATTCCATATCTATCCATCTTACTTATCACACCCATTCCACCCAGGCACATCAGTTAGAGTGCTGCTTGAACTGAGATGTGTGCACCAAGAGCAGCTGGAACCAGGCTTTCATCCAAAGCCACAGTTTTACCTGTGGAAGAACTACAGAGCAAGCAACCCTTGGATTGTTTCCCACCAGCGATAAAAATAATCTAGATTTACACAGAGGAGCACTGAGTTATCTTTCAAAGTGCCTTAGAAACATCTTGAAGGGCATCAGAATTCTTATTTTTTTAATTTTACACCTTAAGAAATTATTTTTAGCAGTCTAGAGGAGACTTCAGTTATCACTCACAAGTCACTTTACACAGTTCAGTTCATGTCAGCCTTTTTCAAACCGCTACAGTTCTTGGATAAAGAAAACTTTGAGGAAACAAGCATTTACCAAATGCTCCAGAAGGAGGAATATATTTATCAAGCAAACATAAATCCAAGCTGGCAGAGCAAAGCCTGAAAACTAATCACATTCACTGTGAGTTTAGATTAAAGAGTTTTTTCCTAAATTTACTGCTACTGCTTTTACTGTTATTTTTACTCTACTCAAGCCTTCCTGCAGATTATTCTGCACATCTCACAAACATTCAAATGTCCTAACCAAGTTTGAAAAAGGACCAGCATAGAGACCCTTAGTTGCTAGAGCTTATCTTTGAGGTAGGTTAGAGGCAAAAAAGAAAGATTCCGTGCAAAAAACCTCATATGCTCCATTTTCCATCCAACAGCCAAAGAGCCTCTTTTCTCTTCAATGGGTGTGAAAACAAGTGATAGATCCATACATTTCAAGACAGAATTCTGAAGTCTATATTTCTAAAAGGTTTTATAGCTTTCTGTTTTCTTTATGCAGGTGATTTGTCTTGAAATCCTGCTTTGATTTCCTGCCCCCATCCCCAAATATCCTGATAGTTTTCCAAGTAGTGATATAATTAAATTGAGTTTTCCTGTCCAGGTGTTTTTGCTGACCCATGCCTTTGCTTTCTGTCTAAACTCCCAAACCTGTTATGATTTAGCTCAGTTTAATTTAGACTGAACAACATATCGTGGCTTGATCTAAAGTTAATTCCAACGGCGACAACTCAGCTGTTCTTCCCTGACCTTACTCAATTCCCTACCCGGGCTAGATAATCAAGTATGATTAGGTATCCCCTATATGATTACAGCTTTCATAAATACTGTGTCTTGCATGGGGCTTGTTCTTTGAAAGTCTCACCATCTTAATAAACTGTTCTGTGGATGGCGTGAAACGAAAATGGAAAATGATGTTTGCCTTTTTACTGCCTCATTCTACCTCTCCACCAGGAATTAAATGGGAGTAGAATTTTTGGGTTTATTGCGAACATTTATTGCATGCATGTATCTTTTACCACAGGAAACAGTCGGATAAGCACAGCACCAACTTTTCAGGAAAGACTTCTATGATAGATTTCAGCTCCGTGTTGTTTCCGAATTTGCCTGTCCAAATGTTTGATGGAATTAATATGAACCTGTCCTACAGATTTGAATCTTGTGGTGGAGTGACTTTGAGGTCCGAGAAAATGCAGTTTGGGATTGTGAGCTCTCTGTGCAGTCTAATACCTGAAGTTACACTAAATTAGGCTTCTCTTTTTAATGTCATCTCTTTCTTTCACAACACACATGGGAACATTATGGGTCTTTGGAGCTCTACCTTTGACAGCTTTAGACCATATTTGCCAGTGGGTGCATAATCTAATCTAAGGTCTGGGAACAAGATGAAAATAGATAGACATCATCTTTACATAAGGTGTATTTCCACAGGAAAAGAAACAGAACAAACAAAGCTGTACTGGGTAGAATATTTTAATATAATGTGCATTCGTGGAGTCCCTTTGGAATCCAGTCTATATTACAATCACAGCGAGATGGATCAGCACACAGCATCTCATCTTTTATAGTTATTAAAAATGGGGGGTGAAAGAAAAGGCGAGGAGGGAGGATGGCTAATGGGGGCTCTGTGTGGTGCTGAGATGGGGATTTGTGTTGGAGGAACTGCAGTTTCTTCTTGTAATTTTATTTGTGCTGTTCACTTAGAAAATACTCGTTGAGTACTCCCTCATGGCTTTGCTGTGCAGTTTGCATTTGCCACTCTCTCAGCATCCAGCTGCCAGGCATATGTGGTAACCAGCACTAAAGCTGCTAAAGTGTACTTTGCATGCACGAAAGCGGAATTGTGATACTTAAACTCGCTTTCAGCTGCGCTCTAAATTTGTACGTGCGTGCGAGTGGCCATGTGAGGTGCTGCCTGTTCTCTGACCAACACACTGCCCGCCTCGCTGCCTTTCATTAACATCTGTAATGTTGCAAAAAAGTTCTGAAGAGATGCACCATTTTTCATGATTTAGGACATTAATGAAGGGTAATGGCATGCACTGTTGTAAGTTGGTAGGAATGTACAGGTTGGTTTATCCTCCAAGTGAGGCAACAGCATGTGGGTAAAGAAGCCCGTGTATTTAGGCATCACAATGAGGGAATGGAGCAAAAGACCCCACAACAAAATAAGTAACCAAGTAGCTATTTAATGAAAAAAAACCAAAACAAACCAACCTTCACTCTGTCATCATGATACTAGGAAAGAATCTTCAAGCCTTGTCTTTCTTATGGGAAAAAATGTGTCTTTCACTCTCGACATTATCCAACCTAAAGAAATTTATATCACAGAATCACAGAGTTGTTAGGATTGGAAGGGACCTCTGGAATCATCTAGTCCAACCCTCCTGCCAAGGCAGGGTCATCTAGAGAATATGATATGAAATTTGGTATATGACATCAATCAAAATGAAAGCAAGGGATCTCATAATTTGAACACTTTAACAGGCCAAGGTAACATTCTTCCTTATTAAAACATGAAGGGGCTTTGAGGTTGGCACAAATGTAAATTAAGCCGTACCCTCAATTTCTCAAGGCTTTGCTGGAAAATCCCTGGGCATTTCAGCATCACAGGGTTCTCAGGAATGCTTGAAGATATTTGAAAGGCAACTGATATTTCCAGCAGCAAAACTGAAGAGAAATGTCATGGGATTGTTCTGTTCTTCAAATACTTTCAGCTCCACTTTGTTGGAGAAGAGCTATAGGGCAGACTTGGCTGAGGTTTGGTGGTGTTACTTTCTGACTGACTGAATTTCCAGCTGAGTGTCATTGCTGCTATTCCAGTTGGTTTTGACTCAAAGACAAGCTGGAGTTCACTACAGGTATTAAAATTCTTAGATCTCTAATATGAAATAAAACAGAACCAGCAATGTTCTCACTGCCAAAAAGGCTGAAAGCAAGGAAAGGTTTTCGTAATTTTTTTTTTTTACTTTTTATTTTATTAGATTTTTCTTTCTTTTTGCAGTATATGTTTTCAATATTTGCCAATTTTACAAAGAAACATTTACTTTAAAACCAAGGCAAAGGCTCTGCCTTGGTTATGTGCAGGGTCAGCACCAAGGGGAGACGAGAAATCTCCCCAGACCCTCCTGAACTGAGGGCTGGGTGCATTGTCAGGGAAAAGCAAATTGAGGAAAGAGCTTTTTCCACTGAAATTCACAGCGGCGAGGGCCAAGCTGAGCAGAACTGACAGCTCAGCAGCTTCAAGCAGGGCATCGGGAGGAATCCTTCAAGCCTGGGAGATAAAAGAGCAGCTGCTCCAGCCCCATACAAGCTGCCAAGCAATCCCTTTGCTCAGCCCCCTTTCCACTTCCCAAATCCCACGTATGACGGAGAGAGGATGAAGAACAAGGGGGCAAAAGGGGGTGTTGGGGGAGGAAGGGTATTGGTGATGGCACAAGAACATCTATTTCCTGCCCTTGCTGGCAGCGGGTGCCCGGGATCATCTGGATGCTCACCCAGCAGCCCTTTGGGTGCAATTCTGCTCGGGGAAGCAGAAGCTGTGGCTCCCGAGGGCAGAGCAGGCACTGCACAGCTCTCTCTCAGTTAACCAGTTTGTCTCCTTTCAGCTTGGGTCAGTGAGTTACAGTGCATTATGGCTTCAGAGGACACAAACTAATTAAGGGTGAACAAACCAGCACACATTCGTTTAAGTCTGGGTTCCTCCGTGGAGTGCTGGGACAGCTGTGGGATCCCATGTGCAGGGCCTCATCCAAGGAGCACTGAGCCTTTCCCAGGTCAAGCAACGTCACGAGCAGCATCTGCACACTGTGTGTCAAGAGTGCCCACAAGATACTCTGATTGGGAAAATAATACCAGGGTTTTGGCCACGTCTCCAACTCCAGGCACTCCAGCCAAACACATTTAATACAACAACTGAAACATTTACATCTGATGTCAGCATGTTCACACCCAGTCAGGCTACAAAACCTTATTAACTTCACAGAAAAAAGAGGGCTTTCTAAAAAATCTTCAATGCTCCCATGGCCTATCTGCGTTCTCACTAGTGATGGTGCCACTTCACTCTGAAAATAGGATGAACGCATCTGGTACGTGCCTGTGGCTGTCAAGGGCCAGTCATGTTCTGGTAGGAACACCCCTCTCTGCTTGTGCTAAGAATATGTGGGGCACATCAAGCTTTCTTCCCCCAATTACCTCCCAAAATTGTTTAAAGCCCCTTACGAGGCAAAGTGGCTTTGCCTCTTTTAAAAGGCAAAGTATGAGGGCGAGTATGAGGGAAAATTCGGGCTGCAATTCTGCCAGTTGGACAAAATAACATTGCATCCCTAAGACTCAGTCCTGATGTGTTGAAGGGTAGATACTCAAGCAAGCCCCTCAACTCCAGCATTAGAAGATGCTATTTTTAAATAATTTGTGTTTATTTTTTTGCTTAGGACATCCCCAAATTTTCCAGGAGCAATTGCCCTGAAGCCAGTGTCTTGTGCAATCCTGGTTAACGGTTATGAGATTCCAGGAGGCCATGGAATTTGGCTTATTTCTGCTTCTTATTTCCTATTTTTGGAATTATAGCCTATTCCTGTCAAGAATATAGTCACAGCCACATTATCACCAAGTGGGAATGCAATTGTTTAACACACCCCAGTTTTTCACAGTGTGTAAAGTTAACAGTAATTTTTTATCCTGTCTCTGCCACACAGCACAGATGTTGTTGCTTTCAACATTGTCTTCGTTACTGGAGCACAGCTGAAGAATAATTTTAGTCCCCTATTTTACATAGTCTCTTTCATGTGCTGTTGCTGCAGCCATCAGCCAGACAAGACACTTGACTAAGCAAACTGTCAATGTATTTCACACATCCACGGGAGATGCATAAAATCAGATTCCAAGTTTATGTATGAGATGCCTCCAGTTTGTTTGATTTTATGCCAGACTCACTTTCCCTCATTAGCTTCCCTTTTGTTGTAGCTGGGAGATTTTTGACAACATAACTTTTATTGTGAATATACCAAAACTTTTCCCAAAAATGGAAATATTTCACACAAATATCTCGTGCTTTATGACAGCCACAAATTTCTTTTTGATTTGTTCTCTTGCAATGTCAGAATGCAACGTCCCTCAGCAGCTTGCCTGTGCTACCTGTAAGATGGAAGTGCAGGTAGAGATTATAAATCTTCAGCCTGTTTGTAAACACACAGGAAAAAAGTTGGAAAAACACAGGCTGGAGGATTAACTGTTTAGTTCTGATCTGGCATTTGGAGCAGTGCTGGATAGTCCTGAGGTCCTGTCCTTATTGAGAAAGGACTTCGCTGTGCCGGATAAATAGGAAGCAATGCACTTGCAGTATGACTGGATCAGCACCGCAACAGTAAAGACTCCCCCTACACTGTCACCAAACCCAGTTAGCTTAAAAGACAGGAAATCCAAAACACTCACGACTTTCTCCCTGGGTGCAAATCAACCATGAACTGGAATCTCTGGAAGTCACTTAACAGCCTGTAATTTGTATGAGAAATGCTCTATTTCAAGAGAATTTCTGCATCTGTTTCCCCAGCAGATACTGGCAAAAGAAGACACTTGCAGAATTTCAGGATCTTGCCTCCTGTTCGAAACTTCTGTGAGTATGGGAATATGGAAATGGAAGATAACTTTTAGAAACATAATCCGAAGGAAATCTATCTCTGCTCTAGGTCTTGTTCACCAAAATGATCTAGCTATGAAACTGAAGCAGGACATACAAAGAAAGGGTTTTCCCTCACATTCCAAGGGGCTGAAAGACTGGGAATGTGGCAGTGCACAGCTTATTGCTTCCTGGCACCCACACTCCCAAATGTGACAATAATGCTGCAAGGATAATCAGTCCAATTTATGTTCCAAGTGTGAAATGTCCAAATCCCGCACAACAGGGGGGCTTTCATCATTTCATCTGCGTGCAATGAATGCAGAGAATAATTAGCAAAATGAATGAAAAGGCTTTGGACTCGATTTTAATCCACCTCTGTGCAATGGGAATAACACCCCAATTCATTAGGCATCAGATGCACATTAGTGAAACACAGTGGCAACTTAATTCAGCTGGGAGGGGCATCCCCTCAGGGAGAGCTGAAACAAGCAAGCCCATCATTTCTCCATATGTGGCTAGCTTCAATTAAACTTCCCAAAACACAGATTTCGACTCACCTTGAAGGAAAATGGGAAAGAACAGCTACTTAAGGCACCTTCCTGTTGTATTTCAAGATGGTTTCCTCATCCTGAGCAAGCTGAAACAGTAGGGGCGGTGGGAATTTCGATGGAAGGGAGTTCAACCACTGGAACAGTGTATTCAAGGGACCTCTGCAATAGTCAGAACAGAATTTGCAATATCTTTAGGGAATATTATTACTAAATTTCAAGTTTCATTTATTCCTCTGGATTGTTCTACTCTTGCCCTTGTCACTTCTGATCAAGTGCTCCTTTGTGAGCTTGTTTTCTCATTTATTAAAGGCCAAGTGGTATTCTGTTTACTCAATTCCATGGGAAAACAGAGTGACAGCTTGCTGCGGGCTTTGGGAATAAATGCTGTATCCTGAAGTTTCATTTCCTTGCAAACCCTCCTATTAAAGCAGTAAGTGGGAAGGGTGAGCCAATTTTCCTTTTCTCTAAACTTTCCCTAAAGGTTTGCTTAGTGTCTTTAGCTTAGACAAAATCTAGAGGGAAAGCACTCATGTGCTCCTATTTTTGTTTTCTTGGTAAAATATCTAGGAACTTGGCAAGTGCAGGGCTGAGGGGAGAAGTTAATTTAACTGATATCCTGCTCAGTTGGGATCCTCTTGTCTTCCGAGGTCTCAGTTTGCAATTCCAGTACTGTAAAAATTGGCCATTACAGAAATTGCTTATTAATTTTCCCAGGGTTTCAAGTTGCACCCCTGACTTCAAAATTCTCAGGGATACTATGTAAGGAAACTGGGATGTGTGACTCCCAGGCCTGTCCTTGACTTGCTCCTCAGCCCTCTGAGAAACAAACATCCTTCTCTGCCGGGGCCATAGTGTGCAGAGTTGAGGACACAGAGTGACTGTTGTCCTAGAATAGTACAGGCACCCTATGGGTGTTCCAAGGAGGGAAAACTAGGCTCAAATACCTGTCCTCACCTGTCCTGCTTGTTCCTGCATAAAGGACATTTGTGACTCAACAGCGGACACAATAAATGGATGAACGCGCTGCTGGTGTCCAGTTCCAGGGAAAGCTGAGAAGGCTGAGGAATTTTCCACGTCACTCACCAAAACCAGCCACTGGAGTTGATTTTGAGGCTGAGGTTACTCCAGTGGAATCAATTTAGCCATAAATAATGTGAATGAAGACATGGAAGCAGAGTCCATAACAAATCAGTCAGGGCAGAGATGTCCTCCCTCCATCACGCTCCTTGCACAACTCTGTCATCAGACAGGCCTTTCTTCCACCACTCCTCTGATCCAGGGGGCACATCAGGCACAAATGGCAGATATCAGATACCTCCTCCAGAGCAACTGGCCAGGTCTGGTGTCTGTTGTGTTTTTCATTCCCCCCACTACTACATAAGTCAGTCCTTCTGCATGGGCAGCTCCAGGGAAAAGAGAGGTGAGGGGTAAATCTCAGGGAGATGGAAATGCTTGTGCACTGTGCCAGATGTGCAGGTTGTTCCTCCAGTGGCCTCAGCGCTGACAGGCATTTCTGACACTTGTGATTAATCTTACTCTGATTCTGGCCGTGTCACTGCAACTTCTCCTTGCACCTTCTCCAACCTGTCATGCAGCCCATGGAAGTGACAAGAGGTGCAAATTGCAGATGCTCTGGCAAGCTCAGCTTTAAATAGTTTAATCCTGGCAAGTTTGTGCTGCTGAGATTTTGCAAAGGTTAAGCCCTTCGAGAGTGGAGGTGATGAATAGCTGCTCAGTATGGCAAGCACTCAGGACAGCAGGGGCTTCTAAATTCCTCCTCTTTTTCATATTTCACACAGAGAGCAAAGCCTTGAATTCAGTGTGACACTTGTATTAATGGCAGCATGGTCTGTTTGTAAATATGCAGCAAGAGAGGGTGATTTAGGGGATAACAACTCTGTGGACCCCAGATTTTCTCTTATGTAGCTGCCATTCTGTCAGCTGTTGGAGGTACAGCTTTCCTTCCTTCCCTCCTCCCTGCTGCCCGGTCCTCTCTGCAATCCTTCAGAAAGGACTGGAAATGACTCAAGGACAAAGCAGGCTTCCCTTCCCGGCGTGAATAGGAAAAGGCCCCTCTGAGACAAGAGAAAACAGTGGCTCAGTGAACTGCGGGACAGCAGGATTCCCAGGCACTGGAGCTGGAGAGAGCAGAGGGCAGGACGGGAGCAGAACACTGGTTTCTCGATGTCCTGTAGTCCTTCCAGGGCAGGAAAGGGACCATTTTACAGAGAGTCATGTAGCATCTTGGAGATCCTATTATTAGTAAGCTCTGTTTAACCTCCCAGAGCAGCCATCAACCCAAAGCATCACAGTAACACTCCCCAGCTGTTGTATTACATGGATAATTATAGTCTGCAGATGCTAATGCAAGGAACCCATGTCACTTATGATACATCATGCTAGAGGATGAAAGGATGTTTTTTTCTTCTTTGTTAGGCTTCAAAGGGGCAAATTGTTGCTTTCTTTCCCCATTGGTTTTTATCCTGCAGAGGTAGAAGCACAGCCCCATTCAACAGTTTGGACTGGATTAATTATTCAGGAGTGCTTGGAGGCTACTTGAGGACAAGCAAACACTTTGCATGTGGCTGCTGCATGAGTGAGCAGTCAAAGGGGAAAGCACACGAGTCAATCATAATGTGGCCTCTCAGGGACACTGCACTGCTTTTGGGGATAAGGAGGCAGGCTCAGGCAAGGTCAGGCTGCAGTGGAAGCTCAGAAATATCTTGATGGAAACCTTGGCACAGCCCCTTCTCTCAATGCTACACGTCCCTCTTGGTCCAGTCTCCTACCTCTTTTCTTGACTGTTTCCAAGGAAAGCTGAAAAGATCTGAAAGCCTCATTTGCCCATGGGGTTTTAATGGACACATTTTCCTACATATCATCTGATGGGTATGTGCAATCTCCTTTTTCCACTTGTGTTACAACCACAAAGCAGTTGGTGCCCCATGATTACAGTCTTGAACTCAGACTGGCCTAAAATAATGTGGAGAGCATGGATTAGAGGGCCAGACACCCGACCAAATTTGAAACTGCTCAAAGGATTTACAAAAGTGTCTCCAAATCAGAGAGCACTCAGCCAGCTTTATTTTACAAGAGGAAAACCAAGGCACATTCCTCTGACCGAAAACCTCTTGAACACTGAGGGAAGGACAAGCAGGCAGGCACATTTTAAGGATACGCGCCTTTGCGCCAGAATTTTCAGAATGAACACTGTTAATTTTACATTCGCCCATTAACTTTTCACAAGGTTTTATCTGAAGCACAGGGCTATAATTTTGGCTCAGGTTTCTGGTGGCTTGAGGATCACTTTGTTTATAATATCACCAGAAAGCCCTGATGGAACTATCTCTCTCTAATTCGTGCTGGTTGGCTATTTATTCTCCCTTTTCAGTGTACAGGAAGCTTCTGTAAAAGTCACAGAGGTAATTGTATTTTTGGATTTGTATTGTGTGATTAAATGTGAGTGTGTGTGAAATTTTCCAGGGGAACAGACCCCCGCAATAAGGTTACATTCTGAAGGAAAGTATTGCATATGTGAGCGAGTGGATACATTTCTGATGCTGCCATTTCAAACAACCACAGCTCCAGGTTGAACTAAATCAGCAATAGGTGTCTACTAATGCATTCACCATTTTTCTTGTCTTTCTTTCTCTTACTCTGCATGGTAGCTGACAATGGAGAGAGATATTGGCACTGTACAGACGACAGGGCATAAAGAAAGCTTAGACCAGGTGAAAATCACATTAATTATAAAGTAGCAGAGAGAAAAGATGCATGCAGGGAAGACTTACCACTTTCATTTTTATATTCTCCTTTTCTCTGAAAGAGAATGTTAAGGATCCAAATTGCCTTTAATTCTCTGCACACAGTGCATCACACATTATTTGCAATCAATAAGTATCATTTTTTTGCAGCAAGAGGAGCTTCACCAGTCACAGACAGTATAAGAAGCATTCAATGTAGTGCACTTTTTATCTTTTCCCCTCCCCTAATTTTAACTGTCACGACACAAAGGATAATTTCTGGTGTGGCATTTCCCAGACAGCACAAGAGGTGCTGAGACAGCTTTAATAACTTCACCCCAACCTCTACCTCCACATCACAGCTGTGGGTAATGCACATAGCGTGTCTGGTGGCTGAGGCTTTCACAACATCACATCTCTGATCTCCGGCTGCCAATGTCATCCTGAGCTTGCTTTTATCCTTAATGACAACGAAGGAAGCAGGATGCAAACAAGAGAGCTGGGTAGGCTCTATCTGTTGCTGTTGTGAAATGAGAAGAATAATTGCAACTGGCTTAAAACAGCTTCCCCAGTGCCTCTTGTCTGTATTGGTGTAGGCATTGAAGCCACTTCTAAAATGAAAATGTATTAGAATGAGCCATTTTCCCTCTTAGGCTATTGTGAGCCACACATATGGAAAGATTTATGTTGAAAATCTATAGCCTTGATAAGTGTGGAGTTTTAATTTTCTTTTAATGGGTAAAGACAGACAGAAGGGGATGAAAAGAGGAAGATGCATCAGACAGAAAGAAATACAGCTACTGCCTTCGGTTTGAAAGTTAATTAAATTCTGGACATTTTTGTATTGGTTTTCTTCTTCCTTGTTAAAGAATGAAAGGGGTAAGAGGCCCTGAAAACACACAATGACCTCCATCCTTCAAATATAATTAATATATTAATTAGCAGCTGCTGCATCTCAACCTTGTTGGCCCAAGAGGTGTACATTAACATATACACAGGAGATAAAGCCACCTTTAATTGTATCTTTGCATTGGTTCATCCCACTGTTCTGGGAGTGGAGCATGCTAATGACTGCTCAGGATCAGGAAATAGTCTCCCATTTTCCACTCTGGGGTTCAAATCTCACCTGAATCAAACTCCGAGGATCCTTTGCGCACAGATGTAAAAATTAAATACTTTCGTAAAGACAGAGCATTGCTCAAGCTGAGCTGTACATGCTCATATCTACATGCCCTCAAGTGGCTTCCTGTCATTTACTGTTTTCAAATAAATTTGTCCTCATGCCTGTGTTTTACACGCAGCCCTGGCCTCATCTGCAGCCAGGAGTTTTTACGTTACTTTTCAAAGCTTATTGCAACTCAAGAGGGTATCATTTACTCCTGAAAGTGTCCTTTTCCTGTTAAACATCCTCCTTCCTTCCTCATTCCCAGCTAAAACAGAACAAGTAGAAAGAGATGCCGATGATCTGAGCCGCACAGCAGGAAGGATACAATGTGATTTATTGTTGTAGATCACTGAGTCACAGAATAGTTTGGGTTGGAAGAGACCTTTAAAGTTCTCCTAGTCCATCCCCCCTACAATGACCAGGGACATCTTCAACTAGACCAGGTTGTTCAAAGCCCCATCCAACCTGGCCTTGAATGTTTCTAGGGATGGGGCATCCTGAACTTCTCTGGGCAACCTGTGCCAGGGCCTCACCACCCTCATTGTAAAAAACTTACTTCTTATATCAAACCTATATCTATTCTAATGTCTATTCTATATCTAATATCTCTATCCATCTGTCTATATATCTATCTATGTCTAACATCTATATCTATTTCTAATCTCTGTGGGTCCCTTCATTCAGCTGTCTCAGAGCAACCGCACTCTCCAAATTTGCAGGTGAGTATTTCCCAAAAGCTTTCTCCTAGAACCCTCACTGGCAGATTGTGGCTGCAGAGGGTGGTAGGCTCTCTGAAAATGTGACCAGGGCATGCACTGTGTTATATCTGAAATTCCCAGGCAGGAAAGACACGCAGTGCTAGGGAAGAGGTGTGATAAATTTAGCATGTGATAATGCAAACAGCATGGAAAAAATGTGTGCTGCACAGGAGGGCACAGGCCTGTTTGCTAGCTGGGACATTACTGACCCCTTGGAAACAAGACTGTAATACATTTAAATCTGATCCACAGGCTTGCATGTGTCCACAGTCGCACTGGAGTCAGGGAGACTGCAGAGTGTGCAGTTAAAAGCTATAGAATTTTGGTTTTTGGTGAGGATGGGGAAGTTAGTGGGTAAAATGTCCTTGGCTTCCCCTCCCGGATAGATCAGCAATGTAAATAGGCAGTTAGTTTTCACTATTGTCAGTGATTAATCTGCCTAAGGAGAGCCCTTACTTTCTCTGGTTCACTTTACTGTTTCTCTGCTGATATTTGACTGACTTGTCGCTTTGCCTGAAAGAGTAAAAACATCAATTTGCCCGAAGCCAGAGAACAGTCTCCCTCCTTTTAATTTGCTTGTTTTCAGTATCAATTCACTTAGAAGTCTAAAGATTTAGCCTCGTGGTATATTTTCCTGCAGCTGCATTCATATCCCTATCCATAACCCAATGCAAGTGGGTATCTCAGAAGGAGGACAGCTGAAATGTCACAGAGAGTTAGTCAAATTGCTAAACTGTGGGCATTACCAAGAAACAATGACAGAAACTCTCAAGCTGAGGCCAACCCTGCCCACAGCGATTTGTTCAAATTCCTTTCTTTGTCTGTTACTTCCCTAATTTTCCTGAACTGTAGCTTTATAAAAATTTTCATTGCGCCCCTATATTTTACTGTAAACACCAATCAGGCTGTTAATCCACAGCTCTAGGTTTCCTTCCCAGGTTACAAGAGTTTCTTTCTTGCCATTGTTTTTTCTACAGTAACCTTCAGTGCCATTTGATTTGGATTGCTAAAGAGTGATATTTTTTCTACTTTTGACAAGCCATTGTTCAGATCTGAAGTGGGAAATATTCATCCAGGCAATTTGTATTTACAATACTTCTAGTTCTCCCTGGATTGCTTTGCTCTTTGTGACAAAAAGGCTGAGATGGGGAAGCAAATGGATGCAGTAAGAGAAGGCAACATGGAGAGCCACTCCTAAACCTTAGAATCCCAGGCAGTGTTATTCCTAATGGCATTAATAATTTCAAAACTGTCCTGCTTTTTTCAATGTGCCAAAATGTAATGTGAAATGTTACAGTGAAACCAGACTCACCATAATCCTCAACAGTTAATCCGAGGCTATGCTTTAGCATCAGAAAGCAATTAGATGTTTGAATTCACACAAATTGGGAGGGTCACAGTAAATCTACTGCGAAGAAAAGGAACCAGGTGAATTGAAGAAAAGCTTCCCAGTCAGACTGCAGTAAATATGTAGTAAATCAGCTCCCGATAATTCAGGATGCACAGAGGCAAAAAAATAGTGAAGAATCCAGAGTTTTCTAAGTGCCTGTCCTGGTGAAGGAAGGCATAGGAAATGGAAGGGCTGGATAATTAAAATGGCAGAGTGAGGTTTTTTCTGTCAACAGCATTGTAAAGAAAGGAAAATGCCAGTCATACTCACAGGGGAAAGATGAGAAAATGGGGTTCTGTTATGCACTGAGCAGGAAATGCTGCTGCAGAGCTGGGCTGTGCAGCAGGGTCACGATAATGGACACGAAAGGCTGGGCTGCCCACTTGGATGGGAAGGTGACAAATTGGCAACAACACGAGGCTTGCTCCTGTTCAACTGCATTTTAATAACATGAAAGGGTTTGGTGCAAGCGGCGAGAGGCTCAGAACAGAAATTACCTCATGAAAAGATCATCTGCCTCAGTGTGTGTCACTGCTGAGCAGGAAGGACACAATAGCAGGGGGAGAGCCCAGGGTGCCCTCACTGCTTTCAACACGCTGCTATGAATGCCTGGATCCGCGAGGATGTGGTTAAGGCATCAGGCTGCCCGGTCTCTGCATCTGTGTTTGTCACAGATTCCAGACAAAAGACACTGAGGTTGCCCAGAAACTGAGGGAGCAGCGGCAAATCCAGCAGCACAGAGGGCTGCAGGAACCAGAGTGGAGCTTTCCTCTGTCCAGAGTGAAAATGGAGTTAATGAGCTTGCCTTCTTATTGTGGAGCTCCAGATCACACCTTCATATTTTCAGAGAAAGTTCTTTAGCAATTGACCATAAAAATAAGTAGAAAAAAGAAGTGCAAAGGTTGCTCCCATCTTCCTCAACTCATCACCTCTTTCCCCCACGTCATTCTCTCCCTGAAACACATACAAATAGATGTGCTGACATTTCTAACTTTCATTTGATATGAAGAGTTTGGTATTTCCTACAGCTTTGGATGCACAAGCTGCTGAAGTGGAGGGAGAAAAAAACACTGGGAGGTGTATAATAGAAAAAAAAAGACTGAAGGGAGAAAAGACTGAAAGATATATAACTTTGTATAACTTTTTCCCCTGTTGTATCTGTGGAACATGCACAGAGTCAGCAGTGAGACACTGGTAGAGATTGCCTGAAGAAGCTGTGGCTGCCCCATCCCTGGAAGTGTTCAAGGCCGGGCTGGATGGAGCTTGAAGAAACCTGGTCTAATGGAAGGTGTCCCTGCCCATGGCACAGGGTTGGAACAAATTAACCTTTAAAGGTCCCTTCCAACCCAAACCATTCTCTGATTCTGTAACTGTGAAGGAATAATCCCTGCTCAGGACCTAGTCCTCAAATACAAAGTTTTGGCAGATGACCACCTGCCTACAAAGGTCAGGTGTAAAATATCAGTGCTTCAAGCAACCCATTATTCATAACATTCCTTGGATAAACTGGAGTCCACCCAATCAATGGGAGTGAAATGTCATTCTAGTGATTCAAGTTCTATGTGAATTTTTCTCTGGAATTCTTTCACTGTAATTTTTTTTTAATGCTGGCATAATTTCCTTTGAAATGACATTTCCATTTCTGCACTCACACCGAGTCAGCCTTTCTGGTAAGGTTTCCTTGGTGCAGCAGAACAATATGGCACTAATGGGATTACTCACAGCATAGAGTTAAGCATTCATAGAAATCTTTGAGAGAGTGGGGTGTTAATTACCAGCTCTCATAGCAGAACCCAAACAGTGAAACATAATAGTGTACACATTTCCCCCCAAAGTTGTCTGGACTCCTCTTGGTCAGAGCATTGGTGACATAGGAATGGCCCTGCTGGAGCTTAAGCTCCATTCACTGCCACTACTGTATTATGGGAATTTATTTTTAACACATGCACAGCACTGAGCATATCAAAGGTGGAGATTTTCAAGTCACAATGAATTTAAAAAATGAAAACTCTGCACTGAATGTATTAAAGGTGTCTGTAAATTTTCCCATTCAGAGGTCTGTATCAAGATTTTAGTTCAAATGAGTATTCTGAGGTAAAGCAAAACATAGTAGTCATAAGTATTAAAAAGAAAAAAAACCAAAACAACTTAGAAGGTTTTGTTTCAGTATGGAAATGAAAATGTCAAGTTTCTGCTTCAGGTTTCCTTCCTCCTCACTCTCTGCTCTCTTCACCTCCCTCCTTTAGAAGGCAAAGGGAAGGAAGTGTGCAGGGACATATTTTTCATCCTCTTTTATTGTTCTTTTTTTTTTTTGGATGTATATATCCTCTACTGAGCTGGAACTCATTTTCAATAGACTGGCTTTTTAAAACATGCTTTTGAACATTTCCGTTGTCTTACATTCACTGTAATTTTGTTCCATCTCATCATCTCAGAGCAAACTGTTCTTCTTTCCCTTAGTATTATCTTTTATGTTCTTTCTGAGGAAAGCCACTGAAGTGAACTTTGTTGTGCAGATAAGAGAAGCAAGCTGTGGCACTCGTGAGGTTTTAACAATTATGAATAGTTTCATTCTGTGATGAGTTTAATACTCCCACATCCTCCCTCTTTTCAGTTCTGGACCAAGAGATGCCGTTGAAAAAAATAATCTACAGAGATTCATGAATTTAGCTATAAATATCAGCAGTTAACAACTCATACATCAGCACTAGGTAAAACTGAGGGGATGCTCACATTGCCTAAAGCAACAAGGAAACTAGGCGTGACACACACCAGCAACTGCAAAATATGCTGGGAGAGAAGGGAAAACTGACAAATGATGTCTATAGTCCATACAGGAGATATGTAAATGGCTAAACCCATGTTATTCACACTCTCCTAACTGACTCCTGAGGGAATTGTTAACTGTGTCTAAATTATGTAAGATTTCTTGCTGGCCCTTTTCTCTATTGCGTCCCTCTTCCCACTGTCTCATTAATTAACACTCTTCTCTCACTTTTTTTGTTTCCTTCAGACTGTTTCCAGCTAAGAATAAATGAAAACTCCATTCTAAAGTAAATTGTATGCCGGCTTCAATCAATGGGAAGGGAAGAAGAGAAAGTCAGCAGAATATCTCTACCTGCACTGAGAATTAATTATAATAACCAAAAAATAGTCAATTGATCACTGCCATCACCTCTTCAGAGAGGAGGGATGGAGGGTTCAGGAGTTCTCACAGGACTGTGCTGGGGCTGTGTGAAAACCTGAAAAAGCAGAGCAATCCTTAATCCAGGGGTTTACCAAGCACTCCTCCTGTCCCTAGGCAGAACAGGGAAAACCACAGACACAAGGCTGGGACAGGAGCGGATCTGGGCAATGGGAAGTTTTCTCCCTGGTGGTAATGCAAGGCCAGCCCTCAGACCAGACTAACGAGGAAGAGGGCAGGCACTCTATCTTTTGCAGGTGAATGTCCTAAATGACCACCACAGTATGGTAAAAGCACCCAAACAGCAAATTGTCCCGCTAAACCCCAGAACTGAAGGGAAAAACCCACCGAGAAAGGCCTCCCAAGACTGTGGGTGTGCATGAGTTTTAGAAGCTGATCTGTAAATGTCAAGAGAAATGACATTTTAGAGCTGTAAGATGAGATGCACTTCCCCCAGTGGTGCTGACTGATTAGCCATTCACTGTCACGTAGCTAATTGTTTGCAGGCTGCTAATCGATGAGATCTGAAATAACGTGTGTGCATAAGGCTTATTCCCAAAATTAAAAGGAAAAAAAAAAGCATAGAAAATATCTGATATCCCTGTGGCATTCATCCTCCAAGAGGTATCCCATGTAAGGTAAATACTCAAATAGTATGT
This sequence comes from Oriolus oriolus, assembly GCA_013400235.1. NCBI lineage: Eukaryota > Metazoa > Chordata > Aves > Passeriformes > Corvidae > Oriolus > Oriolus oriolus. Next base: position 320,817 of record VXBT01005032.1, read on the forward strand.
AAGCCTTTTGTGGAGGATGTGAGAATGACAGAAAATGATAGGTATGCTTTATAATAAATCCTTGAGTTTTTCCTTAACTAATAAACTCCTGAAGCTGCTCTCTGACAGACCCTGAGGAGGCAGTAAAAGGATCAGCTCAGTGATGGCATAGCTCTGGTGTAGCATTAAACACGTTTCCACAAAAGGATCATCCACATCACCGCTGCCCCGTGACTGAATGTTCTGTCAGACATGGGGGCCCATTTGCTCTGGTTGTGTTCTGAGCATCCAGAGTATCTGGGCGCAGGCTGAAATCTCTCTGACTGGGCTGCAAACGACTTTCAGAGCCATTTCCAGCTGAAATTATCCAGACATTTATCCAGACATTCTCAGGGCTGTATCAGCCAAATGGCTATCTCCCAACGCAGAATTAAAAGCCTGATACTGAACAGATTATGTTTGGGAGAGTCAGAAGGATATAGAGCATATTCTTCTGTAAGACTGGAATGTAATTATGACTTCTGGGGCATGGTAAAAATAAATTATTGCATTTGTCAAATATTTTGGAGAAACACTATTTTGCATGCAATCCAATGGGCGAGCGATACTCCAGCAAACACAACAGTGCAAATTCCTACTGTCAGAGCAGATACAGCAGTTTGGATTTTCGTGCCCAAACAAAGAGCTGGCCTGCCTCTACCCACAGCCTCTTTGCAGTGTGAGAACCCCTAAGCTTTACCAGAAGTTGTTGAAATCAGTAAAATTAAATAACTAGATGATATGGAAGTTTTCTCTCTTTTTCTTGGCACAATTTTTTGGGGTGGAGGGCATGACTCATTTGCCAGTGTTTAAAGCATTCCTTCCTTCCTTCCTTCCTTCCTTCCTTCCTTCCTTCCTTCCTTCCTTCCTTCCCTCCCTCTTCCCTTCCTCCCTCCTATGTGAACAGCTTTAAAGAGACAAAAAGGAAAACACAGCTTTTGAGAACACATAAAAAGGAAAGCAAATATCTCAAAATTAATAAAAGATGAAGAAATTCAGCCAACTGATGTAATATTTTGATGTTTCGATGACACCCTTTGATGGCTCAGACAAGAGTAGGTGTATTTCATATTTCATAGTAAAAGAGCAAAGCAAGCTCACAGATTTATGCTTAACCACTAAAGAGCAGCATTTCGAAAGCTGCAGCCGGGAAAGGAGTCTTTTTTATCAAACTGCAGAAGGGACTGAGTGGGAGGATTGCATGAAGGAAACAGAAAGTGGTGGTCAAAGGGGAAAAGAACAGGCCCTCATACACAGAGGGAAATGGCAGTGGGGGAGGAAACGGTTTTGTTTCCTCTCTCTCCTTCTTCTCTTTCTTTTTTTTTTTTTTTGAGAAAAGTAGTTAGAAACATTAATATCTAAGAAGAACTGAAAAGGAAGAAGAGACATATCATCGTGTAACTGAAGTATAAGATATCAGATAGCTGCACTTGCAGCTGGTGGAGATTATGTGTAACATACAACCTGTTGCCAATTCCTTTGATGAAACCAGTGCTCCCTTTATGCTACACTTGCAAATAAATGAGGTGGTGACCAGTTACCATTAATCTTCTGAAAATCACAAATGAGGGCCAACAGTTTTCTATCAACCTCATCATGAAAATACAGTCGAGGTAAGATCAAAGCTCTGGGGTTACAGCAGGAATGCCTGATTTTGACCAAATCTCTCTGGAGCAGCAGGAGAGTGGAGGATGAACAACAGGACTAGATTTAAGCAGGTCTATCAGTGTACCTGAAATTGTTGGCATGCCCAGGGCTCCAGCTCCCGAGAGGACACAGCCCTTCTCCAAAACCTCCTCCTTTCCCCTCCTTCCCATCCTCCCTCTCACCAAGTTCAGTGCAAGGGCTGCACTGGGCAATGCACAAAGACTCCAGAGCCTGCCCTTCCCTGCAGACATAAAGGCTGCAACAAAAACCCTCCATGTCCCTCTTGGCTTTGGTAATAACTTTGCTACAAGCTCTGCATTCCTTCACATCAGTGGCATTCATTCCCAAATCCTTCTGTTGCTTGTAAACTGTGCTCCCATGATACTGGGAGGAAAATACACACAGAGACACAAAAGCCTCTCTGCACCCATCATCACAACAATTACTGCAAACTATCAAGCACTGTAAAGCAAGGATGTGAGGACAACCTCTAAAATGGAAGAAACAGTCCAAGGGGTCAAACAGAGCTCAAGCTGATTGAAAAACTAAAGTGTCCACCACCAAAATTATCCTTTTGGCTGACTTTGGGACAGTTTCTTTCTTTATCTTTCCCATTTGTGATTCCCTACTTCTTCTGATTTAGATTAAGTCTCTCTCCAGATGAGATAGGATACTATATCTAACAGAGAAAAAACCCTGCATCAGCACAAAGACACAAAAACTGGAAGTGGCTCCCATTCCCACAGATGTCAAGTCCTGTGAGAGACTCATGGGTGCTGTCTGGCAGGCATGAGGCACAGCAGGCCAGTTTTCTGCTCTTGTTTGGCTGTTGCAGTGTACGGGAAACAGGGATTTGTGCATGCCTGGTAAGCAACTGAGTGAGTTGTTGTGGAGAAACACCAAACTCATCAGCCAACCTTTTTCCCCTCCCCATTGGGACAGCTTACCAGACTTTGAAGTTTTCTAGCCAAGGAGTATTAGTGTGCTGTGACAGCTGGCAACACATTCCAGTGGGTAAGTGATGGACTGGCTCTGGAGAGAGTAAAATAAATTATGAAGTGGGTGAAATTTCAGCCCTCCAAATAACAGTCCAATGATTTCATTGGAATGACTCTGTCTGGCAACATATTCAAACACATACAGCTGGGCAGAACACACAAACACTCCTATATGGAATGGCTGCCTGCATGGGAAGAGAGGGAGTTCTCCTTGGATAATCGAGCCTGGGTCGGGAGACGGCGAGAGGGGATTTTCAAAATATGCTTGTGTGAGAGCCAGTCACGTACAGTTCTGTGTGAATGTAAGTGTGAGAGCCAGAAATGAGTGCTGTACACACTGCTCAAACCCAACAACTTCAGGATTCCCCAGGTGATGCGCTTGCCCCAGAGAATGTCATCCACTCTCTGCCGTTGTTAAAGCACCAGCGTATCCAGAAGGCTCAATTTCTACCTCATTGAGCACAATTTGTGTGGGCAGTTTAGCACCTGCAAACATGAATAGGTAATGCAAATAAGAACCCATGACTGACAGGTTTCTGGGAAGTAAAATGAAGTCAGGTACCTTCCTCCTGTTTGGAATTAAACAGGTTTAGATGGTACCACCCTGCCAGGTCCCCTTCAGACTCTCAGAAGGGTGCCTGACCTGTGGCTTTCAGCACAGAGGGAATGTTACGGAGTTAGCTGCCTTATTTTGTACCAGGAGAGTGCTGGTGATGGACTTGGGCTGACTGACAGAGGTAGAGGGGCAGAGGGGAGGACAGCAGCTTTTTGGGGACTGGAGGTTTCCTATTTTTAGCTGTAATTCACTCCACAAATTTGTACATTCTGAACGCATCACCAACAACCAACAAGCAGCCTGTTCTGCGAATGTTTGCTGTTGTAGAGGATCTTATATTCTCTGTGGTGGTTTGACGCTGGTTTAAATGCCAAACACACAAAATCAAATTACATGCATGAGGGGAATACAGATCTACTGAGGAAAATGTAAAGAAACTTAGGGGCAAAACAAGGTTCACACTTAAACAGTTTATTATTGACAGAATGAAAAGTGAAGGGAAAAAAAAGAAATTGTAAGAAATTAAAGCAAGCCTTAAAATACCTTTCTTTTCCGGTGCTTTCCTTTTCATTACAAACTTTTCACAAGTGAAAGAAACAAAACAAAACATGGCATTTGGTCAGAACTGCATTTCTTTTAAGAGCTTTTCTTATGCTTAAGTAAAAGAGGTTTTTTTGCTGTGCCACAGAACTTTCACAAACCAGCAGTCCGCCTGGCAAACAATCTGTTGAAGTGAAAAAGGTATCCCTCCCATGAATCTCAGTCTTTCCACATTGCCAAGTCATGGGCCACAGAAAAAAAAACCCATGGGGTTTTAATCTTTTAAGAATGAGTTATCTTAGCCTGAAAGCAAAGGTTTTCTGCTCTAAATCGCTATGGCCTGGCGTGGGCCTCTCTTTAACAGCTTCTCACAATGTCTATACGGCCTGGCGTGGGCCTCTCTTTAAAATTACAGGCTGCACAAGAACTTCTCATCCCCCCAACTTTTTCCCAAATGGATTAAAGTTTTTTCAATGGCTTTGCAAGAAGCATTTTTAAGCACCGCGCCAAAAGCGTGACAGCCCTCTTTTCCCGTCGCCATCTCGCTGCCACCCCACGTGCTCTCGCCCCTTCCTTTCTGTTTCTGACCTTGGAGCCGCCTCGTTCAGCTCCCTCCCATGTGATTTACTTTCTCTTCCTTCCTCGCTGACTTGAAAGAAGAGGTGTCTTTGTCGGCTGCGGTGCGTGGTGTTGCCTCGGTTTTGGCGAGAGCTGTGCTGGATGCGAGGGTGCCCCGCCGGCTCCGTGCGAGGCCCCGGCAGCTTCAGCTCCTCTCGGGACTGCTCTCCCTGAGGAGGGAGGGCCGGCCCCGCGCTGAGGGGTCAAGGGGAGCCCGGGCCGGGCCCTGCGGCCACCCCTGGGACCCTGAGGCAAGAAACGAAGAGAAACTTCCCGCCTTTGCTTCCCTATAAATATGCGATTGCAGAGGCGTTACCAGCCCACTCACTGGGTTAGCAACTTACCCATCAACTAAATTTCAACCTGCCACGTTCTCCTTTTGTCAAATGTAGGCAGCGTAATTAATTTTCATCGGGGATGGACTGTGCAGCTTAGCTTTCCAGAATCTGTAAGTCTTTTTGAGCCTCTGGATGGGATCCATGGAAGTGCAAAACATCCCTATGGACAGGTTTTCTTGGAGGTGTATTTGCTTCCGTCTCTCAGCTACTCCCATTTGAACGCAGCTTTGTGGCTCCTGTGTCGGCCACGTGAGAGAGAAAACTGTGTGCTGGGAACATTTACTGCAAAACTCATTGCTGCTTGTGTTTTGCCATGCTTTCATCACCATTAGCCAAAGCTGATGGACATGTGGACAGTTCCAAAAATCAGTTTTTCTCTATGGTTGAAAATTTCATCAGGAACTTAAAACTTCAGGGATAAACCACTCCGGCCTAATATGACATCATCCCATTTTCTCTCTTCATCACACACTGGCATGAGGTCTCTGTCTTATTCCAGTGCAATTAATTTCTCTGATAGAAGATAATTACTACTTCTTGTCTTAGGAATACCTATGTGTCTATAAACATATTCTTCTGCTTGGGAATCCTGTCTCTCATACTTCTGCTACTGTATATCTAGTAAATTAAAAAGCAAACCAAGTCAGAATTAGATTTGATGTTGGCCCATTAAGCAACTCAAAGTTTATGTACTTTGGCAAAATCCTAGAGGATTCTAAGAATGTAAAACTTCTTTTGTGCCATCAAATTTCCAAATTTAAAGTCTAGGAAACTTTTTTGATTACTCTTAAATAGTCCTCAATACTGAAGAAGAAAAGGCTTGCAAAGAAATTTGCAGTGTTGAAAAAAAAATAAATATATATAGCCACCTTTTGTTTTCCTTTCAAATTTAAACACGAGGACTGAATAGCCCACAAGGGAAGCTAGAACATTTCAGTCTGACTTGCAATGACAGAATGGTTTGGGCAGAGTTTTGTTTGCTGTTTCATTTCAACATACATTCACTTTCTTTCCAGAATTTTCTACTGAGCTGTCAAAGTAAAAATGATTCTTTTGTGATGTCTGCCCTTAGTTTTTTATGGTTGTTTTTGGTTTTTTTCATAGGATCATTTATGCTGCTAATTTCCTTTGCATGTTTCAGTTTCCCCTCTGCTTTCTTGCTGCTGGACCTCTTGAATACCTCTCCAGTCAGGAAGCCCAGAGATCATGAACTCACATGAATGCTTTGATAGTAGTCAGAAGCACCAAGAGCAATACTTGTGTTTATTTAAATAGAACATATAATTATTATCTTTGGTATAGTTGCAAGGAGGAAAAAAAAAAAAAGGATTAGAATACTCTTGGACACTATCTGAGCCCAGTTGGAATCCTCAGGGGATTTTAAGGTTTAAAATTACCAGGATGTTAATTTTCACTGAGCTCTGGATAAGGAGGTACATCTGCAGGTTCTGTTTCAAGTGAGCAAATCACCAGAAATATTTGGAGAGGCTGTTGCTGATATTCAGACATGTGAAATAACAATGGGACGGTCACATTCATTCCCCTCTCCACCAGCTCTCTCCCGTGAGATGCCTCCCAGTTAAGCTCCATTCATCACTGTGTTATTTTTAGCTCAGTTTCCAAAGGAAACCCAGCATATGAGGCCGTGTTGTCTGTCTGTCTGCCTATCACTGCCTCCGTAAAAACGCACTGTTGCCCAGTTTCAACCAAATTTGACAGCAGGGTGGAAGTCTGTGGGATGTGAAGTAGCTGCCAGTTTCCCAAAAGCTGGAGAGGCTGCAGCAGGAGCTCAGCAGCTGCTTGGTTTCTGGGACTGGCCACAGAACACATACACACACCCCAGCCACAGCACCACCCGCCCTAGTGTCAAAATTCTTCAAGGATATGGAGAAGGGATGGGCTATCCAGAGCCACCAGGAGCTGGAAGTTCCCCCCTGAGCTTCCAGGAGGAATGTAAGAAAGACATTTGTTAGAAACCATCTTTACAAAATGACGCCTCTGTCAGGTGTCATTGTTCCTTGGCTCAGAAAAAAGTGTAAATATGACCCCCGGTCCTACTTTGCTGCTGATGTTTCATGAGGCAAAACATAACAATGGAGAGAAAAAACCCATCACCTGCTACATTCACAGAGGGTAACAGCCCAACCAGTGGAAAAAGGCAGTGGCTTGACTGGCTGGGCAGAAATTAAGTTGACGCAGTATTTAACCCCAGATGATAACCACTGGTCTAAGTCAGGAGGATGCCTTCCTCTCCACCAACTCACAACATTTGACGTACAGCCAGAACCAGCCTGGTTTAAGCCATCCACCAGCCTGAAATCAGGGCTCCCACTCTGACCCAGCACAAGAGGCAGCATCACCACAAAAAGCTGTTTGCAGTGCCTACAGCTTAAATACTACCAAGCTGGGTAAAACATCTGTTTTGGCCAGCGTGAACAGACCTGGGAGCACTGCCTGCTTTGGGACTGTTTGTTCATATATTTATTTATGTGTTCTTTGGGTTTTTTTAATAGCAATCAAAAGCTTCACATATAGAAGCATTAACTAAAACTATATTTAAGCCTTTAAAGCGAGCCGACAGCCAGAATTGCCGAGCGCCTGCAGCTCTCATAAGAACCAACTGACGTTTACTCCTTGGAAAGAGCAACTTGGCATCGCTGGAATCAAAGCACTGGGAGAAAAGCTCCACTGCTCCCTCCACTTCTCAGCTAACCAGCAGAACACGAGGAGTGGGGATGAGAGATGCTAACTGTATAATGCTTCACCAGGATGTTTGCTTTTCTTTTAAAACAGCCCGTTTTGAGTCACCGAGTGTCATCAAGTACTGAGACTGTGAGGTTCACTGACCCCTCTGGAAAATGTAGGGCTATTTTTCCAAATATTTATCTTTTGAGCTGAAAATGTCTGTGCTTGATCTCTGACTGGAGCGATGTTCTTGGAAGAAAAAGCAAAGTACTTTCAGCTGTTTAAAAAAACTTTAGAAATGATTTTATAAGAAAGCAGTCATATATAGTTGCATGTATTTTGCAAGGCCAAAAGAGAAAAAAAAAAGTAATTAAGTTTGACAACTGGCTTGGGCAATGCTTTCATGTAGATCTAGTGCCTTTGCTGGACTTGAAATAAAGCAAGGATCTGCCAGGGAAAACATGCAACCAGTGCATTCATAGAATCACAGGTTGGTTTGGGTTGGAAGGGACCTTAGAGACCATCTTGTTCCGACCCCCTTACCATAGGCAGGGGCACCTTCCACTAGACCAGGCTGCTCAGGGCCCCATCCAACCTTCACATGAGGTGTATCTTTAAAAGGTGCACATGAAAAAGGAGCCAGTGGGGGCACAGACACCGAAAAAAAGAATCTGTCACTACAGCTGTTCTTGTCTCATACCCTCTTTTAGTCTTGAGACAAAATCAAGATAGTGGGGCAGTGAAGGAAATAAAACTACTAAACTTGAGTGAATTGAGTACAAACTGGAAAGATTCAGACTGAAAAATAAACGTGAAGAAGGTTGTTCGTATCCCAGAAATTACTGAACCAAACAGGAATAGCAATCAATTCTCTGCATTAAGGAAAGTAAAGTATGTTCATAAAAGAGAAGCTGGAAAATTTGGAATTACTTTCTTAGGCTTGAGTCCATATTCCCCTTTTAAACTGAGTGAAGAGATGCCACTCAGCTTAGCTACAGAGCTAAACTTAGAAACACGCTGTACACAACCTGACTGCCACACCCCAGATGACCATCAGCTATCACACCCTGTGTAGCCTGGTCTCTGTGTTTCATATCATTTTAACAAAGGCACAGAAGTACATTATTTTTGAAGGTAAGGGTGGAGTGAGGAAGAGAACAAAAGAAGGAAACCTGAACAGGGATAGTGCATTAAAAAAAGAAAAACCACTCTAAGAATGAGAGATGCTGTAATATGCTGGAAAGCAGTGGTTGTCCTTAAAGTCCTTTCCTCTTCCCTCTGTATCTGGAATTTACACTGTGAAGTTGCTACTGAAATGACTGCAAGGAGTTACTGAAATCTCCACATAAAATCTGCACTCAGGGTCCTGGATCTTGCACTCATTAAAAGTGCAGAGATGTGAAAAACTTCTGGTCTTTTAATTTATGAGTTTGTGCCAAGAAGATTTTGTGAGATACTCATAGGGGGACTTTTTCTACATTTTTTTCCCTCCAGATTTAGAAATAATATCCATGTTAATTGCATTTATGGCATCATTCCCTAAGCTGGAAGAGGAAGAGGGTATGTGAGATGACCCTGCCTGGTGGCAGCGCTGCGCCCTCACCCTGCACTCGGCTCTGGCCCAGCACAGCTGACAAGTGTGGTGTGAGGAAGTGGGCAAAGCAGACCTTCCCTTTTTCATTTAAAGAACTGCTATAATATGATTTTTTTTTCTGCTGAAGGCCTGCTGCTTTCTCGGTGTGGTACGGATGAAATGGAAAAACCCAAGAGCAGATTTTGTCGTGTGGCGGAGGCGGGGTAAAATTCCTGACTGCTATCACAGGAAAGGTTGTTATTCTCATTAAATCATCCTCTCTGCAATATCATGCAGTGTTTGTGGACTGCTGCAACTGTTTCTTTGGCAAATGCTCAAGTTAACGTAAGCAATCATATTGTTCTAAGGTCATCCAGGAAACCAACAGCCTCCCTTTCCTCCTGACCCTCTCACCAGCTTCCTGTCGTTCCTGTGCTCTTCCTAATGCACTGGCCTGATTTCAGCCTTGGGGAAGTGAGCTGCTCAGAAGCTCTTGCTGTGGAGAATCCCTAAGAAATAAAAACTTTTCCTGAAGCTTCCCCCTAGCCCCTTGAATGCAGCATGCTTCCTGACCACAGCCAAACTCCTCCTGCACTCAGGGTCAGGAACTTGTTGCTCGACCCTGATGGGATAGCAGCGCTCTCAGGAATTGGTTCCCTAGGAACCTTTTTGCGACAGCCACAATTGCACCTCTGTGTCCCTCTGAGCCCAAGGAAGAAGAGGGGTGAGCAGATAAGGGGGAAACTTGCTGGCCAACAGCAGGGAAAGTGATCCGTGGCTTTTGTGATCTTCTACCACCTGCCTTTCCAGCTTCCTATCATGAGTCTTTGTACAGGAGAGACAAGAGGAAGATGCTTTAAACTGAAAGAGAGTGGGGTTAGATTAGATATTAGGAAGAAATTCTTCCCTGTGAGGGTGGTGAGGCCCTGGCAGAGGGTGCCCAGAGAAGCTGTGGGTGCCCCATCCCTGGAAGTGTTCAAGGCCAGGCTGGATGAGGCTCTGAGAAACTGGAGGTGGTGGAAGGTGTCCTTGCCCACGGCAGAGGAGTTGAAACAAGATGATCTTTATGGTCCTTTCCAACCCAAACTATTCCATGATTCTCTGACTGGATGGAGACTGATCAGTGACAGTTCACTGGGACCTTATGGCTCACCTTTCCAAGACAAAGCAAAACCTGCTAAGAACATCCAAAATCAGGGCATTACAGAGAAGGCTGCAGAGGGTATCTGCCCTTGTAAAGGCCGCTGTGAAACAGAAGGGAGTGAAACGGGGCCAGGTGGTGACAGAGGCAGCAGGCATCCTGATCTGTCAGGGAAGTGACTGTGGGGACTGGGGGCAGCATAGACCTGTGGCTGGGGCCTTTGAGTGGGACCTCACAAACATTTGGAAAGGCACTGATGTTCACGCTGTGCCAGGGGCATGTCCCCAGGGACAGGATGACAAGGAGCCAAGCCCTGAGCCTGGCAGCCTGTTCACCTAGTTGGGCTGTCCAAGCCACAGGTAATGGTGTTGATTAAACAAACACCCTGCTGGAGCAGCTGTAGGCATGTCGAGTGCCTGTGCTGATGGGAGCAGCTCCAGAGAGTAAACAGGGGAGAGGAGAGCCACTGGCATGTGAAGGGCTTGCTAGGAATGGGCCCACGGACATGAAGCCACAGCCAGACAAAGGGAGGGGGGAATTTCCACAGAGCACTTGAAGATCTTATAAAACATTCATTAAATTAGGTTTCCAGTGATTGTCAGCACTTGAATTATAAGGACCAAATGCAATTGAAAAACTACCTTTTGCTTTCATGTGAAATGGTAACTGCACATCAAACGTTTTAATCTCCTCCAATGATAAATATGTGGAAATCTGTAGGTCTATTTATATAAAAGCTTCCAAAAGATATGTTATCTCTGCAATTTACCCCCACTCCTTCCCCAAGGGATTTTTCTTTCATGTCTTCTTGCATGGTCTACGTTTATTTACCAGTGAATATCACTTCAAATGAATTTAGTAGCAGGGATGTTTATAGAAATAGCACACTTTCAATGACTTGTGGAGAATACTTACAGAGTGAATGTTGTAAAACACAAGTGTGTTTACACTAGAAAACCAATAACAGACTGGTTAACAGGCAGTCAAGGCGTGGAACAAAATAAGAGACCTGTTCATCCACTCCAAACCAGCCTACAGTCTTGAATATCAAAATGCTCTTTGCTGGTTTTACCTCTTTTGTCACAAACCTCTGCCCAAGTAAGCTTTAGACCAGGAATTTTTCACTGAAACTATTCAGAGGATCACTTGTACGGTAATGTTAATAATCATTTGAAAACACATTATTCTGGATGATAGGAAATGAAACAAACCTGTTCCAATAAGCAATTTGCAATAAATTATTCAATCACCTCTAATCAAAAGTGCATAGCATGAAGGCAAGTAGAGAAAAATATCCCTAAGCAGCACTTAAACTGTTATATTTATGAAAGGAACCATGTGTGACCAGTGGATAAAATGAACTTTCCCAGAGACCCTGATACATTCTTGTTTTGCTTTGGAGAACAATAATTTAGATACCAATTTATTTGACAATGAGCATTCGCTTCCAGGTCATCCAGCTGCTTGACTGTTAGAAAAAAGAGACAATGGGCTGAACCTCTATCTACAACAAAATGACGGAATCAGAGAATGGTTTGGGTTGGAAGGCACCTTAAAGATGATTTAGTTCCAACCCCAGCCATGGGGTTCCACTAGACCAGGTTGCTCAGGGCCCCATCCAGCCTGGTCCTGAATCAAGTACTAATCAGTACCAAGAGTCAGTTTCACTTGAAATACGCCTAATTCTGCACAGATAGAGCCATTTTACTTCCAGCTGTAAGAAATCTGAAGGCCAAATTGAGGCAAAGTGAAATGCTCACTGTAAAGGAAATGTTGCCATAAATACAAACAAACACCCACAGCTCCTGGGCAAATGAGAAGTAAAATCCTTATGCTGGGCAGAAAAGATGTGGTTTGCAATGAACTGAGGTGCAGAAATTATACTAAAGCCGCCAAAATGGGAATATTTCCAGCATGGCACAGATGATCAGTTTGGATGGACTCAGCAGAGGAACCCTGCTGTCTTCAGCCAAGCAGAGCATGTAGATGGACACAGCTGATTTATTTTCAAGGCAAGTAACACCCTCCTTCCTTTCTGCTCACCAAAATATTGGCAAAGGTAGCTTTTGTTCCTTGCCTTGACTTCAATTCCCTCAGGCCAAAAGGAAATCAAAGTTCAACCGAGGAAGAGACAGCAAGCAGAAGAAAGAGGTACAGATCAGTAAAAGTGGTCTCAGGTTACCCAAATATCCAGGTCAGAGCCAGAGCGCAGGTCAGAATTTACAGGAGGGCACGGAAAGTCCATGTTTTCATGCAAAAAAGGGAAAATGATCAGCACATCCCTCTCTCTGATTTATCAAAACTGAGCTGCTACTACAGCATTAAAAGCAGCTCTGGGTGTCCCGTGTGCATTAAGACTGTTCTATAGAAGCACCTAGTAAGCCACCAGTCGCAGTGGTGTCGGTGTGAGGACAAGTCCAAGTGGGGAAAATCCAGTCAGTCAAAACAAATACACTGAAACAGTGATTTTTAAAGCACATTAAACCCCTGACTAAAAGGTACCATTCAGAAATACAGCAGCATTTCTTCCTTATTTTTTAATCACAAGCCACTAAATGAACAGCTTCTGATCTGTTTTGGCCGGCAGAGAAACCATTCTGTGAAGGCTTAGCAACATTTTCCAGTCTTCCCAGTACCTTGCCAATTTCATCAAGGCCATGAAAGGAAAGACCCATCCAGCCATCATCCTGCTAGAAGCAGAGAGTTGCTTTTAATTATGGAAAAAACAAGCCCCAGCATCTAGCCAAATTCTAGGTAAAAATTCCACTTCCAGAGCCTTGCAGAAATGGCAGAGACGGCTGAATAATGTCTAGAGGGAGTCCCTGAACTGGTGGTTTCACTGGTGCACAAACTTCCTCCCAGCTGTCATTCCAGTACACTTCCCCAAACCAAAGCAGGCTAAATTGAACTAAAAAAGAGTCCTCTGGATCCATGACATTCCCTTTTCCAAACCTAAAGAAGAGTCGTGTAGTATTCCAGCCCACTTTCTAAAATGATGAATTACATTCTTCAGAGCTTTGCTATATAATTATGGACACCTTTAAGGAAACCAGATATCCTTGTAAGTTTGGAATAAACTACTTGCAGAATGTTTACACAGAGTACAGTTATCTCCTCCTATTGTTAAACACAAATAAAGTAGACATGGCTAACATAAAAATCAGAAAAACTTTCTCTTTTTCAAGGAATATTTATGTGTGCATCTTTGAGTTCTGAAAACCCAAGAGGAATACAGATATTTAAAAGACTACAACTAAGAAGTGAAAACAGCATTTCCAAAAGTATCCCTATTTTGTTGGCACAGTCCATGCAAATGAGAACACTGCATCCTTGTTTCTTCCAGGCAAAAAACCCCTTCATGCTAGATGAAAGGAGTTTCTAAATTATAGCTATAAGTTTTTAACAAGAGTTCACAAGGTTTCCTTCCTTAAGTACTGTTTAGATAAGGTGCTTTAAAACAGCAATTCACCCTTTCTCAGGTTCAAACAAGATCGCGGCTTCCTGTCATTCCAAACTTCTCTGTACCTCTGTCAAACCACCACTGCTTGTTCTCAGCAGCGAGGATTCACCACCAGCCATCATTGGAACACCTCACATGTTCAAGTTGTAGCATTTCCTTGGATGGGAGGGCAGGTAGAGTTGAAGAAAATAACTCTGAAGAGTATCCATGCAAGGCCATTTGGACAGTAGGTCGTGGTCTCCTAAACCTTTGTTGCCGTACCCATACACTTGGCCAATTATTGGCTGGAAATTAATTGCCTCATGGTGTGACCATTTTACCCAAATTACCCCTACAGAGAGCCAGGAAAGAAAGCTGTGGCAGTGTCATCGAGGTCTCACATCCTGCCAGGATGAGAAGAGCTGTAGATTGCACATCCACCTCTCCCTCACTCCCTGTTTCCTAGTCGTAATTTTGCCTCACCCATCCCGGGAGAGAATGGCGGAGCGTCAAGGTCCGCAGCCTTCAGGAGTGAGAGGTGGGGGGATGAGGTTTACTGGAAAGCTGCTCACATTTCATTCAAGTAATCCTGTCTGCTTCCAAGCAGATTTCAGAAAAATATCAGTGTTCTGCTGAATAGCTTTAATGGGATTACCTTTAAGGCTTCTCTAATAAGTGGTGTTATTAAGTTGTCTGGCTCATATGGAGAATTATGCATAACCAACGGCACTCCCCCTTTTCCCTGGTTTTGTTACAAATTGGAATTAGTGTCTACTTGGTGTTGGGTTTCGTGTTTTAAAGAGGATTGGGTTAGGGGAAAATCTTTTGGGTAAAGGCTTTTTTAAAATTTTGCCTATATTAAAAATATCCCTTTCTTTCAGCCTATGAAACGTGTCCTAAAAGGGATTAGAGATGCTGTTCAGTACAAGTCTGCCAGGAAGTCCAAATCAAGATTTTACAGATCAAACAATGATACAAATGGTTGCAAAGGCCTAAGATTTTGTAGGAAAAAAAATGTCTCAGATTTCCAAAGTCAGTCTGAAAGCCCAGTAGAAATTAAAAGGAGTGGGCAGAGCCTGAAATGATGTAATCCTTTCAGCCTTTCAAGGTGAGTCATTAAAAAAAAAATATTTATATTGAAATCACTCTTTTTTAAAAAGTGAATGCACTTAGAGAGCATTGACTAGAGTGTTTTGAACTTGATGGAAAGTCTCTAAAAGTGAATGAAAAAAGACTGTTAAATTCAAGCAGGTCTTGATTCAATCCCTTAAAAAAATTACAATAAACAGTGGTATCCTTAGACCAAAATACATTAAGATAACAAGGATGAAGAATTGTTAACACACAAGAAAGATTCACCCCCATGAAGACAACCCATGGAAATGACATAAAACCCCAGAGCTACTGTATGCAGATAATTTATTGAAGGAAATCCCCCAGGGCATTACACTGAAAGGGCCCGTGCTCCCGTGGGACGTTCTGCAGCAGTAAAGGTGATCACCAGGAAGGTTACAGCTGTGTTGGTACTGTTGACACCTTAAACATCAGTCTCATTTACCTGTGACAGGAGAGAAATAGGCCCTAACTCCAGCATGGTGACTGCCGACAAGTCTTGGTGCAAGGAAATTCATTTTCCCTCTTTTTATGGCTTGATCCTCCTCCACCCTCTGTTGGCAGCAGAACCTCTTGTTGACTCTAAAAGGTGCCTACTCTGAATAGTTTCCTGTGGTTGAAGAAGTCAGAGCTTTGGATTGCTTCAAAAGCTTTTTTAAAATTCAGTTTCAACCACTGTATATATATATATATTTTTTTTTTTTTTTTAATTGCCTTAGAAAAAACAGGGAATGCTGCTTTTTCTTTGGAGTTTCCATCTTGATATGTGGGACGTCAAGATGAAGTTGGAACTTCAAGTGGGAGAATGCTAATGCAGCGCAAGGAACCTGCGTGGGCTTTGTTTTTCACATGGGAAATAGCAGAGATGAGCTTCAGAACTTCAATAAAAGCAGTTGAGCAATTGCCAAGATTTGTAGTCATG
Source organism: Oriolus oriolus (assembly GCA_013400235.1). Lineage (NCBI taxonomy): Eukaryota > Metazoa > Chordata > Aves > Passeriformes > Corvidae > Oriolus > Oriolus oriolus. Next base: position 336,405 of record VXBT01005032.1, read on the forward strand.
ATCTCAGGATTTCACTCACTTGAGCAAATACCCTTGAAACTCCCATTATGGTCTGTGAATCAGCAGCTGCCTTGCTTTCTTAGAGATATCATCACTACAAATAAAAGTGTTGAATCCGCGGGGAGATCAGAAGCTTCTGGTCTCTGTTTTCAGGGGCTTTTTATTTTCTGGGGTGTGCATGGGATTCTGGCTCTATTTCTTGGAATTGGAAAAAAAGCGCCTTGGGATTTGCTCGACCAACCAGCCTCCTGTTTTCTCTACATACACCTGACCTTTCCTAACTACTTGGTAGGAGGAGGAGGAGGAGTTCAAAACACAAGAAACCACACTCTGGCAGCCCTATAGCACTGCTCAGCATTTTCAGCTGTGAGGAATTTCTTTGCTGTAAGTGGAATTCCTCGTGCAGAAGGGCGTTTTTCGGGATGTGTGGTGCCATAAAATCTCACCCTTCCTATATCTACTGTCATTTGAAACATCCTGTGCATTACTAGCTAAAGATGCCAGTAATAAAAGAAAACGTGTTCTGAAGCCCCATGATTCTGAGGCTTCGGGACACACTTAGGCTGCTTCACCTCTTTACGCAGCATAAGGTGAAATCATTCTTTTTCCAGTTGCACTGGAAAATCTATTCATGCCCAGATTTTCTGTGTTTTTCTAGCAGCTCCCAATAGACATTACCAAACCAGCATCACTGCTGAATTTCCAGGCAAAGATACGAGGCCCTGAAGTAAAATAGGGCTGCTCAAGAGGAGTGCTTTTGTTGGGATGACTGCTTTCAAAACAGCATTATTGCTATATTTGACAGATCAAAAAGAGTTATCCATGATTCATTTTTCACTGACTTCCAGATATGTATATTTAAACAAACAAATAGTAGAAGAGCATGAAAAATACAAACATAATGAGTAAAATTTCAAAAGCACCTAAGGAACCTGGGTCCTAAGGAACTACACTCTGCTTTAGAGAATGATTTTTACATCATAACTGCACTAAAACCCATCTTCAACAATCTCAGGCTTGTGATTCCAACAAATTTTCATCAGTTGACTTGTGTTTCTAAATGGATGGTAAAAGCACTGAATCATTTCTGAAAGCACTTCAACTTTTTCACTCAGTGATTTAAGTATATTTACACACACAGAATTTTTTATATCACTGATATTTGAAAAGCACCTTAGTTCCACATATTGCCATAGACAGAACATTCCAGTTGTTCATTTTTTGGGGGTGTGATAGGAGTATTGTGGCAGGAAAAAGATTGCATTTACTTTCAGAGGTAAAGGGAGAACCTTTTTATATTTGGCAATACTTTCTCCCAAGGGGAAGAAGCTGTTTATGATCAAGACAAGCTGGAGACAACCACTGGCTGTGACAAATGATGGTTAGCAGGATCATTCCAATACCTGATCAAGTTTAGGATACTCTGATGACTCTTCCCATTCTTTTTTTTTTTCCTGTGAGAAGGGTGGAAAGTCACAAGTATGAGTAATAGAAGTCTAAGTCTAGTCCTTTTTTAGACATGGTAAAAACTTCCCTCTCTGTCCCTCACAACCCGTTTACATTCCTAATCTTCATGTGGTGCCTATTAGCTGAGCATAAATATGGAATGTTAAGCCTCTGTGTATCCCAAGCTATCTGCAGCCTTGAAGGATTCAGGAAAAATTAAACAAGAGAGTAGGCAGGCTTCCAGAAATAACAGAGCTTTAACAAACACATGAAGTATTTATAGAACATGTAAAGAACAAAGGAAATGCAGCATTTCCTCCAAGTCCATCAGTGTTTCATGAATACTATTCCCATTCCATGTCACTACTCTGAGGAGAGGGACCACAGCTAATACACCTAATAAACTCCCCCAGACTAACCTGATTTTGTTCAGAAATACACATTCCAGTGACATCTCAATTTCAACACATAATTCCTTTGTAAACTGAGCCTTGCTTTTGAAAAAGGAATCTCATGGTAAACCTTTGGGCTGCAGAGAGGTGATGTTTACTGGTACACGTGCAGGACCTGCAGTGGGGAAGAGACTGCATATCACATTTTGTGGCCACATAATGTTAATTGAACATGCAGATTGTCTGCTGCTACAACAGCAAATACTGGGGTACTGTAACCTACAGGGGAAAAAAATACACACAATCAGTGTGTCATTGAGAAATCTTGGGCCAAAGAGCATTTCTGTAATTAATGGATGGTAAAATACTGTGGGGGACACTCTAACATTGAATCAGTAGATTGGTATCTGCCATGGTATGTGTGTGATTGCTCAGTTGATTTTAAAATGGGATATTACAAAATAGCAGGCATTTTAGAGAAAGTTTAGGTGAACAGCTGCAAGCAAAAAGGATGGTTAGGAGTCAGGAGCCTGACCTGGCATCTCCACTGTCAAAAATTTAGCAGTCTTCAAAATTATTTTGAGGGTTTTTTTCAAGAAAAAAAAAAAGAAAACAAAAAAAGCCATGGCTCTACAAATGTTCACTTTCCTGATTATACAAAACCATTCTTTTCTCCCAAACTGAAAAAAAAGGGCAATAGAAAGTCATAGAAAGAGATCCTCAGACTCAGAAGCAGAGACTCTTGAATGAGAAGGCTGGAGCTAGTGGGCTTCTCTCAGTGCTCTGTGCTGAGCCATCTGCAAGCCCACATATAATTGCGGCTGTTCAAAGCTTAAGCCTCACACCAGAGATTTCTTAAAATCCCTGATCTCAAAAAAACAGCCAAACAAGGAAAAAAGGTAGAAGACTGAAGCTGAAAGCTGACATGCACTGAAAAGTCTGAGCTGCTTATTAAGGTATCTAAAAATGATTATGGAAAAAATTACAACAAATAACTATTTGACTTTTTCGTGCAAGTCAAAGATCATATACACACATACTTACGAATCTCTCTTGCCTGTGCTAATGGAAATCTTTAGAGAACTTTAATTTAGCTGCTGTTAACAATCCTGCTACAACTGAGTCAAGTGCAAAGTGCCTTGTAAATAATAGAGCTGTTTATAACCTGAAGGGCAAATCCAAATCCTGTTTAATTTCCTGACTGTTGGTCATAAACCAGTCGTTTCGAGAATAGAAGCATAATGTGCAAACGTAGTGAATCTCTCACTTTTATCATCCCGTCAGAGCAAGCCCATCCTCTTTTCCAGCTTCACTACCATGTTTGGAAATGAGAGAAAATTTCATTTCTAGTGATGCAGAGGGACTCCTGACAATCCAGAGCTCCCTGGGCTTAACAACAACAACAACAACAAGAAGTCTCTCAGATTTCACAGATTATTTGGTTTAGGATTTCTTGGCATTGAAGCCCCTCGGTGGTTCCTCATCACGTAACCTTTGCTAATTGGAAAGGCACCACAGCAGCATCACGGCCGGTGGCACCGGAGCGCTGCAGGCACTCGAGAGCAAGAGAACCCAAGGGAGAGAAGTCAATGCTTTCTTGACAAGGAGCTTGCTAAAAATTAGTGGCTTGTACACATTCACAGAGATCCAGGCCTAGCTGTGAATGATTCATGCCCATGGAAAGCAGCCAGGTTTGCTGGATGGATGCATGAGGTCATTCCAATGAGCTCACGAGCCGCACTCCTCGTGCTGAAGGGTGAAAATGTGTTCTGGAAAATGGAGATATGGCTGGAAATGCTTTGGTACCATTTTAACTCTGAGAGACCATGGAATGTTCAGGATGTTTGATAATAAAATCTCATCTGCTCTGGGGTTTTTATAGACAGGCTTAACACAAGTCTAGAAAACAGGACTAAAGTGGAAAATAGAACAGAAGATGACCCTTCATTACTGAGTATGCATTTACATTGTATCCTGCAAATAAACTTCAGAAAAAACTATGGAAATATTTTTTAAAAAACTAGTGACAATTTTTGGCCAAACTGGGACTGTGGATGCTCTCTGTGTTTAAAATAAATCCATTAACTTTGTCTGGCTATCTGGTTGTTAAGAGTTCTTAAAATGCTTCACCCATTTGCCAATTTATTGGTCATCATTTTGAGAGCCAAACTTGTGACTTTTATTCTAGCTCAAGGAACTGATTTTTTTCTCACTGGAGATACTGTTGGACTATCTGATCTGTGATTAGATCTGTAATCAGGGCTTTTTAGCAGCGTGAAGAAAAGTAAAACTTTAAAATAATGATGAAGGTTTGGTTAAAGATGATGAAATTAATTTGAAATCCCTTTCATTCCCAAGGCAAACTTTCAGAAGTACTTCTAACAGAGGATCACTTTCTTACCCATTTGTTATGATCTTCCTTTGCAGGAATACTTAAGCCTAAATGGACTGGATTAAGAACAGATTTTCAGTTTTTCAAAATATTTTAACTGTTTGCCATACAGAGAAGCAAAGCTGGAAAGAAAACTGTCTGTAGGAGATAAAATATGATTTTCAGGTCTTGTTTTCCATGCTGCCTGTGATAGGTATCCCATGTGATGCCCCTGCAAGGTTGGCTGTGAGGGTTATTTAATCACAGTGAAAAATAGAAAATGTAGCAAGAAAGAAAAATGACCTGTGAAAAGAAGATGGAATTATCCGCAGAAGTATGTACTTCAAAGTTTACCTCAGCAGAAAAGGCCGTCGGTAATTTGTTATTAATAGGGCTTTTGCATGTAGTTCGTGCTTTTACATTGACAGAAGGTATCCATCTCTTTCTTGGGAACACATGTTCCATTTCTAGGACTTCCAAACTGCCTGGACAACAGCACGTGTCAGGGTGGAAATCCATAGAATCACAGAATGGTTTGGGTTGGAAGGGACCTTAGAGGGAGCCAACAAAGTGTTATTGTTGCACTTTCTCATTCCTAAATCCCATGTACAACCTTGTTCTCCAGGAGAAGGAGCTATCAATACGACAGGCTGAAAACCCCTATTGTTCGCTAGCACATAATGTTGATTTGAGTGCGTGTATTGGCACCTTTGGAGCGATTAAAAAAACCCCAAAGAAACCAGACCATAACAAATTATAGATGAGAATTACATTTAGTACATCCAATACGTGATGCACTTCTTTCTGTGTAATGATCTGCAGATGTCTGCTTGTAATGCAGGTTAAATTCAAATTAGGAACATCGTAACTGTTTACTCCTTGCCTTCAAGCTGTTTGCAATTTGTAAATAATGTACAGTACAACTATGCTGGGTAAAATCCTGACCCCTGCAAGCGTGGCTGCTGAACCTCAATCGAGGTTCATCACCCAGATCCTGTTAATTCATGAAAACAGCCTGAAATGCGTTTGAATAAAACCCTGGGCTCCGCAGAGACATTTATATCACCTCAGTCGATGTGAGAAGAATGACAGGATTAGTAATAGCAAACCCAAACAACATGCATCAGTATTTGACAGCTCCTCTGTTAACTCAGGTCACACATGCAGCACGGGTTCAGGCAGTATTTCAAAGGAATGCTGCTTGAAAGCCACGACTCCTTTCTGTCGAGACCCATTAGCGGCAGAGACTCCCAGACACGGAGACAGAGCCCACGGCCACCGAAGGCGCAGACGGTGACCCGCTGTCACTGGCCGTGCTCAGACACTGCTCTGTGTCCTCCTCCCAGGCAGGAGCAGCAGCAGCTTGCTTTGTGCTGTGGGAAACTCTGGGGACAGAATCACAGAATGGGTCGGGTTGGAAGGGACCTTAAAGATCCTCTAGTTCCAAACACTGAAGGTGTTCCATGGGCAGGAACACCTTCTGCTAGTCCAGGTTGCACCAAACCCCATTGCTCCAATCCCCACGGACACCTCCACTGCTCTCACAGTAAAGAATTTCTTCTTAATATCTAATCTAAACGTACTCTCTTTCAGTTTAAAGCCATTCCCCCTTGTCCTGTCACTAGGATGCTCCCTGCCTTTCTAAAACATGCGGAGTTGTTTGATGCTGTTAAGCAGCTACTCCAAGGCACTAAGGTACCAGCATCCCTTCAGGATGTCTTAAAGCAGAGTGATTCGAAGGAATAATCACATCACAGAGTTTGCAGAATGGCTGATGTCTTGGACTGAGCTGTGCAGGAGAAACTTAGAAATAGGGCTATAATAATGTTTTATACTGTACTTATTTTTATGATCCCCGCATAACATATTGGAAGCAGCTGTGACATTTTTGAACGCAGGGAAAATGTGATGGACCTATTTATTAAAGGGGGTTAAGAGCCCCAGGTGGTCTGGAGATTTAAAGACCAGGAAATACCAGAGACAAATGAGAAAACAGGGTGATCTAAGCCATACCAGTTGAAATAGATTTTGATGATAAAGCACAGTTATATATCTAACAATCTGAGATGGATATGTCATGGAAGGGACAGCATTACTGAACAGTTTTAAGGATGATAATTACATAGTCCTTCTTCCAGAGAATATATGCCCTCACCACATAGATTCACCCAGTCCTACAAGCTGCTGGAAAATGTGCAATTTTTCAAAATTACGGAAATACCCAGGATTTTTATACCCCACAGTTATAAAGTCATAATAATTCATAGACTTCATGTGAGAGTGTTTCCTTGCCTGAAATTGAACCCTGCAGAGTCTCAGCACATTCAGATCAACACAAAAACATGGAGCCAGGTTCTGCTTTCACATAATGCACGGATGTTGGTGCTTAATGCAGAAAATTAGGCTTTCCTCTTGCTATCAATCATATTCAATGGGAAACACACATAAAAGTGAGAGGCTTTAAAAATGTGTTTTAGTCCATCCTGCATCTGTAGCTCATCTTGTTCTGGAAGCTTACGGGTTTTGCCACATTACTGGACTTTATCCAGCCTGATATCACAATTCCATCATTCAAACTTATTACTCAGAGAGCTGTCTAGCAAGACAGCCGTGAATGCCTGCAGATAACTTACACATAATCTCCACAATTTTCGGTTGAAACAAAGCTGAGTGAAAACTGCTGCAAACCCTATAGATATTAACTGATTTCAGAGCTCGTTTTGCAGTGCCATGGCACTGCAGCACTGAATTTTATGCTGTTTAGTCTCCAATGAATTCAATCAAGGGTTGTGGGTCAGTACCAACAGAAGGACAAGTGTTTGGCCAAACTGAAGGCATTGGGAACGCTGCCACTCTCTTCAATGGGGCCATGATTCCACTGCAAATACCTTCCCTGCCTACGCACGAATCATGCTGCCTCATTCCCAGGCTGCAGCCTGCCTCGAGGGTAGACCTCCTTGTTTGTTTGCAAACAGAGCAGCATCACCTACACAAGTTTTCATTAAGTGGGTCAGCAGCGGGCCATTATCACTCCCACGTGCATTAGGTATCAGTGGAAGGTGACATTACTCGGAATGTCCAGCTGGTTACTCACGTTCGTGCTCTCTGGAGACAGCAATTCCTCGTTTGGAGCTGGCAAATAAAGCCTTGTTACAGTGCAGTGAGTCTGCTCAAAGTGCAGAATATCCATTTGACCAGGAAAACCCAGGTTTCGTGTCCTAGTCAGGATGAGCAGCAGAGTCCCTGAAACTGCAAGTCCCTGACCTCGTGAAATCCCGGGAAAACACCTCCATCTTGCAAACAAGGGTGACTACAGCCCAGTAGCAGAGAGGGAACAACTACAGAACTATGTGCTTCTCTTAGTCAGACTTAGATAACTTCTCTTTGCCTGAATATAAAAGCACACATTCCTCCCATTTTTAGCCATTCAGGACTATGGAGCTAAGAACAATAATACTACAATCTCTGGCAAGGAAGAAAACAAGGGAAATTTCCTAATTGCTCCGTAGGCTTGTGCAGTCTATACCTGCATCATACCTGCCACAGAAAAACAAAAGACCAGAGCTACAAGAAATATAATTTACAGATCCAAAATCCTGCCACCAAAGCCAGGGGTAAGCAAGGCCAATTGTGCTAACTAGGTCAAGTGTTAAGCTAAGTTTAAATGTTTCCCAGGAGATTGGAATGACATGTGGAAGGTTCAGTAATATTATTTATTATTTAACAGTATGTTTTCACTCTGGACTTGGTTCCTTTGGGATGTGTACTCCTGGCTGGTTACAGAGATTGCAGCTGGATGCTGCCACTTCGAAATATCTGTGCACTTTGAGCCAGTAAAAACGCAATCATCCAAAGAGTCTCTTGTATGATATTAGGAATGTAAGCCATGACTTAGGTTTCCAGGCCAACACAACCAAAAATACCATGTATCAGTTGCAGAGGAAAATGGTGAACATTCCCATTTGCTTAACTTTATTTGCCTTTAAGGGCTAGGAATATGAACTGGATTAAAACAAAAAATAAGCAAAGGCTACAGGATGTTTTCTTCAAATGAAGAAAGTATTTTCTGGGAGTTTTTCTGTGTTTCAGGAGAGCTATGAGAAGTCAGAGCCCTTTGCCCACTTATAACTATTTGCATCAGCTGTTAACCAATTCATCTGCAGCTTCCAAATAAACTGCAGCTAAATATGGATCAAAAGTTTTCGTCTGCTTTGAAATACCCATCCTGGGTGCTTGGTCTCTTACTGAATCTATGAGCTAGAATCCTGATTTTTTTTATGCCTTCTGGTTTACATCTGAAAGTAAACGACCACTTTGTATACCTCTAGAAAATGACAAGTTTATAGTGCAAAAATCTTATGCTCCCTTACATCTTCGACTATCTACATCCTCAGAACCTAGTGGTAAACTGAAGGAAAATGATGGCTTTTCCTTTGACCTCCAAGGTCCTGGGTCATGTCACATTTTTGGCCTCAGATCCATTTGACTGTAAATACTTGCACACCTCAACAACTCACAAAGGAGAAAATACATTTAAGGTAAACTCAGAGACAACCTACAAGTACTCAGACTTTTATTTTGTGACTGTCATTGTTAACTGTAGAAGATGCCTACAATAATAGGGTATTGTCCTCTCCTTATAATCTGATAATTTATGGTACAATTGCAATAGTCAGTAATGTGGTGTCTTTCTGTGCAGTTTAACACCTGACAAAACAGCTTCAAGAGCTGCTTTGGATCTAAATCCAATATAAAAAACACAGGCTGCCATTTAATGCTTAGAAACATTTACACCACAAACATTAACAATGAAGTCCTTTCACTCACCCTTGGACATCGTTTAAAAAAAAAAAAAAAAACCAGGACCATTTTGGTGTTCCTGAAAGTGACAGAAATAATATGCAATTTAAGACACCCATTCAAGACTGGTCTTTGTATTCAGCGATTTTTTTGAGGGGTCAGTTTTCATGATTATAATTTTCTTTTGGAATAGCAGTTTGGAATATTAGCTTTTGATCATCTTTCAGTAATACCTTTTCTTTTAATTATCCTCTCTAGGTTCATTGTCACAGGTATCTAGAAATCTATTACATCTATTAGTTGAAAAATGAAAAATCATTTGCATTGTAATCCTAATTTTTCTCCAGCTTTCTGTTTCTGTATCACAAATTGATTGCCAATTCTCACAAATATCTTCCAAATATTTTCCACATTTAATTGTTGAACCAGAGTTCCTTCGTGAATAGATCGTTTCCTCTGCTCAAGCCTCTGAAATATAACTTGCACCAATGGGTAAGAGGGGCCCAAGATATAATTCTCTTTGCTGACCGATTAAATACCGCTCCCAAATAATTTTCTTGATACAATAAATTATTATGAACCCAATCTTTGTCTCCCACAATTATTCTGTAATATTTGCTTTGAATTTCAGCCATTTCTCTCCTTAAATTGAGGTGCTGAGGAAAGGGATTCCCACAGGAGAGGGATTCCAGCATAGCCAGAGATGTCTAATCTAAAAGCCAAGCACATTAAGTATCGTTCAGTTCTGACGCTGACAAATTTTAAGCTATTTAGCAGTGGAACTCGTTCAACTTCTGAAATACCAACACTTTTAGAAATCCACCACCTGTCAGGCTACCTCTGAACAGAGGCCGGTGTGGAAGCAGCATGAGTTAAAGGAGCTTAACCAACAGAAGAGCAAATAATAACCAGCAGATTTTATTTCTATAAACACAGATTAGTGCCAACTGGTGACTTCATGTCTATGGAAAAGTTTAAATATTCTTGTCTAAATTAAGCCTTGGAGATTTTATTGGAAGTGATGTTTTCTAAAACATTCAGTAGGGCAACCGGAGCTGTGCCATGGGTGGGATAAGAAGTCCTGAGTAGAAGCAAGAGGAGAATGCTGACCCTCTCGAGCAGGGACCAGGCTGGGCTCTCTGAGTCTGACGGGGCTCTGCTCTCCCAGTAACCCATGAGGAGAGCCTGGCCTCCTGTCCAGGTGGAGGAGCACTGGGGAGCTCTTTGGGGAGCTAAAAGGCCTGAAATCCCCCACTTTGCATTGGAATCCTGAGTCCGGGTGTCGGTTCAGAGCCTCTGATTTGTTTCAATAGTTTTATCTATCAGACCAACCCTGGCACAGACGCTCTCAGCACTATGAATCTCCCACTGTAGACTCCACGGAAATTAGAGGTCTGTTGGGGATCTGCCTGGCTCCCTGCCTGCCTACTTCACATGGTCTTGGAGAGCTCAGAATCACAGGATCACAGGAAGGGGAAAGTTGGAAGAGCCACTGGAAGTCATCTAGTCCAAACTACCTGCTCAAGCAGGATCCCCTAGAGCACCCTTGTCACTCAGGATTGTGTCCAGCTGCCTTTGGGATGTGTCCAGAGAAGGAGACTCCACACTCTCTCTGGAGAACCTGTTCCAGTGCTCAGTCACCTGCACAGCAAAGTTCTTCCTCATATTCAGGTGGAACTTCCTGTGCATCAGTTTCTGCCCCTTGCCTCTCATCCTGTTGCTCAGCAGCACCAAGAAGAGCCTGGCTCCATCCTCTTGACCTCCTCCTGTCAGATACTTGTATACTTGCAAGACCCACAGCTCCAGGACAGCTAGCAAAGCTCCCTTCCCCTAAGGCGCTGCTCCCTTTCATACAGAATTCCAAAATGTTTGAGTTTTGGTTTGGGTTGGAGCAGCACCAAAATGATCAGACTCGAAATCCCCCACAAAAGAAGATTGTGTTTCTTGGTCCTATCCAAGATCAACAGCTGGGAGTCAGCCGTGGCTGCCTGGGACGTTCGCTGGTGGATTCACCCGGGCCGAGAGCTGAGTCTGAGGAACAGCCCAAGGAAAGATAGGGAAGATCAGGAAGGAAAGTTGCCAGGAATGGAGGTGCCTTTTTAACCTTTTTTTTTTTTTTTTAAAAATAAATTACCCTTCCCAGTAAGATAAACACATTACTTAAGCAAAAGAGCTCCATATCAGCTCCTGAGTCTGTTCCGCCAATGCAGCCAGAGTGCAAAACTCAAGAACTACAGTTCCTTCCCACACACCCTCCCCCAGAACATCCTCCTCCAAATCTGAATGCATTCAAACGAGGAATGCCATTCAGGCAAAATGAAATTTCTTGGTATCTGTTCCACTCTCAGTAAGAGAGGTTAATCCTCCTTTCCCCCAAGCTATTTTATCGTCTAAGCTTCTTATCACCTTCTGCACCATCCACAATATGAAGACACAGTTTTTGTACGGTTCTAAAGTTTGCCGCTGCCAGTGCTGTCACGAGATTGCATTATGACAGGGATGCAATTTTTTTTTCCAAATCCTAAGGAAGGAAGTACTGAAATAATATAGAAAAAGATGCTATACAGTCATAGCTACTGCCCCCATTTTTAGAGGAGTTTTAGAGAATAATAAAGGAAGTACATTTAAAGACATCCATACTCAAACATTCTTGAGAGTTCTTTTCACCAGAAGAGAAAATTCAGTTCTCAGGAAACAGTTTTGACTTTATTGCATGCAGAAGTAAATGTGAAACATCTCTCATATCTGATTTTTTTTTCTCATTGTAATATCTTCTCATCAGCATCTAACAAAGAAAACCCTTTTAAATTAGACAGAGCTTTTGTGTGGCAAGAAAGGAAGGAAGCTTTTGGGGCTTTTATTTTTTTTTTAATAAAAGAAACCGCAGAAGGGAGCCCTCAAATACCTAGAGCCATGCAAGAAGTGCAAGACAGCACATGCCCATCCATGATAGCTACGGATTCCTTACACGGATATGCACCAACAGAGCGAGACTCAATTACACAACAGCTTCTCCTGGCACTGAAGGGGTCAGCCAGACCTGCTTTTTAGAAATCTCAAGCTCACAGCCAGTTTAATGAGATCTGCAGGCAGCAAGAGTTAAAAAGACAGAGCAATAGGGAAAAAGGTAGCAATAGGAAAGAAAGGTAGAGCTACATTCCAGCTTTAGGAATAGTGGCAGCATCGGAACCTTCAACTTCCTTGCTCGAAATGATGAAAACAAAGCATTTTGATTTTTGCAGTCTGTTTTGTCTGAGAAAACTGAATCTGAAAAAATCCCCAGTCTTGTTTTTACAATCAGAATGAAGATGCAAACGGGAGGAACAGTTCAAGCTGAAGCCTCTAGTGTGACGTGGAGAAACAGGCTGCACACACAGTGAATCCAGGATAAGACTGACAGTTTAGAGGAAGATCTGCATGTGGGACCAAACCAAAGCCCTGGCTGGAAACTCAAACTGTGGATGAGGACCTACATCCTGATTTTTAGGCCTATAAGAATGTCATTGTTTTCATGATTAGGGTATTACACCATCTGTAATTTGCTTTCTCCATGCCTTTCCCCCAAAACACCTCTCTCTACTCACCAAGAAGTTGCCTCAGGTGCTTTATGCTGATCTTCCACCTCTGTAGTGGCAAGCAAGGCTCAAAGGCGTGCTTCTTGCTGGCGTGCACATTTCCTGCTGCCAGCATCAGTGGGAGACAGCTCTCCCGTGCCAGGGAACTCTGTGCTGTCACCAAGGTTCACCACTTTAATGGCATCCTCTTATGTTCACGGTCTGCACCTGCCAGGGAAGAAACCACCCAACCTTTGCAATCTATCCCTGCCACCTGATCCTGGGCTATGACAAATGCAAACATGACCTCTTTAGTTTGCTTATCGCAGCAGACAGAGCAGCTGTCTCCTTTATTTAGGACTTGTTTATTCTATCTAAATTAATCTAAATCTAATTAAAAGTACTTTGGGTTGAAAACGAAAGCACAGAAATTAAAGCTGAGAGGTGTAGTTACAATATTCTGACAAAGTGAAAATACATTTTCTTTACGATTTGTACAAGAACTAGAGGGCGTGGTGGACTATAGCATAAAATACTTGTCCAGTGGAACGAATATTTCTGCAAAAAGAAGGTCATGGCAGTTTCTCCAAATGATGAAGCTCTGTAGATAACTTTCCAGTTTTACTTCTGCACTATAAGAATTGCCTGACACAGATTGGATCAACATTGGAGGCAGGTTTCATGATAAGGGCAGTTTTCAGAAGAAATTATCTTCTCTGCTCAGCAAAGCAGCAGACGGGTCAGGTTCCTCCTGAAGCCAGAACAAACAACAAATCCAGCTCCCAGAGTCTGGGAAAGTGAGTTCTCCCCTCTCCAAGGTGGAACTACTTCCATTGCACTGACAGCAAGTATTTTGTACAACTAAAAGGCAATTTTACTGGGAAAAAATGGGATATGAGCTTAGGAATTAGCAGTGAAGCTACTATTTCTCTCTCCCCTGGCGTGGTACCACATCCTAACTGTGGCCATCCCCCTAGAAGGGGTGGAGGATGACTCCTGGTCCCTGCTGTTCCTGGGGAAAGCTGCCTGGAGCTGCCAGCTGCCTTTGCCCTGTCCCACCCTGGGGGCCCTGGATGGAGCCTGCAGGCACCTTTTCCAGGGGCAGCTGCTGTGTGTGGCACCGGCTTTACGTGGCGTTTCCTCAGCTGCAAAAGGCTCCACACTTGGCCGGGGCAAGGCGTTGAACCTGACACAGCTGGAGAAACGTTTGTTATTTGCCATGGTGATGCAGTGCTGTTGCTGACACTCCAAAACCACACTTAATTTCTATTCCCTCTGTCTGCACCAGCGACAGTGGTCCTGGTGAAGTCCACACGGACTTCACCATACAACCCCACCATCACTGGTAGGAGTGACAGGGACCTCCCCCCAAGGCAAGGATCTTGGCCAAACTTTCTACATCACAGAAACCCTTTTTATTTTCTACTTGTACATGCCATAGTATTTTTTTTTTTCTGCATAAAGGTTTGAAGTCCTGCCCTCACTTATTTTTCAAAGGAACACCTAAATGAGTGTATTTGAAGGACATTTTAGAGCTAGACAGGTGGAAACAAACTGCAAATGAAAAATATAAGGTACTCTAAATAAATGTGAAAAATGGAAATAAATACAGAATGCATTTGTACTTCACGGCTCTCAAAAAGGGAAAAAAACATCTCTCATATCTGAATGACCCCATGTATTAAATGGCACGGTGTCTAATTTGGCTTTCATATGTGAAAACATTAGGCATTTCCCATAGTAAACCATAATTTCTGAAGTCTTAAAGCTGCCGAGATCACAAAGTGAGAGTACTTTCTGGGTATAATCTGGTATGGGTTAGCAGGATATGTGCTATGAACATGTTTTCTGAGCTGCAGGTTGTGTATTGCAGTGTCTGCCTTTCAGATGTTGACTTTGAGCTTCTGAAAAAAAGTTAACATTGCTGAGGTATTACAGTCAGCCCCTTATTTATCAGTTGGCATCATTCCCTCTTCCAAAAAACAAAGATCCACTTAATGCCACGAGTGCAGCCTTCAGATCAATACAACCAGGATGTGAGAAATGAGTGCTGAAGCATTTCTCCTACTCCACAGGCTGCAGGAATATACTGAAATACGTGTCACAAGGGGATTGATACAAAAGCATAATGAAAGGTTTCCTTATTTCTACTCAGGAATAACAATCCATAAATAATTGATGTCCTTACAACAAATGCAAAACCATTAGAGGGTTTATAGTTGTCTTTAGCAGAGATCATTAACGTGTGCTTTTTCAGTCTAGGAAAATGAGAAGTGAAGAATGAAACGTGGATAATTAAAAATGCTGAAAGACTGAAAATTTGTGGATAAATTATTCTCTCTCCCTCCATCATCATGTAGCTGGGATTTGCTTATTTGTTTTGACTAACAGGTAATATAAACCACAGAAATGTCAGACTTGCCCGCCCACTTTTTCCATTCAGAAGATTCGTTCTGCATTTCTGCCTTGTCCCGTGGAAGGCACACCCCAAAAACAGCACCAAGGAAGGAAAGCCACAGCGTTAAACCTGCCAGACTCCAGGCACTGCAAAGGGAAAATGTTGAACACAATGTCCTTCCTGCCAGTCCCAAAGAAGTAGCATTCTTAATGCTGGGGGATGATTAAGAAATACAGAATTCTAACAGTGAAACTGAAAAAAACCAGTTAATTATTTTTCCATGTACAATTTCATTTTTGATGAAAATGCAGGATGTTTTTTTAATAAAAATTAAACCTAAGTGTGTTTTGTCCAGTCCCAAAAATACAGCACATTTGTTGCATCGATAATCTTCAGATTACTCTGTAAACTTTGAATTCTGCTTGAGAGACTAATTGGCAAAATTCAAAGCTCAGCTGCAGAACAGGCCAAATTCACTTCTGCTCTGAATCCTCAGATGTCCATTTTGACAGGATTGAGAATATAGATGGCAATGCAGCTATTTGTTGTGAGGTTTTGGAACAAAAAAAATCGAACCAGAAGTCATTTGTCTTCCAGGAATGTCATCATTTTGCTAGACTCATCACTAAATGTTAAGTTCATCACTGATCTATCATGGCATCAGTAAGAGATGCCATGTTAAAACATGTTAATGGGGATATCTAAGCGTGATAGAAATGAGTATCTCTGAAAAAATGTCAATAATTTTTAAACAATGCAGTGAGAACACTCAAATTTTTATCATTATGTTAACCAATAATTTTCACAAGGCCCTGCAGCTGGTTTTAATTCGGCAGAGCAGATTCACTGTGCAGTGTTCATATCTTAATATAACACCATGTTTGTGCATTTCAGTTTGGAATTGAGCCACAGAACAAGATTTTTTTCACCTTCTTAAACTCTGTCTCAGGGCAGCTGCAATTACATCACATTAACACCTTTAAGAGCACAGGTCAAAAATGCTCTTTCCGTCTTGGGAACCAGCTATACGTGAAGCCTGATCTAAAATCTCCTGCTGGGGATTTGGTGGAGCCTGGATCATGTTCAGACCCATCTGAGCAGATGTGGGTGGAATCACCAGTGCACTGAGAAATTAAGCAATGAATGGTCCTATTTGCTCAGTGCTGCTCTGTTTTCCACTTGACAAAAGTGCATGTCTAGCCAAAGGGGCACTCCAAAAAGGGGAAAGCAGCTTTAATTGTCACAATAAAATTCAGTGGTTTTAGATGGTTGGTGGGCAGAAGGACAGGTTTCTCCTGACTGAAAAATTACTTCAGACCTGTATCTTCCCAAACTTCTGTCTCTCAGCTTCAAGCTTATTATATTATGACCATATTCTGGTTATAATAAGTACAATATAAATAGGTTATCTGAAATTATCACTCCCTGCTGTTACCCAGGATCCGTAAGGGGTCTGCTACTCCTTAAATGCAGAGAGGCAGAACTCCTGGTTAATTTATTACATACAAATTATCTGAAATGTGTATGCTATTTCTGCATCAGAAAGTAATTTCAGGCTGCTCAGATGAGGCAAAATCTGTTTGTTATTCACAAACCCTCGCTGCACAGCATAGGAAAATATTTTTTCAGTGCATAGTCAGTTCCCAAGCTGTTTGCTCCAGTTATTCTCCCTTCGTGCCACGTGGACACTGGACTTGTGCAGTATTTTTGTGCTTCCTGGCTGAATACAGAATAATAGCTCAACAAATGGTGAATGGTCCTGCTGCCAGTTACTTCTCTTCCAAAACTCCAGTGGGGCAGGCATTCCTCACTACAGGCGTGTGGTGGAGCTGAACCACTCTTTGGGTTGAGGTGAGGGATCAGGAATACCTGCTTTTGCAGTAATTGACCAGCTCTGAGCTGTTAGGTGTATTTGCACTGTAAGGCAGAAATTAGAGCTGAGGAAAGAATGTCAGGTAGAGCTGCTAACTCATCCAGTTATTTTTATCCCATTAGTACCCTTCCTCTGTCCTAAACTGTTTTTAAGCCAGCTCTTTATAGCAAGAGTTTTTTACTTCTTCAAAGAATCAGAGGCTAGATTGGCAGTATTTCTGTTTTCTGTCTGATCAGCACACATGGAAAGAGCTTCTCTGTGTCTTTTCTGCTTACCTCTCCTCCAGGAGCAGGGGCACAGTCTGTGTCTGTTGACACTGACTTCCAAAGATAATCTTTCCTGCAGTACCAGGGACAATGCAAAAAATCATAGAATCACCACAGAATGGTTTGGGTTGGAAAGAACCTTAAAGATCACTTAGTTCCAACCCCCGTGCCTTCAACTTCTCCTCCCTGGAAGAGGATCCAGTGAGAAAGGAAATGCTTGAGAGGAAGAGTTTTGTGCATCGGGCTGGCTGAGGGGTTTTAGCTGGAGCTGTTACTACTGTCGTGCATCCGCCTTTCCTTGGATCTTGGTGGATATCATGGAAAGCTGCCAAGTGGATAGAGAGCCTGAGGGGCACTGAAAACACGGCAGCTTTCACAGTAACCTCATAGTTTGCCATGTGAGGAGATAGGGATGAGCGATGGCATTCCTAGGGGATGGATGGGAGTCTTGGATCCGGCTGCTGCAACGTGCGAAGCAGAGCTCAAGGGCTCAGCGCAGACATGACGTGAGGAGGCAGGGAAAGCTTGCCCAGAGCGCTGGTGGGAGTTGGAGGAGAGCTCCAGATTAAACTTGTGCCAAAGTAGCAATTAATGCACCGCCATTAATTTTCCTCTAAGCTCGGCAGTGCCGTCGGTGGAGGTGCTTGTGTTTTACTGGCCCCGAGCTGCCCTTACCTGTCTCTGGAGCGAGGTGCTGCCCTACAAGTGAGGTGCAGCATCTGTAACACCACCCAGCGAGTGCCTGTGAGACTGCACGGGCGCTGTGACCACCCACGGATGGTGCAAATCCCCTGCCACTCACCATGCCTGCTTCTCCATCTGAAAAAATGTGGAAAAAGTCTCGGACTTCTTCCTCAGGCACATTTCAATCCGCTGCCAAGAAGTTACCTGTAAGTCCTATGCACTATTATTTTTTAATTACTCTCAGGATAACCTGGGGCCCTGCCTTCTTTCTGACTTCTCTTAATGATTCCCCTTCCCTTGAAGTATGTAACCTTCCAGCTGCCCTAAGTGTTCTGGCCTATTTCTATTCCTTCCTGAATCTGCCATAAAACCCAGCCCAGCTCCAAGGCACTCAGGTAGACCCAGCTCTACGAGGCAGCTGCCAAGTGGTATATCCTAAAAATTACCATAAGTAAAATCCCCCAACACAACAAAACAAAACCCCACTTTAGACCTCCTTTAGGAATCCAGACCTTGAACCTTGGAAAATGGGTTCAGTGTCTTGTCTGATTTTGTGCTTCAGGCAAAAAACTGCAGGACCTTCTGTGATGATCAGGGTTAGTGCTGGAGTAAAACTAAGAATTTTCATATGATAAATTGTGGTTAGTTTCTGCTCTGTATGTGCATGTAGGAGGTTATTTACAATTCTCAAGGTACGCTGCTGACTGCGTTATATTTTGAGATTGCTTGGTCCAGACACTCTTGCTGCTGCTACCCCTGTCCTCTATAACTTCTGATAAAAGCAAAGACAATGTAAATTCACACATGCTCAGTGATTAAATAGTCTGCTTAGGTTTTTCAATGTGCATTTTTGCCCTTTAATACAAAAAAAATATGCTGAGGTTTCCAAACCCAGTTTTTAAATGATACTTGTTATCAGATGAAAACATTTAATGGGAACCCATATCCTTTCATAAATAAGAGAGTTTCTCACTTTCTAAAGTTTCTCACCTTGTGACCTCAGAAAACACTTCAGTTTCTCTGACAGGAACTCTTAAGTCATAACAGCATATTTCCACAGCACAACACAGCTCTCACTACTGAACTCTCAATATTTCCTGGCCAGGAGGGATTAAGAAGCAGTGAAACAAAACTATTTTCACAGGTTTGGTTGTCTGGCACTCTCACTATTTGCTTAAGCTGGCAATTTATGAGAAAGCAGCCTCCCTCTCTCTTTCTTGCACCACCTCAAACAGTGTTACTCCCACTGTCCTGCACGAAAAATAAGTGCATTTTTAGGGTAAGAGAATTGCACCCTTTTAAACCCTAAACACAAGTTAATATGGACATCATAATGTAACTACCTTAAAACTAAGCCCTTTTTCCTGAGGAATCCCCTTTAAGCCCCTCAGGATGCTGGAAACTCATCAATAATCATGAGGAATAATGCCACTCTTCCCAAGTTTTCTCACCCTGGAGAGTCCAGAAACCTTGCTCTACATCAGGAAGACATCACCACTTGAGGAAGCAAGTGCTAACCTCTTGTGAGCTCTTACCACGGCAGAGCTGCGGGTGAGAGGCATGGACGGAGAGGGATGAAAGCTCTCAAGCACTTTCCATCCCACTGCGAGCTCTGAAGGGGCTGGTTGGTTCTATATTTGTTTTGTTTCTGCAGGAACAGACTGCAAAGATCCATGGAGACAACATCAGAATGCCAGGAAACCCTAACAAAGATGACCGTTGTGTCTTGCTCTGAAAAAACCAGATGTTTATGAAAATGTCAGCCAAATGACTTATGTGTCGCTGACTCTGAGGGCAGCACAGCAGTCCTGCAATGTTAAACAAGCAATAATAATGAAAAATGGTCACTCATCACTATTGAATGATAACTGGCATCCTTACCAAAATGGTCATTTCTGCTGCAGTCCAAGCAGTGGGGAGGTGGTTGGCATCTCGGTGGCTCAAGACTCCTATTTATTTCCAGTATTTAGATCCATAGGTCAAACCAGTTATTTGGAAATTGATACAGGCTACTTTATGGTTCTGACATTTCTATTTCCCCAATGGATTGCATTAAAGGTTATTGACCTCTCTAGGGCTGAGTAAGCCCACAGAGAATGTGCTCTGGGAGACTTCGTCACTAAAAGCTGTAACATTTCTTCACTTTAACAACATTCATCAGATAATTCCAATTACTGGTTGCTTCTGGAGTTCCATACAGAGGGAGAAAGGGATTTACATTTACAGCTCAATTCCCAGCATGCTTTACAATATAGGCAATCTCTATTATTTATTATGTGTCCTTCCTTCCCTCCCTGCGCTCTGCTAGATTGATGCTATTTGACCAGTCACAGATCTGCAGCCCGACACCATGAATTTCAACCACTCTGGCTTTGTCCAAATGTCACAGAAGAGCTGGGAGTGCTCCCTGGCCCGTGAAGAATCAATGTTTAGGCCGTAGCCTGGTGTGATGATGTGTTTAGTAAACAAGACTAAACAAGAACACACCAGAG
The DNA here is from genome assembly GCA_013400235.1 of Oriolus oriolus. Classification (NCBI taxonomy): domain Eukaryota; kingdom Metazoa; phylum Chordata; class Aves; order Passeriformes; family Corvidae; genus Oriolus; species Oriolus oriolus. The sequence continues at coordinate 356,681 of VXBT01005032.1, forward strand.
AACTCATTCCCCCTACTTCAAGAGCTGCAAGCACTCGGCTTCATGCATCATTCCTTGTGGATGAAATGCATGCATATGGTCTGGAGGACAGATGGGAAGAGCATGTACAGAAGTAACTTTCTCTGTGGAAATAAGAGAGGAGAGGCAGCAGGTAGGGAGCCCTGCTGCCACAACATCCAGTGGGAGGAATGTGCCTCGTGAGAGAGATTATACCACTGATAAAAGACTTTAAACTTCCCAGATTTGAGCCGAAGTGCCTGGACTGCCAACAGTGTATTGGCTGTTAATTCCAGACAGCTTCTCTGAATGGTTCTCATGTTTCATTATAGATGCATTCATAACGATGCAAGTTCCACCTGTAAATTATCTGGAAATCAATACTCCTATTGAGAAAGTTAATACTCCTATTTTTAACTGAAACAAAGGGAAAACAATCTCAAAGTGATTTTGAGAAGTTCCTAAGCACTGCTCCATTAATCCTGCCCCGGGCACAGCAATTGGGAAGATCAGTGAATTACGTGTGGCTTTTCACAGGCAATGAAGTTTATACTTGAGTACTTTACTCCCATGACTCAATGATGTGAATTTGGTAAGAAACCTCAATAAACAAGAGTGCAACAAATATTGTTTTATACTTGGGAGGATCAGATCAGTGGTTACCAAAATATAAATATATCCAGATGTGTTTATCAGTCGTTCACTGGAGTATTCAAGCATAAATAACTAACTTGCTTTAAGTTAAGGTTCTGACTTGTGCCAGGAATCCCCCTGGCAAACTGAGGAAATTTAACAGTTTTGGAACGGCCATGGGAGACTGCATCTGCTCATGTTGAATGTCCAAATGAATACACAAAATTGTTTTAATTTTGCTTTTCTATTCTTATCAGTCAGCATCTAAACCCAGGGGAAAACCCTGCCGAACAGGGGGCACCTCCCTGCTGGAATATTGATGAGGATGCTAAGTAAGGCCATCTCCGTCGCAGTGATTAACTGCAGAGAAGGATTCACAGCTGTCACTTCATTTCGGGGTTAAATGCATCGCTTTGGTCTGGAATGAGGTTTCCAAGTGTCTTTGAAAGATGGACTGCAAGCAGAAACTTCATCTTGGCCTTTCCTGCTCAGTCTTCTCTCAGTTTCCTTCTCGGATATCTGACTCTTCCTATGTGTGGTAGGCCATACATGGGAACCTACCTACTCCAGGAGTGGGGGGCTCTGCACGTTCCTGCTGCAGGATGTGTTGCATCCCTGAGCCTGACTTACAGACTGTCTGAATTTAAAAGCTTCTCTTTGTGTGAGTTGAACCCACTTAGGTCAAAGTTTCTTGGTAAAACCACTGGTAACATAAATGCTGTGTGAATCTGGGCCTGCAGTGTGGCTGCTCAAAGCTTCTGTGTTTTATTTGAGTCACTAAGCTCCTAATTCCCTTCATGGGTGTCAAGGCACTATTCCTGTAGCATGTGTTGTTTTCTTTCGGAAAAAACTCAGCATGAGCTCCCTCAGAAATCAATAGAAACTTTTTGAGTAGGGTGGACAACACCTACTCTGCTAATCTTGACTTAATCTCTACTCAGGGGACAGAACTGCTGTTCCTCCTTGTCGCTGTTTTCCCTGAATTAAGCCCGTCTGATTCACTCCTAAGCTCCTCCATCAGCTTTAGAACATGGATGAGTAAAACCAAAACCTAAATTTTTTTAAAAGCCATTTTAGAGTCACATCAATATGCAAAAGCTTAACCATAGAGAATCATGCTCTGAAAAAAGTGAATTTCAACCTCCTCATTATTTTATGTGATTTAAAATCTAAGAAAAATACACTCCAAAAATTTCTTACAAAAGAAGAGCACTTATTTATCTAAGTCTTCAGATATATCTCATACCAAAAATGAAATTGCATTAGCCTGAATGGAGAATTACACCTACAAAATCTGCATTCAAATGGGAATTTATGGTGTTTAGATTAAAATTTGCTTTAAGGCTCAGTGGCAGTGATTTTGTTCCCAGATCTAAAAAAACCCTAACCCAAACTAATAAAAATTTATTTAATTTCTAAAAGCCATGATTTGGTAAGGAGGTGCATGATAATGTCATCGGAGGAGGCAAATGAAGTTGCCTGAGTTCAGCTCACTTCAGTGGTATGTTTTGATTCCTTTTGAATTTGTCCTTGACACCAAATATTCAAGAACTGCAACAGCCTGGTATTTATATAAATATTTAATCTTAAGAATAACTTTTTAAATAAAATATTCCCTTATAAGTAGAAGTTTCAAATTAGGGAAAACTTCAAACCCATAGACGCACACTTTCCATTTTAGCAACTTGATCTGTGCATTTTAGTTCAATTTGGAACAGCTTTTTGATCCCCCAAATAATGCAAACTTGACTTTCAGACAGTTCCCTGGCCTTTAAGTTTGCTAAATGTTGCACTGTGCTCTCTTAACTGCTATGTGCAACACGATGCCAGCAAAAACAATAGCTGTATTTATGAAATACATTATTGTAGCTTCCAGCCCACAATTCAGAGACTTCATGGCTGGAATCTAAATTATGTGCCAGCGTGCACTCAGTTGTTATTAATCCACAGTTGGAAATGCGAGCCAGCCCTTAGTATGATATATTTTTCTTTGTGAATTGGTGATCTACTTCTGTAGATAGAAATTACCCCAATAATTTACCAATTCACCAGTTTCCTTCAGCAAATGAGCACTGATGAACTGGTTAATTTTGGAGCTTACCAAAGTTGCTTCAGGTGAGTTCTTACCAGAATGTGTGTACACTGGCCTCCCAATTTCTTCCCAATCTCTTTTTTTTTTTTCTGTGTAATAATTAATCTCTCAGTGACGTGTTGTCTTCCAAAACCTCCTGACACTTCCTAGAAAACGATTCTCAGCCTGTCTTACAGGTGACAGCGTTTCATTCGCTCACCCACAGGTCGCACTGGTTTTCTTTCTCCGAAGATTGTGACTACAAGAACCATCCTGTTCGGAAAGCCGTGGTTCCTCCAGGGAATGACAGCTTTCTGGCACGAGCCAGCACCATTCAGAAAGCGACACCTGCTCACTTAAAGTGGTGCTGAGTGAACTCCACTGGGCAAAAAGGTCTTACGGGAATGAGAGGATGATTATGAAGCCCAAGCAATCCTCCACCATTATCTCCAAGCAATCCTTGTCAGCTCAAGACCTCACAGAAATACCACAGAAAAATTTAGGCTGGAAGGGACCTTGTGAGTGAATTTGGTCAACCCTCCTTCTCTCATCTCCAGGTAAACACAAAATCCAAGCCCTTGGAAGGCTTCTGAGCTGCTCCAGGACCCCAGGCCCATCCTCTTTGGGAGCTATCAAAATTAAGCGGTCCCTCCCAGCCCCGTAATCCTTCACAGCCTAGTGAATGTGAGGATGCTGATTGCTCAAGTCTGCAAGCCCGTTTCAGTAGCAGCACCAACATACTTTGATGCCACTAGAAGACCATCATTATACTCTGCACCACCAGGAGAACTGTCTAAGAAAAAGCCGCTAAGTCCTGCCACCTCCCAGATCTACCACGGCTGCGGTTCACATCAAGAAAACCAAATTCCCTGAGTGTTGCTAATGACTGCTTTCTTTTTCCATCTCCTTATCATTATGGTAGAAGTCTCTGTAAGAAAGCCTCAAGCTTGGTGAATGGCAGACTTAATTGGATGTGCCTGGCTCAATATTTCTATTTTTGATAGGCTAATTAGAGTGGGCAAAAAAGACAAACCACTTTTATACTCAGATGGCTTTGCAGACTGCAGTGTTTTTCTTTTATTTATCAAAATCATATGGGTCTATTTTAAGCTCTTCATCCTAAAATATTCTGTCCTGGAATCTGACAGAAGCTTCCTGAAGAAAATACAGAAATGGTAATTTGAGAATTTAGGTCATTTATAATCAACGATTCAAAGCAAGATGCTGGAGACAGCTGAAACAATAGGAAAAGTACTGAGGAGAAGGGCAGGAAATAGTATTTCTGCCCAGATTTCAATGGAGCCACACAATGATACTTCTAGATGTGTGTCTATAGAAAAGGTGGTGTGCAGGAAATATAGCACCTCCGTCTCCCTAAACCACCATATACATGCAATATCCTCTTCTGCCAGTTAACAAGAAATTCTTCTGGCTAATCTGTGTGTACAGATAGCAACAGGTAGTTCTCACTCCATCCTTCCCTGATCTGGGGCAGAGAAGTGCCACTTCAATATGTTTATGAAATCTTCATAGACAAACCAGCTGCAGACCACAAGCAGATTCTGTCTTGCAATTTTTTGAGGATTTTTTCAGCCTATTGCAATCAGAGAATTTACTATGCTGCCTAATCCTTCCATTTGTGGATATTCGCCATTTTTTGTCCAGGTAGGGCAAAAATGCACAGGGAATGTATTTTGCTTATTTCTCTCAACTGGGCCGTCACTGTAAAAGGAATTCGACCCTGAAATTAATTAGCATTGGGATGTCATGTATAATTTTTAAATCATTTATCCCAAAAGCGAGAAGTTAAAGAGCCTACACGTGGTTATTTTAAGGAGTCATATCTCCTACAGATCAACAAAATGCTGATAAGCTCTGGGGTTTCTTCTCTTTACATTTGATAATTACATTTAAAACACAAACGCTGGCAAAAAACACACCTTCAGCTTTTTTACAGAAACACCTGAGACCATCTGTAGCTCGGACCAAACCACTGCAGGCTTTTATCAGGGCAACACCAGTGATACCTTCGTGGCACTGGAGACTGGCAGGGAGGGAAGGGGACACAGCCAGTTCCCTGAGGGAGGGCACACAGGCAGCCCTGGCATCCCCTGGCCAGGAGCTCCCACGCTTTCCCGAGGCTGACAGCAGGCAAGCCCCAAGTGCCCTGCATGTTTGGCCACCCCTGCCAGAGGCACAGGGCCAGGGCGAGTGGCACAGAGAGGCTTTGGAGGCACCTGCAGAGCAGGAGTTGCAGCCCATCTCTGTGGGAAGCGGTGCCAAAGGAGGGAACAGTGCAGAACCTTTCAGCCCTAAAGGCCAATCCAACCTCTATTTCCCCTGCAAAGTACAGTGATGTCTTAAACACCAGCAGCAAAGGCTGGATGTTTCCTTTTTATCTCATGTACATGTGGTACCTCCAGCTGCTGCCTGAGGAACAAAGGATGAGGGAGGGTGAGAGATCCAGGGCTGCGCTTTTGCCTCCCTCTGATAAATTAATTCATATTTGATACAACCGACACCTCTTCAGATCTGATTTTAAGTTATTTGCCTCGGGAGCGAGCTAATTTAATAGATAATTAACGTAAGAAAACATGGATTCATTAATTTTTTATTTTGTAAAGCTCTTGGTCTCTGATAAGCATTTTTGTATTTGACTGATGATTTTGTGAAAATAAAAACAGCAATAAAAGGATTGGTCATATTTAATGAGCCCAAAATTATTTTACACCAGCAAAAGCATAAATTTGAAACACTGGTAATAAAAATGACTATCTACGCCTGCTTCTTAATGCTTGGTTTGCCTTTAAAATATTTTGGGTGAAATTTTGTATCATCACACCCAGAGTGAACCTGGAAAAGGATCAGGAATTTTTAAATGGCTGTAATAAAATGTGATAGTATTCTTGGATGGGAAATATTAGACAGATGGAAGGAATCCTACTAATGCCCAACAATGCATCAAGCAATGTAATTACATGCTGTAGCCAGGATCCAGTTACTAATGCTTTGCAAGGCACAAAGGTATATGGAATCAACTATTTTTACAGCTGTCATAAAACTCCATTCCTCCTAATATTCCTCTACCTCTCCTATGTGTATTGCCATAAGTAAAAAAATCTGGATGCTAGCAAAGAAAAATCAGGAATTACAGCAGGACCAAGTCTGTTTTAAACCCACAGCAGAACAGATAGCATTGTGCCAGCATGGGATGGTGTTTACAGAAATCCCATGACCTAACCCAGTAAACTCTGTTTACCAACTTAGAAACAAGCTCTTTGAAGCTTAGAGGTAATACTAACCCATCTTGAAAGCCCATCTTAAAAGCTAGGGGCGGTTTTTTCCTAGTAAATCAGCATAATGCCAGCAGAAATCCCACAGTTCTCACCATACACATGTATCACACAGCTCTGCCAGGCTGGTGTATCCCTGAGTTTGGAGGAGAGTCTGAGTTCTCAAATTCTTTCCCAGTTTCTTTTCTTACTGTGTACCACACAGACCTAACCCCATAGATGTATGCACATATTTCTGTGAGTCTCCATATCTGTGCTGTTTGTGTAGAAATAATTGGCATTTTCCAAAGAGCCTCTACAGTGCCAAGGGTTGTACTCCACTGGGCCAGGGATGGAGCCTGCAGTTGGCCACAGGGGTCCTGCCAACACATGGCAAGCCCCAAACCATTCAGAGAGACAACATTTGTCAGGAATAATACTTGATGCACACAGCCAGGAAAATTGGAACCAGATTCAGGGCTCGTGTGCTGGAAAAAATAACTGTGATTGTGGAAAAACTACTCTTGCAGCCTCCATGGCTGAGTGCAGATTACAGATACAGACTGGCTGTGCACAAACCCCCAGTGCTGGGATTGCTCATTTATGGAAATGAAGTGTGGAGCTGGCATTTTAACTAGTTGTACCTCTGTAAGTGAATGAAAGCTCACTACAGCTGCAACTGTTTAGCAAAGTGCATGGAATTATAATTGCTTGAGTATTTTCATCTTTTTATCTATCACATATATATAAATGACTTATAAAGGATATTTTCTCTTGCAGTTCTCTTTAACTTATAATATAATTACATTAACTGACTTAACAAAAGATCTGCTTCAGATATGGGGAAGCCAGGGAAGAGATCAGAAACTAGAGGCTCTGCAGTCTTCAGTGCACATGGTAGCATTATTTTCTGGAAGATTTCACATTCTTACTTCAATAGTTTTTCCATTAAGCTCAATCTTGCTACAGTTAAATTATAAATTGATACTTGCCAGAGTCCCAGTTCCTGCATATCTGAGGTATATAGTGATTCATAAATTTAACAAATCATCACACACCATATGCATTATTAGCTTTTAAAAATTGCTGTAGCCTTCCCACAATGCTCTCATAATTCCATTCAAAGGGATATAAACAATATTGTCTAATGACTATTGTTAAAGAGGTCATGGAACTTGCTCAGGTAGTTTTTCTTGCCTATGTTAAAGAAAAGCTCAGGTTCAGAGGCGAACAAGCATCATTCCTACCTTTATTATCTAAAATGTATTCTCACTGGCATTGTCTCCCAGCTTATTTACACAACATTTTTTCCTGATTCATGTTTTGCCTCCCTGGATTGCTGCAGCCCTTGCTTTGAGCAACTTAAAAGATACAATGGATGTGATTGTCTTAGATGCTGAGATACTGAGAGGAAATATCCGGGTCCTTAAGGTTCCTCCTTGCACTGTGCTCCAGCAATACTTTATTTAATAATTTTCCAATTGAATCCATGCAGCATTTGTTCCCTTTCAAGAGGAGGAAGGATGTCAGCTAATTATATGCTTCATACCAGGATGGGAGCGATAAGGTAATTATATATTTCCAATAGCAGAATCTTCTAGAGGACTTGTTTCTTGTGGGGGTACTTTATCTGTTGTCCCTTTCTTTTCAGAGGTTTTGCCTCAGTAGAAATGTATCCCTGGGCTTTTCTTTGCCAGGCTGACTGGATATTGCCACTGGAAAGTTGTATTCTACAGATACCAAGGAGAAATTAAATACAAACAGAAACACTAAGGAAGTATTACAGCAGAAGATCATATATGATGATAAAGCAGTAGCAGTTTTGCATATACAGTACAAAGCACACCCTACACTAATGCAAACACCAAGCACAGCAATTTCCATTATCCTTCGGGCATATTCATCACAGATTTTTTTTTTTTGGCCCCAGAATTAGCTTGGAGAGTAACAAAAATCAGAGATTTTAAGTCAATTTCATTTGCTGAGATTAAAGCAGAAAGATTAAATGAGCAGCAAACAGTGCCAAAATTGAAGTTTGGATATCAACATTGTCATTCTTGCAAACTTTTCCAGTGCTATAAATCTTCCACATTTTGCTCAAGGATTTTCTTTTTTTTTTTTTCAGTGACTTGATGAAAGGTAGCAGCACTTTATGGATATTATAAGTGGTGCAAAATGATTGGTAGCCTTGGGAATCCTCCCCACTTGGAATGACATTTAAAATCTATGAAATTTAATTAAAAATACATATATCATAATTGCTGTGCCTAGTTCTCTTCAGCACTCTGCTATCCCATTGAAACCATCCCATTTTCCATTTTTCCTGCACAATGGCTCTCAGCTGGCTGGCATGAACTGTTCTGACTCTATCAAAAGTAGTGGGGACAATGTCAGAGCTTTTTTCCTCTGCTAAACCAAGGCACAAGCAGTTCAGCACCACACTGGGAGTTCATAATTCCCGACACAGTGCACTGTAGCCACTGACCAGAAGTCCCATCAGAGATGCTCAACTTGTATAATCCTGAAGGTAGCTGAAGCTTTAAGGCTTTAAACCAGTTTCCTAGCAGGCCAGAAAGCCCTCTTGAAGCACATTTATACGCGTTTTATTTTTTTCATCTGGTGCTTATGCAGCTCACATTCCCCACCCATGGCAGGGGAGGTTGGAATTGGATTATGTTAAAGGTCCCTTCCACCCCAAAACATTCCACGATTCTGTTTTAGAACTCAACAAATAAAAATGTTTTCAGAAAAAGTGTGTTTTTGCATGAGTCTGTATCTCCATTACGAGGTTGAGCTTGTTTTGGAGGAAGCAGGTGATATTATCCCCCTTCTTTTTCCATCCAAGGAATACTGCATGCACAGTAGAGAGTGTAATGTTGAGCAGCATTGACAAAACAAAGCTGAAAACCTTGCCTGGATATTGGTTTCCACACCATAAATCTCACATCTTCCCTTGTTCTCCACCCAGAAACCATCCTAGCAACAGCAAATGTAATCCCTTTTATTTGATTGCTGTGAGATCTCCTGCTCTTGTCAGAATCACTGATAACCCTCACTGATGGAACAAACCCATGGCTGCAAAAGAAACGGAAAGATCACTCTGACACCCTTTTTTCCACGCTGAATGGGTGAGAACTTGGCCATTCCTTGGCATCTGGACAGGATGCCCTCTGCAGCACCTCCTTCTCCACACTTTAACTTTCCTCTCTGTAAAACAAGAGCCACAGTCCCTGCCCTTCTCCGTGGTTTGTGTGGAAATCCAGTGATGCAATTACTGCTACTCTCAGAACCTCTTTAAAGCTGAAAGTGCATTCTAATTTAGCTCAATTTAAAAAAGTTCTTTTTTTAAATAAAAGAACCTTTACTTTTTGTTTTTAAGCAGCCCTTTCAAATTCATATTTTATGAGTTCCTTTAGCTTAAATTGGCAGAGCTGTTGTCTGTCTTTCTTAGCAAATCTTGCAGTAGTAAAGATATTAGTTAAGTATAACAAACTAACTAATTAGGCCTTCAATTATCATTAAAATTGTTTTTTTAACAGCTATCTGCTGATATGAAAACCTTTTGATCTTGTAATAGGGCTTGAAGTATCACAGTGCTCAAAACAAAGATTAGGTTACTCTTGCATTAAATGTCTCTATTTACATAGAAACTATTTCTGTCTAAACATTACAAAGGAGATTGTATTATCACAAGCAATTATTTCAGAAATAATTAAAAGGCTTTTTCCCCTTCAAAATGAAATTTTAGCCCAGCTACAATCGAAACACTTCCCAATTTTGTTTTTGTTACATCAGCAAAACCTTAAGAAGTCACCTTTAAGAAGATAATCTATAGAATACCTTGATATACTTCATATCTTTAAAAAGAAGGTTATTTTCTCAAGGAAGAAAGCTGTAGGATACATCCTCTCTAAACAAGGAGGAGGTCTCCTGGTCTTTAAAGAGATTCTGATGATGGTTGATTGCCTTTTTTAAAAAAACCCAAAACCCCAACACCCAACTGGCTGCCTTAATTACAGTCTGCAGCAGCGTCTCCTCAAATTAAAGGTTATTGTCAAACACTCTCTGCAAGACAATGCTAAACCGAAGGGAAAGATATAAAAATACATCCCAGGGTTTATGCAGCAGAGAGCTGGAGGCAACAGGCCTTGTTTTATGGTGAATTAAAAAAAAAGGCAGCGTTCTCATTAACACTCATTGTGTCTGAATGGAGCCAGTGATTGCCCCGGGGTCTATATAATTAGCTTAACACTTGCTTTAATAAAAGAAGGATACAGGAGGATGTGAGCTATCATTTTCTGCAGGTCTTGAGTACTCAAGGAACCTCTGCTAGCATCCTTCTGCTAGGAAGAAAGACACTTTTGTGCCCCTAACTAAAATAATAATAATAATAATAATAACAATAATAATAATAATAATAATAATAATAATAATAATAATAATAATAATAATAATAATAATAATAATAATAATAATAACAACAACATCATTAGCAACTAGGTTTGCTTTGGTAGTGACATTTGTGTCTGTCTGTCACAAAGCTGGTGGCGAGGAATGAAGAAGCACCTGCAGAGAGGTAGAGACACTCCTTATTAGTTCTGGGGAGGCAGCACAGTAAACCCCTGCCCCCAAGATGAGGTTACAGGGCGTTGCAGGGGAAGGTTTTTGTTCACAAGGCATGAGGAGAACAGGAGGACAAAGGTAAAAAAGGATTAAAGAGACAGAAAAGAGGGGGAGCATGCCCTGCACCCTTCTTCCTTCATATTGAAGTAGTGCTGTGTGCCAAAAATAACTTTTAATCCATCCCGAGAGACCCCCAAGAAGCAGCTCAAGCATCCAGCTGAGACTCAGATGCCTTTGCCTGCAGCACTGGATGTATTTTTAAGGGCTCCCATCATGCACAGATCTGGTGTGACTCTGCTTAACTTGTGAAATCCGATCACAGCAGTAGGTGATATGACTTGAGGCAGAGTTGTGGCTCTAAGTAAAGGGGAGAAATGGTTGTAGTGCAGTAAATATCAGCACCAGAAGCTCTGTACAGCATGACTTTCAGTCAGATTAAAGCTGCCTTAGATGCTGAATTTGTATGATCTCCTACCAGACACGTTAACTGTTCGGAAGCTGGTGTTGATGGAGTCCTTAGGACAAAAGAATGTAACTCCTGAATCATGGAGAGTGAGATCACACAGCAGCTACTTCATCTTCTGCAGTCAGCTCCAAACAGTTTGCTGTGATTACAATAAACATAATTATCCATTCTTATAGAGGAACAAAGGCATTATTTCTGTCCTTATAAATCAAGTCAGCAGAGCTCACCGTAACATTTTCCTGCAAATAGAGATTACCTTTCTTTTCCTCGCCACTGATGGTTACAACTGCACCAATGTAAAGTTAATTTCAATAAAGCTACTCTAGGTGTAAAGGAAATTCGGTTATACTTGAGGATTATAAAACTGATGGGTTTTCTGGGCAATCTGAGATGAAAGAATCACAGAATGGTGTGGGTTGGAAAGGACCAATCCCCCACAACCAGCAGGAACATAGTTAGGTCAGGTTGCTTAGGGCCCCATCTAACCAGGCCTCGAATGTTTCCAGGGATGAAGCCTCCACTGCCTCTCTGGGCAGCCTGTTTCACCATCCTCATCCTAAAAAACTCTCCCTGACACATACATCACCTCCCCATGCAGCTTTGTCCCTGGACAAAGCATCAGGCTTTATAATCCCTGCCTGTTGGACACGCCAGTTCCCAGGCCCACATTTTTTATGACCATGAACCTGACTCCCCTCAGTTTGCCCAAAAATGCTCAAAATAGATAAACTAATGTATTCTGTGAAAGCACACTTGCCTCATTTTGTTTATTCTGAGCAGAAGCTCTGAAACGTTACACCTGAGCAGATAAGACGCTCGTGCTCAGGTTTTAGATCCATAGGGTGCTTGGAACGATTAAACCAAGGGAAAAATAATGCCAGAGGAGGACATGAATTTCCTCCCCCACACTCTCTGGTGCCATCTCACCTGATTTTAAGCCTCACCACTGCTCCTCACAAAGCCAAGTCGTGTCTGTGCCTCTTTCCATGTCCCTGATGGACGGCAGCCAGAGGAAAGCCAGGGAGCAGAGCAATGAGAGACTGGAATATGCTTGCTTATACTTCTGAGTGATTTCAAACAATAAAACAAGCTAAAAGCAGGCAAAACCCTACACTTTGGAAAACCTGGCACATGGTAGACTTGCAAGCTCATACAACCAAAGACAGAATTAAAGCTGGGTGAAGATTAAACTCTTTTGTGTTTAAAGACTTCAACATCTGAAAGCTGCCCTAACCCAGAGATCTAAAGGGGAGGAAACTGCACTGAATCAGCTAAAAAAAGCTGACTGCTCGTCTCAAGCCCTCCATTTTTATGCCTTGCCTTTTACTTCTGTAAGTTTTACTTTAAAAATTTGAGGTAACATAATTAGGAAAGAAAACGCATCGATGATTTCAAACTTTGCAGAAAATGAAAATTGGAGCTGACCCTGAGTCTTCTTTCCACAGGAGAATTTCAATTGAGATGAATTGCTACGGTCTTCCTATATATACATAGCAATGTATAATTAAAAAAATATATATTATATATATAATTATATATGTAATTGCTATAAAAGACAGCAGTACCCTCGTCTTTGCTGGTCCCAAATGTCTCCTCAGAGCAGTTAAAAAAGCAGCATTTTCTAGTCTGGAGGTAAAGATAGAGGGAAGGAAGCCACGCAGAGCGTTGCACACTGCATTTTGGAGGCAATGATGTGGAAGGGAGGATGGATGAGTCCTGTGGAGAGTGCCAGTGACTGCACTGGCTGCTCGCAGAGCTGATGGGGAACATGTACAGCTCGCACCACAACAAAGAAATTAATCACAATTTGTTGCCACGAGCCTGAAACCGATTTCTCTGGGTCTGTAATGACTGAAGTTGTATTGGGCCCCGAGTCTCAACAGCATTTATAGTTATCAAAATACTGTACTATAAACATCATTTCATGGGGCCAAACTTCCACTGGATGTAAGGTCTTTGAAAAGAGAGTGTATATATAGATATTTTTTTAAAATCCAGATTGCAATTTGCCAGCACAGTCTCCAGTGTCTTGTGGTTATGAAATTCTGCAAAGCCAGTGCAGAAAAAAACAGTATAGAAATGGGATGGGGCAAATACTCAAGGTTTTTCCCTGTCACCATGTCTCAGGATTGGGATACAGCACCAATTTAGCACAGTGCCACAGCTGGGACTAACTCATGGCTACAGCCAGAGCATATTTAATCTCTTAGACATAAACATCTTTCATTCTCCTTAAACCCAGCTTGAGCACAGGACTGGTCCAAGAGGAAAAAAAGGATAGTGGCAAGAGAGCCTGCAATCAGTTTTCATCTGTCCCCTGGGATGAAAGAGGAATATGTGAGTCATTTTCTTGTACAATGGAGAAGCCTGAATCCCTCTGCATCTGGTTAATGCCAAGGACTGGCCAAGCCATATTCCGCTGTGATTTGTCACAGATTAAATGCAATCATGAATGTTTCTTGAAGTACTTTTTCATGGGTTTTGCACTCAACAATAAAACACAGTTCTTTCAGTGGAATTTCAGTTACAGAGCTCCTATACTAATGCCTAGTAATAAAGTGATCAATAAGTGATAAATGACTGACATTCTGCTCCTATACATTGAACAATGGAATGCTGAAGGACAGTGACAGTTGTTCCTGTGGGATTTACTTTATTGTTGTCTGTGTCTTTTCAGACTCACGCTTTGAGCCCTTTTACACTCATGTTTCATAAGCTGCTATTGAAGCAATAAAAACAGAGATAGGGAAAACATTTGGGAGTTATGCCTGCATTTTCACACACGATATTGCATTGTTCTTTCAGAGATACTGCAGTCTGCTGGGAGGAAAGGGACTCAGGGTTGGCTTCTTTCATTTTATTTATCTAATTTTTAAAAGCAATATGGAAATTCTTTCTGTGTGAAGTAGCTTTCCTTTTTTAGTCAGCTGTTCCTGAAGATCCTTCACCCACCGCCAGATGAAATAGTAACACTGAGTGAAGCAGTATTTATTCCACCATGCTCCATTTGGATTACCTTAAACTAAACCAATTCTCACTTTACTGTAAACTTCAGTCTGAACGGGTATTTGGGGATTGAAGTGGTTATGGAAAATGAGCAGATACATCGCTCTGGTCTCTCCTGAACAGCCTGGTGCTAGAGGGGAAGTCCTGCCAAGAAGCTGGTACCCACCTCCCTGGGGAAGGAAGCGGGGATGGGCAATGTGCTGATCGCAGCCCTGGGATGGGCTGAGACCCGTGGCGTCCCTCCACTCGGTCCTGTCTCTGAGGCTGCTGTGCGAGCTCAGGAGCAGCCCTAAGCACCTCCAGCTGCCTGCCCAGTGCCTGCAGGAATGCGCCCCGCAGGCGCCAGCCCAGGTCAGGGAAAGCCCACGTTGCCCTGGGGCCGATAAACCCGCTGGCCTCCGTGGGGATGGGTGCGCACGGCCTGCCCACGCACATCCCGCAGTGCTGGGAGTGTACCTGGAGACTCCCTGATTAATCTCAACCAGCAGAGGATGAACTGTGTCATAAACTGGCTGCGTTTCGTGTTTAGAGAGCGACTGAAGCTCTTTGAATAGCCTTCAGCTCCCAAGCCTGCTGGCAGCTCAGTCCGGGCGGCGGCTGGGAGCCATCCCCGCTCCGGGCGCAGTGACCACACCGCAGCCCCAGCACTGCTGCACACAAACAGCTACTGCTGCTCTTAATTGCACAACACACTCAGGCAAGCGTCTCCAAAATGGAAGAAACGCACCTACATAGCCTTATGTAATTTCAAACTAATGAACGCGTGGATTAAAGTCCTCCTCCGAAGGGAGGGGCCACGCTGTGCTAGCCTGCTTTCTATCCTAAGGCTATGGCAGCGCCCTGATACCCAAACGAAGTCCTCCCACCAGCTGTTCCCAAGCAGGGGACAGCCCAGACTACATTAGGAGGAGGATTAAGACATTCTGTTGCCAATTTGGTCTTCAAATCACACCTAACTTTTCAGGGCCTCTTCTGTCAGTCTCAGCAGCCTCTTGGACAGATGAGCAATGCTCTCTTCTCACACGGCAAAATTCCCATACCTCACATCCTGTGCTATATCCACCCCGAGGACAACCTTTCCAGCATGGCTCTTGCTATGCCCCCTTGCTCTGCATTGGCAGCCCCTCGTCTGACGTGTTAAAAATGAGCCCCTGGTGTGTTTTTGAAAGCTTTGATTCCCAGTCTCACCTCTCACTTGTTACTGCAGGGCAGCTCTCTGGTCAGCCTGTGCTGGCCACCGTGGAGCTGCATGTTCAAACAATTCCATGTTTCCCCCTGGGCAGTATCAAATATCCATGTAAAGACCAAGTCTCTCTTCCACATCCATCATCTGTTGGTCCATCTCCATGCTCAGCACCACACCACCCCCTAATAATTAGGATACCTAAATGAGAACAGAGCAGATTTAATTGAGACTGGCTTTTCCACGTGAGGCACAGTGCCCACAACCTAGCGGTCCAGCCAGAGTGGGAAAACTGGAGGAGCCAAGGAATACTTTGACCATGGTGTTGTCTAAGTTGTGGAAACCTGCTTTGTTTCTGACTGAATAGATTAGGAGTGTGGGGAATATCAAGTTTAAAGCAGCTCGACACTACTTGGCAACTTCTAGTCACTGTCCATGTGATTTGTGAAAATCCCAGAGTTAAATGGAAACAGATTGAAAAGGCAAACACAGTCATTATTTCTGCAGGGAAGGTGCTTGATCCTGGGGATACAGCTTGGCAAACGGGGAGCTTAGGACATACAGAAGGGAGTACATCTGCTAGAGGAATTTTCCTTTTCACCTGCTTCCTGCCGTGCTGCACAGTGGCATTGCTGAGCAGTGCCATGGAAATACGCTTCTGCACCTGTGCTCCCCTTTGTGCCCACTGTTAATCTGGAAAACACTCATTTTTGAGAGCATGCATTCCCTATTACCAGCATCTGATGGCTTTCGCTGGGAGCTGGAGAGGTGGTGAATCAATATTCAAGTTTGTTCGTGTTGTTAATAAGGGAAGAATAACTCTGATGCTCCTGGGACTGTCTTGTCTCTATGCAAAAAGTCGTCAACTTCCCTACATGGATCTGGGCCACAGCAATGTTCCTCCTAGTTTGTTGCAAAACAGGTTTTCAGCAGATGCAAGGAAATCCTTATGCTCCAAATAATATCTTTACTTTCTGCATTGTGTAATGCTAACACAAACTGCTCCACATTTATTCCAGACCAAATTCTTTTGGACGTATAGAGACCTGGTATAAATCTACTCACGGCTTAAAACTTGTATTCAGTAGCTGATTGTCTAATGGTCTCACCCTTAAAGAACGAATATTAAATATCATTTATAAATTAAAATGTGCTTTTTCAATCTCAGCCGCTTGTTCCTGGTTTAGTTAACACTGACCGACACAGAAAATATTAAAGACACTGTCTCTCAGTTTGGAAATCCCTGAACCACAAACAGCTGGAGAGCATTTAAAGGAAAAATCATTGAAAATTTACCCTGCTGTTGTACTTTTCTATTCATATCTCATATTGGTCATTGCTAATGACAGATTGCAAGGCTGGATGAATTTCTGGTGTGTCCTGAAATGGCTGTTCTGAAATCCATCATCCCATCCCGGCAAAGAGGAAGGGCTTACCCTTTATAGAAAATAGGCTGCATGTAAAGGAGCCAGCAGTGTGAGCCAAAAAGCACTTCAGTATCAATTTAGGCACAGATTTTGCTACCTTTGCTCAGGTGAACGGAACCACTCTCTTCAAATATTGCTATGGAAGTGGATGTAACTGCTCAAGGAGGGAGTCTCGACCCCATGTAAGTAAGAATGTCCCTGAATAATTCTGTTCATTAATTTCACATGTTAAAAAAAGTAATTAGCAAAAACATTTCAAAATGAACTTCATCCAGTGCTCTTGTGGGAAATCTCAGCAGAACACAAGTAGAGTGAATTAACCACGGTGTTACCAGGGCCAACACTGCAACAGAGTTGGAGTGAATGCTCTTCTGCCTTGTTCACTGCAGACCAGGAACAGCTCTGGCAGCCAAATGAGGACTCTTAATTATGCACCCTCTAATCATCTCAAGATTTGCTTGAGCAGTAAAGTTTTTGGATGTGGCAAAGAGTGAGCTGCATTTTGAAGACTTCAGAGATGATGTGAACCTATCCTCCCTGCTTTCTTCTCATGCAACTAAACCTTGTACATCACTGGTCCAGGTGCTTTTTGCTCCTGCTCCTGTATGGAAGTCCATCTGCTGGAAGGGAAAGCATGCAACTTGGTGCTATCCAGCTTCTGAAAAATGTGTCTGCTTTGAACACCGTGCCTGTAAAAGGATCTTGTCTCTCCACACCATGAATACTATCAATGACAGCCTTCAGAAACGCGCATCCCCATTAATTCGTCAGCGGGCTGACAGCTAACCAAGGCACAGGGGAGATGTGAAATGTTAGCAGAGACAGCAGCATTCAGACTGCTTCATCTCCCATTCAATTCCGAGTGTTACATTAGCAGAAAACTGGCACCGGGACACGGTTTGGATGCATGCTCAGTACTGCTTCTCACAAAGCTCTCACCTGTCAACGAGCCTCCTGGATAAACCTATTTTTTTTTTTCAGGAGGGCTTTTGAAAGCTCTGATTGCAGTAGGAAAAATGAGCACAACTCCAGAGAGAGCTTGGCAAGCTGTCCCCCCGTGCCACGCTGCTCAGCAAGGGCCAGACGCAGCGAGGCGGTCCCCTGCCCAACCCCGCAGGAATCTGCTGGCAGAGCGGCCTCCGAAGCGGAGCTGACTCCTCTCCCACAGCTCCAGCAGCCAGCCAGGAGCTGGAGCTGGCGGCACCCAGCTGCACGGACAGCCTCCAGCGAGCTGTGCTGCAAATGCACCAAAAGCAACTAAAAAAAGCAACTAAAAAAAAAAAAGCAGGGGATGAGTTAATGCCAGACAACAGGTTATTCAAGGCGGCAGAATTGCCTAGTGCTGGGAGAGGCCCAGGGGCTTTTCCTGACGTTGTTTTGAGCCTGTTACATGACTGACAGAGCAAATGTATCTTTATCTCAGTATTTCTCCTGTGCTTTCTGTGAAGTGTTTTGGGATTTATTGGTGAATAGTAACACCTTCCATGAGAGCCGTATGAAAACAGCAACAGAACTATCACACTATTATTAAAGCTGGAGCAAGACTGGAATGTTTTGTTCTTGGGGAAAACACAACGGTAAACTGGATAGCCAGCATAATGGAAAATGACAGAATAAATCATAATAAAGGTCCACTCCGTCTTTGTCATTTATGAATACAGCTTTGAATTTTAAACAGTCTCCCTATGAGATTGCCTAATGTTCACCAAGTTGACATAACAAGCACACAGCAGCTCTGCTCAAGAGCCTTAACTCAAAGAGGAGAGAATTTTATTACTTACCTTAGTATTTCAGAAAACCTTTTTCCCTAGGAGATGCAGACTTAGAAGTTTTAAGTTACATCAAAAAAGTTACTGGGGGAAATAAAAATCCAAAACCAATACCCAGACCCCAACACCTCATTCTGTCCCCCCCAACCAGCAAATTACATTTTAATTCTAAAGGTCAATCTGTTTGTATTACCTACATACACATTTGGACATTTCTTTATCAAAATGATTTGCCAACTAGATTTCTCAGTCCCATACCCTATTTCTGTGACTCTTTGTAGCCTACGACGATTAGGACTTAGATCAATGCCAAATTCTCATTGCTATCTCTCCAAGGGCCTCCAACTGAAAAGCTTTAGTTTACTGTGCCAACCAATCTCAGCTTTCTTTTGGAAAATACATGTAACACACAAGCCAAATTGTTGTAAAGATCTCACAGAAGATGTGAAGCATTATTTGACGTGATGGTGTATATTCCATAGAATAAGAGATTTAAAACAGGTGTTGAATAATTTTATTTAAATATTATTACAGTGCTTATCTGAAGAAAATGTCTGTCTCTGGAATGCCGTAGAACTTACGCAAAGATTAATTCAGTGACAATTCTTTGCTTCAATGCAAAATAGCCACTGAATTAATGCATCTCATACTTTGTTACTTCAGACACAGAGAACTTAACAAAAGAGGGTCAATAATTGCTCTGAGAAACAATGGAAACACACAGAAAACAAGTCAGCAGATAATGACTATTTTGCAATTCACCTAATCTTAGGAATCAGTTGACCCATGTGCACCAGCTGCTGGAATCTCTGTGAACCAGAGTACCTGAGGGTAAACCTGAAGCATCATTTGCAGAAGGCACGGCCAAAATCTTCCTTCACACTCAAGAGAAATCATGGTGGCTTTTTGATCTGAAGAAGTGAGACAAGATCACAGGGCCAAAGAGGGGTTTGCAAGGACCAGAAAACTTCTGTCTCCTACCTTTTCTAATAGCAAATTCAAGAAAAGTGAGAGGCCCCCATCAGTAAGACAGCTTTTGCTTAAACTGAAAATACTACAGCAAAACACTCATCAAGGCAATAATTAACAAAATTTTTAACAACATTTGAACTGGTAAAGAAATGAGAGTAACTGAAATAGCGAATTTATTGGCCCTCATGGTATTTACAGTATAAAATGGTCATTTTAAACAGAAGGACATGCAGCAGATTTTCTCCTGCAAATGCTCAGGGCCACAGGAATTAATGCCAAGGTCTGAGGTTTGCTAGCCTGGGCTGCTTACTGGACACACACATCACGCTTCATTTAGTACTACAGAAAAGTTAATCAAGTTTAATAACCTTTTCCTGAAATGTCCCAGGAAATGAGGTAGAAAAATTAAAACAGTTAGATGTCTGCTGAAAAGCAAATATATTTATTATGCACTTTAATATACACAGGGATTTTCGCTTAATATAATACAAGGAATAAAATAAAAATTTTACAATGTGAAATTCATTCAATGTACATTAAAGGCTATTTACAACCCACTCCAGGAAAAAACAGTCTATCTGCAAACCAAGTTAACTGAGGAGTTCAGATGGGGAATATTAAGCATAACAGACATTTGCATAGCAGAGTAACTGAGGAGGGAAAACACCTTTTTAGTCTTAAAAATACTGTTTTCAATACTGATCACGGAGAAGACAAAAATGCATCAATTGTGCCTCGGTATCTCTTAACTGCATTTCTCTCCAGATGAGTTTTTCCACATGCACACAGTATTGTTATCCGTGTCCACAAAACAGTCTTTTTCCCCAGCTCTCCCGTCAATAATTTTGGGTGGATGTCTTGTGGAGATGACCTTGGAAGGACCAGCGAAATGGGATGAAGAGAAACAGGATTCCTGTTTGATTCAGGTTTTTTGGGTGGTGAGAACTGCTGCCCTGGCAGAAGGAGCTGTGCTGAGTCACAGCTACATCCCTCTGCTCACCTCCACTCCGTTTACAGATGGGAAAGGACAGAGTAGAGGGAGCAACTTGGGGAACAGCAGCTTTGCATGGCACACAAACCCCTCACAAATGGTGATGCTAAAAATCATATGCAACAGCAATGTGGAATCACACAGACCTTCTGAGAAAATAGATGATTTAAAGCAATTCATGCTCCATTCCAAAGGGATATTCAAAATGTGGCAGAATTGTCATTCTGAAAACATTTCTGACAGGTCTACTTTCCGCTGATTTGGAGAGAGGGTTTCCCCAGTGACTGTTTCAAATGTAAATACTATTCACACAAAACCCACCAGACTATCTATAAGTTGTGGCCCCTTGTGAAATTTGCCATATTTTTATGTCCTCTGTCCACAAGGTGCAATTAATAACAACACAATAAAATTAAATAAATATATCCCAATGACAGTCAAGGTCAGTAGAAAAAAATGTTGGCATTCAGGGATCCCTTTCTACAGAACAAAACATACATCTAATAACTAAGAAAAGTCGTATCCTTGCACAGTATTGCAAATGTACTATACTTGAGGTTTGGAATAAGTTTGCTGAGAACATTTTGGTACTTTCTCTTTTCTAAGCCACTAACCCTCTTAAGGCCATTCTGCCAGACTCCTGTTATGTTTATTTTATAATTGTCCCACGGGGACAAGAAATTCAATACATGAAACATTCAGAATAATCCATATTGCCGTGTGTCAGCTTCTAACATCTAATTTTACTATATGCTGAATGCCTGGCTATAAAAGATTCTTTTTTACATTTTAGGAACAAGCAAAGAAGAATGGAGGTGCAAGATTTAAAAAAAAAGTATTCTGATGATGGTCTATCATAATAACCAGACATGGAGCCCTTCAGTGCCTCAGAATATGCACTACATCTACATCCAGGGGCCATTCATCAAAATTTAAGGATCTAATTAATCATCTATGAAAAATAACCTCAGTTCTCTATCATCTTATTTCTGGAATGATCAGAATTAGAATATGAAAAAGATGAAACCCAAGCCTTTAGAAGAAATACTTGCATACAAAAATAGGCTTATTTTCTAAAGAGCAAGGCTGTGTAACGGTGAATAGTAGAATATAGCTTGCATTTGTAGGAGAAAATAACCCACCTGTTTCATTTTATCACTTGCAGAACTGTGCAAGTAAGATGTGCACATTCAAAGGAAAAACTCACACTGCTCACTTTCACAACAATGACCTTGACTTTGCTCTCTTTTTCTGCCGTGAGAGCGCGAAACCAGCTTTCCATTACCCATGGATGGACTCTCCCGACTGCTGATTAACCGTGCTCCAGGTACAGACACACGCTGGCTCTACCTAATCCCCCTGTAGCAGTAACCACATTCATACAAGTTTGTGCTTTAAGGAGTTATTGTCTCAGGACAGGGCTAACTCAGTAATCTCTGTACTCCCCAGGCAACGCTGCCACTGTGCTTTTCCACTGCACTCTCGCTGCATATTCCCTCAGCCTCACTCACAAAGTGTCTGTATTTTCCATGGTTCGCTTTACTGACATTCCCAATAATAGTCCTTTACCTTGGAAAAGAGAAAGAGCTGTTTCTAATGTATAGAGATATACATGAAAGCAGGATCAGACCTTTTAGCACCTCAGACATACCCATATTTGTTACCTCATCACCGTAGCAGTAACAGAGGCTATTGAAGACCAAGTGTCCAAAATTAGCCTATTGCTTTCAGTGGTCCCACTCTGCCATCCAGATTTGGTGCTGTAGTACCAGAGAGTAGATTTTTGCCTCTTAAAAATCCCAAAGATACTGCAGGTGGTTGCAGTCCGGCTTCTTTGCCACCACTGAACAGCAATTACACAGACAGAACACACAAGTACAGTATTTATAAAATACTGTTACAAGACTTGTATTTCTGGAGGGAACTTTTTGAAGTACACAGGGAACTGACAATACATGACAACAATGCAAATGTGACAAACTCTTTGCTTATTTTCTTTAGCCACAGAAAAATAAATACAAAAAGCACTGCCTTTTCCATAACACAGTTCACTGTGGCACATGCACCTCTACCAAGCGATTTGGAATAGGAAATCAGAATTCCTGGTTCTTACCATTTTCAGCTGTGGTCAGGGAAATACAGCATATATCTTTCTGCAATTAAAAAAAGTGCTCATTCTGTGTATTAAATACAAAGTACACAAAATAAAATTTTGAAGCACAGAGGGTTATACTGAGAAGGCAGCCTGAAAATGTAGGCACGTTACAGTAATTAAGGTAACTGTACTGTAGGAATCACATTCTTGAATTTCTAGGTGGACTAAACAAGCATTGTTTGCTTTCATCCCAGCCAGCTGATACATCATCGGGAGCAGAAGCGCTTCTGTTCACAGCTTCATGGAATCGGCCTGGAAGAACAAAATAAAAGCATTAAGCTTTGAAATAGTTTGTAACACAAACAGTATTGCCAGAAAGGGAGCTGTACCATCCCTAATTAAAGGTAAAAGCACACAACAACAACCTGATGAGGAAAAGAGTTTCCTGCCTAACCCCAGTCCTGTGATTGATTCCCTGTGCTCTCTGCCATCCCAAGCAGCTCCAAGGTCCCCAGAGCAGGAAAGCTTCCTGGATAGACTGCGAAGCAGCAGGCAGGGAAGGAAAGCCATTCCATTCCTGTGGTGCTCCCATGGAGTATTTCTGCAATGGTTCCCCACAGGTGACTCATTTATCCACCAGTCAGGGAAATTACCGTTTTTTCTGTGCTTGACACTTGGCAAAAGAGGAGGTAAATTACAGCCTGTGCCAAGCAATTCATAATCCACACAAAATTGTTCTAAACTCCTGTCTTTAAAATGATATTCTGGAAAGTGTTAAGAGAAAAGCAAAAGGAACCATTTGGTTATCCACACCTCATTTTTTTAGGCGTTTGCATAACCAAGAACTTCACTGAGAGAAACCCTGAATTTTCAGTGACACACCATTTGTTCCAGATAAAGCAAAGCCAAATTTTAGTATTATATGTGGAATGTTTCAGATTTCTTTATATGCTGTTTGTATTTTAAAATCAAGAAAGATGGAAAAATTCACCAAAACCAGTCTTTTGATGACAGGTCAGATGAACACATTCTACGTCAGAACCATGCCATGGATTTACAGTGAAGTATAACATGAAAGCAAGCGATGAACACCAGGTGCAGGCACATAAGAGTGAGGAAATACAATCCTTAATTACACGTTTCAAAGTTTTATGCAAGCAGGAAAAAATTACAAATAAATTCTAATCCTGTTTGGGCATGATGTACTACTGTGGGAATCTGAAGTCCTTGTAACTTTTATGAAGATTTAAGGCCTTTTCTCTCCCAGCTGATGATTCCTCTCCATGCCTGCTCCTGCTGTCCTGTCCCACAGCTCACCTGACCCTTTCCTAATATTTGTATTTTACAAATGTGCAGGCTCTAGTACAGATGTCTTTGAAACACTTTATTGTTCCAAACATTTTAATTTAACCAAAATGCCAACCCAACAGGGTCGTTCACAATACTCTATCGCTCTGCAGTTCTCCAGGGACCTCAGCTACATCTACAGATGTATTCCACTAAAATCAGTTTCCAGGACATTTTGGGAAGATGCCTGCTTATGTGTTTTTGACAGCTGTAAACCTTCCATCTGTGGATTCTGCACCATCTGCAACTGTCCTAGAAACACGCTGTCTTTGATGACCCGCAGCAGAACTGAGTCAGAACTGGCAAGAACATTCTTGTTCTAACGAGCAGCAGCCTGAGCTGTCCAAAATGCTGCATTCACACACACAAAAAAATGTTTTCAAAAATAAGTGAGCCAGCAAGAGGTGGGCACACATTTCATAAAGATGCTGCTTCTCTGAAATTCAAACAGAAAATACATTAACACATTCCAAATACCCTAAAAATCATACACCTCAACAAGAAGAGGGAGAAAAATAGAACTATTTTAGCTGACTCACTGACAATTCAGGTCTGAAAAAGAGACTTATAATTACTTTTTCAGCTTAAAATTCAGTATGGGAGAGGAGGTGAGATACCTAAATGACCTCCACTGATTAAGAACAACAGAATGGTCAGAAAATTGGTATCATAACATAGACTATAATCTTGCTCTGAGAAAAGCCACCTCTTTTATAGGAGGATTACCTTTAGAGTATCAGAAATATAAACTCAAAGCTTTAGAACAGTATTTTAACTTTCTAATTTATAAATAGTTATGCTTCACCCTTGAAATCCACATTCAGAATAGTGGTTGCCTTTAACTTATAAGAACTTTCAGAAACCTCCTGAGGAGCATTTTTGTAAATAATGAAATAAAGACTGTACGTGAAAATATCATATATTAAAATTCTCATCTGTTCTTATGTTTGAAAATGAAATTCCAAATCAGTGCTACGTGAAACTTGCTCTTTTATGCAGTCACTTATCAAAGACAGTGGGGCACAATTGGAGCAACTGAATTCAACAGACAACATGACAGCAATCCAGTTCCTCTGTGGCTGATGATTTTAAATGACAGCGAAGGAAATCCCTGCCTGGTTAAGATTTTAACATTCATCACATAAGCAATTACGATGGTAAACGATAATAAAATGTAATTTCAGCACATTTTAAACGCACACGATGAAATGCAGGCATTTGGTTCCTTTGCGACCGGGTAAGTTACCTTTTACAATGGTGTTTCCTTCTTGTAGTTGAAGCTTGGGTCGCTACCTTCAATCTGAAGTTTTAAGGCTTGCTTAAGGCTGAGTTCTGTCTCTGCAGGGGGATAGCCTTCCAACACGTCCTGATGCCCTCTGTCCTGCACTGTTCGTGGGACAGAAACCCTGCTGAGAAAAACCTGATTGCTCTGAAGATGGTAATTTGGATTCGTCATAATGCCATTTCTCTTCTTCTGCTCCCCACTCTGTTGGTGAATCAGGAACTGCTGCTGAGATCGACCAACTTCTTGCTGAGCTGGAGGGACCAAAATTTTGCACTGTGGCTCTGGCGGCATTGATTTCAGTGGCATGCCTGTCCCAGATTTGCCAATGGGTACTCGTTTATCAAACTGAGTCATTTCATACTCTAGCACTTTGGGTTGGGAGGAACTACTCTGCTTTATTTTTTTTCCAGCTGACCCAGACTTGCTGGAGTTGTCTGTTTTGCCTCCTTTGTTAGCTTTAGTTGATTTCAAACTAGGTTTCACTTGGCTCCATTCAAACTCGCTACTTGGCGAATTATGATTTTGACTTAGGGAATGAGTTGTGGAAGAAGGGGAAACGATGGACTGCCTGCTTCTGCTGCGTGGCAGGGAATGCTGCTGGATTTGCTCCGTGAATGACAGGCTGTGGAAACTATCAATGGGCACCGTCTGAGCGGTGGCCGTCGAGGACGTGGTGCGGAGAGAAGAATTTTTGGAGCTTTTCAGGGAATTATTTGATAAAGATGACTTCTGACGGTCAACCGTGGAATCGGGCGACTCTGAAGGAGAACTGAAGGCGTGCGCAGGCCCGTTGGATAATCCCCGCATTCCAGGCTGCATGTCTCCTCCAGTGCTCCCTGAACTGTTGGACTTCATCGTTAAGGACTGCATTTTAGAGGAGACTGATTGTAAGGGTTTCTGCTCCATTGTGTGGACTGGAGACGGAGTGCAACCATTCAGAGTCGATGCACCATATTTTTCCAGTAATTTAATAATCTGGGAGTGTCCATTTTTGGCTGCAACTCGCATAGCAGTGCGCCCAAATTGGTCGGCGTGGTTTGGATCAGCACCATGCTCCAGTAATATCTGGACAACGTCAATGTGCCCCTCTTGGGCTGCAATGCAGAGTCCAGTAGCACCTTGATTACATGTGTGGTCAACCAGAGCACCATGCTCGATGAGAAGCTGCACGACCTTCACGTGGCCTTGCCACGCAGCAGACTGCAAAGCCGATCTCTTCTCGTTATCTGCAGCGTTCACGTCAGCATGGTACGTTATCAGCACCTGCACCATCTCCAAATGGCCCTGCCAGCAGGAAACATGGAGCGCTGTTCTTCCTTCAGCATCGCTTGCTTCGACGTTTGCACCATTTTCTAAAAAATACTCAGCCATTGTAAGCTGGTTTTCTAATGCTAAGATATAAAGCGTTGGCCGGCCATCAGCATCTTTGTAGTTCACATCTGCTCCATGGCTGAGCAGTAGCTCAACTATATCTCTGTGACCTTCTAAGGCAGCAACACGGAGAGCATTTCTCCCGTCGTAGCCTCTCTGATCAATGTTGGATTTATTTTCCAGTAACATCTGCACGCAATCATAGTGACCTTCTTGTGCAGCTAATATGAAAGGTATCCGTCCATCATTATCAATTTCATTTGTTCTAGCACCTTGTTCTATAAGAGCTTCACAGATCAACCTGTGACCTTCAAAAGCTGCCATGTGCAAAGGTGTCCAGCCTGCATCGTCTCTGTGATTTTCATCTAGCCCCCTGTCCAGCAGAGTCCGTACTACTTCAACGTTGCCCTGTGCAGATGCTATGCTCAGAACTGTTCTGCCTTCACTGTCAATGCTGTCAACAGCTGCACCCCAAAACAAAAGAGTATTCACGACCGAGGCGTGGCCCATGGAGGCTGCTGCCAGAAGCGGTGTCCGGCCGTTGTTGTCCGTGTGATCGACATCAGCTCCTCCTTCCAGAAGCAGATCAAC
Organism: Oriolus oriolus; assembly: GCA_013400235.1. NCBI lineage: Eukaryota > Metazoa > Chordata > Aves > Passeriformes > Corvidae > Oriolus > Oriolus oriolus. Next base: position 383,780 of record VXBT01005032.1, read on the forward strand.
CACGTCCACGTGTCCTTCATAGGCAGCTACCAGCAGTGGAGTCATGCCATCCTTGTCACAGTGGTCAACTTCAGCACCGCGGTCGATGAGGAGACTGACCACCGAGGCGTGTCCCTTGCTGGCCGGCACACAGAGCGCAGCCACAGACAGCGCCGTTCTCCCATCCACGTCCTCGTGATTGACCTCCGCACCGTGGTCCAGCAGGTGCTCCACGATCTCTTTGTGCCCCATGTACGCAGCTGCGATCAGAGCCGTTCTGCCCTCGTTGTCAGCTTTGTTAACTTCAGCGCCGTGCTGGAGCAGATTCAGCACAATATCTTCGTGCCCTCCCCACGCTGCCGCTCTCAGCGCCGTCCGACTGTCGGCATCCGCACAGTCCACTTTGACCCCGGCATACAGGAGCGCGGACACCACCTCCGTGTGCCCTCCCCAGGCCGCCGACCGCAGCGCCGTCCAGCCATCGTGGTCCGTGTGGTTGACGTTGGCCCCACAGCCGATGAGGCAGTTGACCACCTTGGTGTGCCCCTGCCGAGAAGCCAAGGTCAGTGCTGTTTGCCCGTGGGTGTCTTCGATCTCCAGATCCGCTCCCCTCGACACCAGCAAGTTGACCACGTCGAGGTTGCCACTGTAGGCCGCGTTGGCCAGGAGAGTTCTCCCATTGGAATCGCACTGGTTTACGGATGCCCCGTTGTCCAACAAGGTGCGGATGGAGTCCTCCCTCTCCAGGGCCTGTCGAACGATGCAGGACGTGCGGTCATCTTCGCTGTTGACGTGAGCACCAGCCTTCACCAGCAGCTGTAATACCTCTTGCTCTTTAGGAATTAAGGTTGACAGGGAGTCTTTGACAGGTGTGCCATTCCATATCATCCACAAAGCCAACTCTGAAGTCTCCAACTGTAAATTAGAATTAATGAGATGCAGTGCAAACTCTTGAGCTTCTAACGGTGTTAAATCCTTTGCCCGGCAGGTGTAACTCATCGCCAGCATTCTGTGTCCCTCTGCAGCGTTGCACAAGTATTTCTGTGTACAGTGCTTTACATCCAGCAACCACTCTGCAAAACTGTAATGAAACAAGATTTTTGTATTTCCAAGGCCATCAATAAGGACTTTCGACAGGACATCCAATTTGCGTTGAAAGTCTTCCATCGTCAGCGTCATGTTTTTGGTCCACACCGCGTGATACAATTCCGTGGTGGTTAAGGGCCTGCAGGCTGCAAGAATTACATTAAGGATAGGCTGGACCTTTGCAAACTGTTTTCTCACAAAAAGTCTCTGACAGAGCCAAAGGTAGAGGCCATTTAATGTTCCTGGAATATCACGGATCTCCCGTAACATAATAAAATTCTCCACAACTCCATCTAGGACACGTTCCAGATACAAAAAGCAACCGCTGCTCTTGATGTGAAGCTGATTCAGCATTTCTGCCGTTTCTTTTGTGAGGTGTTGTCTCAGGGCTTCTTCCTGGTCCAAACGATGCAGAATATATTGCTGCACATCTTTCACAATGTAAGCCTTTCGGAGGTCATCCAGACTGATTTTTCGAAAACCTATTGAGAGGGAAGAAAGTTGTAATTATTTCTGATCCAGTTCTGCTTAACTCAATGTTGAAAGAAGAGTAAATAAAAGCCACGGCATTTTTGGGTGGGGAATGACCACAATAAAATATTTTCCCCTGTAAATGCAGTGAATATAAATTAATTTAATAGCAGAAAACTTTGATAATTTGATGCACTGTTATCATCATCTACTATAAGAAAACATATGCACTATTAACAAAAAAAAAATTGAAAATCACTCTGAATTAGGCATTGTGTGTCTATCTTGGACAATACTAAACACCTAAGCAAAACCATCAAAACTGCAACCAAAATAAGATTATTAAGTATTATTATATTATTAAAGGAATAATCCCTTCTCCGATGTGGTTAACAATGGAATTCTAAGTAATTTTCAGCTACTTAGATTAAGACAATTATTATGTTTATTTAGTTACAGAAGAGGGTATTCACACCTGCTGCATATGCATGATTAAACGTATATAAATCACTAACTTGACCACCACAGTTTCTTTCAAAAGCTTTTATGATACAGGAGAGACTCTCAAAAATAGTTCTAAATATCTAGACCTCTGTGCACTGAAAATTACCTACTTTTTGCAAATGAGGACTGAGTTTTAGATAAACACCCTGGTTCTCTGGTAGGTGACTCACTGTATAAAGAAACAGGTTTTCTTGTAGTCATATGATCTCATTGTTTTTCCAGCTTGTTTGCTCTTTAGAGGAAAAAGGGACATTATTTCATACAAGCAGACTGTGTCTGTCCCCTCCCCACCGAAGGAAAAGGACACTGTTCCTAGCAGCACGTGTGAGGAAGTTCCCTGCGCCGCTTCAGTGGCCGTAAGACTCTCAGGAATGGGGCCGAACGAAGGCAGAGCTGTGTGGATACAGGGCTAGCTCTGCCATTTCAAACATTTGCTCTGCTAGGGCCAAGGTAAGCACTCGATGAGGACCTACCCTCTCTGATTAATGACACATTGCGTTGTTTGAACGCTGCTCTTGCTGAAGTTACAGGAAAACCACAGAGGTCACAGACACAGCAGCTTCAGTGACTGTGTTTCAGGCCCGAACTGCACCTCACTTTCTCCAGGGACAGGTTGTAATCCCTTCCTTACAGCCAGCTCAGCTAGTCAGAAACAAAACCAACTCTGCTCTTCAAACCAAAGCAAAGTTACAAAACTCTAAATTATACTGAAGGAAAAGCAACCTTAGATCAATGTGTTCAATTCAATTCTGGCCCCACCTCCACGGAACAAATAATTTTAAGTGAGTCTCTGAAGGATGGTGCTTCTAGAACTATGTTTTTATTATATTTAAACACTCTGTGGATCAAACTGTTCAGTCTGTGAGCTTGTTCTGACAGCAAGTTCAGGCTGATAACAGAGCTGTGGTTTTTGTTCCCCAGTGGCTTCAGCAGAGGTTCTGAATGTCCCATTAAGATCACTCTGTTAATTGTTTAGTCTACATGAGCACTGTACAAACATGACAGATCAGAACTGAGAGGCCAACTATGGAAGTGTTACTGAAGTATTTCTGCTTCCCTTAGTAATTCTGGAAGCACTACTACAAACAGGACTACACCAACAGAATACCTAAAACAAAATCATGCTTCTCCTCAAAATGAAATCACTGGAGAGAACACTTTTGTGCAGTCAGTTCAGAGGGTAAGACTACACAAGTGAGATTGACTACTTGAAGATTTTTGAATGAGAAGGCCAGGAGGAAGAAAATAATCCTTCTCCATTCCAGAGGCTTCTTTTTTTTTTTTTTTTTGGCTCTAAATGGAAACACAGAACCAGCTTTACCCACTATAGTGTGCCACAAATTCAAGTAATGTCCTAACCTGACTTGTAAGATGGCATAATTCACTGATTTACTATGCATTTTATTAAAATATTCCGCATGTAACTTTGTGAAGCCTTTAATTCTTGCACATAACCCAAATAAAAAACTTTGCTGAGTAAGAACAGACAGTGCCCTGTGATTCTGCAGATCCCAAGCTCCCACTTGAAGTGAAAGGCTGTTTCTAGGTCAGGATCCTTCAGAAGATACAGAAGTGAAAAAGTAACACCAAAACCAGGGCTTTGCTTGGTGTATGGACTCACAGTCACATGCATACAAGGAGCTGTAATTAGACACAAGTGTCCCTTTGCTTGGCTCATGTGTGCAGAGGGAACAACTCCGTTTTCCTCAATTTGGAGCAAATACAACCACCCTGTTCACTCACCTTCCTTTGAGCTGCTCTGCTTCTCCTCGTGCAGATCTGTCCCTGTCACTTGGCTGAATGAGAACAGGCAGAGAGCTCTGCAAACTCATCCTCTGTCTTTAGACCTAAGTGACCCCGCTCACAAAACCCTCAACCTCTCACATTAATCCCGTGCCCCCTTCTGATGTATACCTGCCAGTGCAATCTATTTTTATTTTTACATCACTCAAGTGTTTTTTTCAGTAGTGGATTTCTTTTCCCTGCCACGAGAAAATCCCCGATGGACTGGTACAACAGCAATCCTGAGATTTCAGCCGATGTTCAGTGTTGCCTGACTAATGACTACACTTCACCTCCCCTGACTCCCAGCCTTCCCAGGAAAACTTGCAGAGTGATAACTGTTTAAGCGCCTCAGTCTCTGCAGCTCTGCTTCAAAAACAAAAGACTCTTGCTTGTCCTGCAAGTGCTCTTTGACAAACAACTTTCATTTTGCTTCCCAAAAAAGGGGCGGGAGAGTGAACAAAATCATTTTGGATGTGGTAAAAAAAAAAATCCCAAACCATAAGCCCTCCAAATAAAAAAGTAAAAAAGGAAGGGCTTGTGTATTAGGTGGGTTTTTTTCCCTTTATATGAGGTATCAGTGCTCAGTGGATGCTCCACTCCTGGAAGTGTTCAAGGCCAGGCTGGATGGGCTCTGAGCAACCTGGGATAGTGGAAGGTGTCCCTGCCCATGGCAGGGGGTTGGACAAGGTGGTCTTTAACGTCTCTTCCAACACAAAACATTCTATGATACTCTGATTAATTTCCTCCATATTACAGCTAAAAATATTACCCTGATCTGTACCTACCTACATACACCAAATATCTAAGCACTTCAGACAAGTAAATAAATTTCAAAAGGCTTCACTGCAGTTTTAAATTATTTGATTGTCTGCATGTTTATGGAAGCCAAAAATTGCTTTTTTTCCCCCCATTTTTGTTTTCTGCAGTATTCCCATACATTCCTTGTTAATGAGATCCTGTATATCGTATCTGAAAATAAGCTTGGATAGCAAGAAGCACACTACACTCATGCAGACCTCCACATATCCCAGGGATGAAACGCCCTTTAAGGGCTGGCATTAACAAACTGCCATTGTAACAGACTTTTGGACATAAACAGGATGTTAATTTTAACCACTGCACCAGGCCATACTACAATAAGCAAATAATTCAAAAGAGGCTTTATAGATAGAAATGTATTTTTTTAAGTCTGATTTTTTTGTTGCTAGATTGAGGAAGGAAAACAAAGCCGCATTTTTTTTCCCCAAATATCTGTCTAAATGAGGTCATTTTACATTTCTAAAGATCCTGCAAACTTGCTTTTCAGCCCTGCCCCATACAATAAGTCACTTTCACGGACAAGAAGCACCAAAATATTAAGAGAAAGCTCATTTTGTTTCAGATGCATTCCCATGAACTACTTAAGCTCAGCAAAACAGAAGTTACAGTAGACAGAACTTGCAGTCCCACGACCCTGCTTTCTGCATTGTTAAAATTTTTCTTACAACACATAACTTTCAACCCAATGGGAGCTCCAATATGGATTGCTCTGATTTATTACATTTCTGGCAGTTCTGTAAACAAATCTGTTCCAAATGTATTCCTTGGCAAGATCTAGGGTCATTCAAAAAGAATGGGGAAAGAAAAGTATCTTGGTTATAAATACTTTTATAGCATGTCAACCTTTTTGTACTTTAATAGTAAAAAAGCTATTAACTAGCAAGTTTCAATACTTAAAAATATCCTTCCACTGTCATATCTTTAAATGGATTTACATAAGCACATAACAGAAGTTTTAAATACATCTTAATGTATTTAACTGAATTGTTAGCTTTAGAGTAATCCAAATGATGACAAACATGGCAGTAATTTGGCATTAATAATTTACACTGCTGATCTAAACACGTATTGAATTAGGTATTTCTTGGCCATTTATGCACACCTGCTCAAAAAGAATAACTTATCCAGCAGAGTAAAGGGCACCTGGAGACTCAGGCAGTACACTTAGCTTTTAGTGCATTTGCAGTATATTGTGCAGTACAAATTTCTCTGCCTCTTCTGCAGGTGCTACGAGACACTGAGGCTGAAATCTGCTGCTCTCACTGGTCCGTGTCACTGCACAGAAGTTTACTTAATTAGATCTACAGGTAATAGTCCATTTAAAACAATTTAGTCTTCCCTCTTTAATTACAAGGCAATTAAGTTCCAAGTTCACACACAACTTTTTACAAGGAAATATGAAATTCCCTAGTACAGTGTTTTCAAAGGGGTAATGAAAAGAAAGGACATAGTAATCAAAAGCTCCCTATATATTTCTCAAGCATTCTAAACACTTTTTCTTTCCAAACCCCAAACCTAAACAAGAAATAAAATTTTTCAAAGCTTCAATGTTATAAAAGTAAATTTTACAACCACATAAATATATACAGTTTATCTTTTATAGTAAAAATCCAACTCCCACGAAGACTTCAAAGAAACATGAAATCACCCAAATAAATTCCAACCCACAATGAAGAGTTAGAGGACAACTTAGATATTTTATTTTGGAAGCAATCCCTCCTGAAGTAGTCTCATGCCATTGATTTTCTGGAATGGCAGCTAATGAGAAAGGTTAGGCTCCAAATCTGGCAACTGATTTGGTTTGGGGATTCAGCAATGGAACTACCTGAGCAGCTTTAACCACCAAACAGTGAGGCTTCTGAGAGAAGCTGCATTGTGATTTTTTACTGTATTTCTCTAAGGTTTTCACATTTTTGCTTATTTTTTGATTTTCTGGAAGGGCTGTACGGAAAACAACCCTCCACATCTATTCAGACCAGTAAACAGCAGAAACACGAGAAATACATGTTCCCAAGATTTCCAGTCAAGAACAAATTGGGATAAATATCAGCTCTTAAAAGTACCTGTCTGTCTGGAACTGAATGACAAATAAAAGGATGAGTGTAAAATGGATGACATTGTCTGTTTCTGCCTACGGCCAAGTGGACGAATGGAACTTAAGCCGCTTCTGAGGCCAAACTGAACCCTTTCACCTCACTTTTGGTTCTTTATATTGAAGTTTCCAGTATCTTTCTGGTACATGCCATTAACTGAATGAGAACTATAGCTCCTCAAGATGTGACATCTGCACAGGTTGTGCTGCACTGGTGCACTCATGCCTCATACATGAGAAGGAATTCTTTGGAAGAATGCCAGTGTTTAATAGAGGGGTATAATCAAGCCAGATGCCACAGATACTTGATTTATGTGTCTAGAAAAAGGAGAAATTAGGTAAATGCCTATTATAAAAAAACCTTCTTAAACCATTGGTACATATGCACTTTTGTCCACCTACCTTTATACTGTTAATGAGAAATTATCTGCTGTTCACTCCAACTTACCTATGTAAAATTGCCTGATTTTAAAATGCCTCAAGTTTTCCAACTAATATGATGGATTTTCAAGACAGGAAATCAGTTTTGTAAGCATGACTCCTATGCTTTCACGATTTAGTCTCATTTTAGGAGAATCATTAGAATAAGCTCATTAGCTAAAAAAGAAAAAGAAAATGAATTGTATGTTCTGTGCCACTTTCATGTTGGAAAGGCTGTGCTGATGTAGCTGCTTGAGTGCCCATACTTGGAGCCAAATGATAACAAATAATGGGAGACAACGTGGATAACTATGGGTGCAAGACAGAATTGTTAAATTTAGGGGAAAAGCCATTAGGAAAAGCAAGCAGGCAGCATGTGGCAGTTGGTGACAGAGCACATGAAGAGAAGGCTGTTATCTGTCCCCCTCCTCTCCTAACTCATTTGGCATTTGCTGACTGTGGAGGGTGACCACAGGCTCAGCCAGGCATCATCTCACATTTGGTTCATATTTTTGAGGTTGTCTCTATAGCCACAAGAGGCAAAACTTATTTATTTCTTTTTTTACCTTTTTTTTTCTTAAATTAATGAAAGCTGAGAATCTGAGTAAGGGGAAAAAATCTGTAGCACATTGTGCTGCTACAGAATCTGGGAATACAGAAGGGCCCAGAGCACAAGCTGCAGCAGATGCAGGCACAACCATTCAGTTTTCATAAATAAGTCGCCACCAGAAGTGAAAGAACAAAGAGGATCAGAATAAACACCCCTCCTCCTTTTCTCATTCTTAAGAGTGCTAGGGATGATTATTCACCACTGGCAGCGTCAGGATGACAGTGGGTGAGAAAGACTGGACTCTGTCTTCCATGTCATCACTATTTTTGGCTCGGGAGCTGCTTGCAGAACTCCCATCTGTACTGCACACCCAAAAAAGAGCATCATCAGGACAAGGCCACTGCAGCAATACTGCTTCCAGTCATTGGGTACACTTTGCTGAAATAAGAGCTCAACTTATTTGTCAGACAGATCCGGAAGAAGTTTCCACTGCATGAAAATTTTAGTGAAAACAGATATAAACTTACTGCAAACAAATTAATATTGGTTAATGTATATTTCATATTATACTCCAAAACTTTTTTAACAGAAAAAACTACAGATGGGACACATTTTCTTAATCAATCCTAAAAGGATCTCAATCTCTCTTACCAAGTTACAGTGCATCTGATTTTTATTTGGTCCAAATACTTATTGTTGATCTTCAGTTCTGCCTGCCCACCAACTAAAAATAAATAGCTTTAAAAATCAGCTCAGCTAAAAGTAAACATTCAAATACCTCAAAGGAGGAGAAGAGTTTGCCCCAGCAGAAGAGTTAATGTCAGTCAATCCTTTTCAGGCCAGAACCCAAAAAGAAATCCAGTTTTACAACACGAAGTTGCATCACTTTTGAAGTTAAAAGAAGATTCAGCCATGCTCCTCATATCCTCACTACACCTTCTGAAAATCTGACTATTGGCTGGTAACAGGAAAATCCTCCAACAGTGTATTAAATGAGGAACCATCACATCAGCTGTAATGTCACATCTTCCTTTCATAGTAGCTAAACCATCACTTCCTCTGAATAGACCCTAAAATTTCTTCTCAATTTGCATCCAATTCTTTCTTTGCTCTACCTTTTCCACAGTGAAGATGGGATTATAGTATCGCACAGCAATTTCCTTTATGCTATTCATCAAGTCACACTCTGTGGAAATGAAAAATTAACTCACTGAAATTAAATTTATTTTAAAGGCATATCCATTACTTCTGCTGATTTTTCTTGTCAGGAATTCCATCTGGAAATATACTTAGAAGACAACAGCAATTTTTTAGGACTAGTCTGAAACACTGTATGATTCAATGGAAAGGAAATAGAACTGTTGTGAAAAAGTTTTGTCTGTTTTTTTGGCAATGACGAGGTATCTAATCAGCCAAGCTTTGACAAAACTATTCCCAAATGAATGCCTGAAGGAGCCCTGTGAAGCTACCCCAAAGTTTCCTTTAGTTCTCACATACTCCCAAATACCAGTCTTCATGTCTGCCACTGATTAATACAGTACTTCATTCCAAAATGCAATTATCCCATTGACCTTTTGCCACTGTGGAAACGAGCAAGCCTATGGGTCTAAGTTCTATAATCACATTTTTGTCCTAATTGTGTCCTTAATACACACAGGCTTTATACACAGGCCTGGAATCCAGTCCAGATATTGCCTTTTATTAAATTTCAGAGAACTTCCAGTAACAATGTCATTACACTGAAGCCATGTTCTCATGACACAGTAAAGCCTGGATGAAGAACCTGTAAAAATTTTTTTTACTGTGCAACCTTTGCCAAAAGCACGGTCCAAGAATCCACATCTACATCGTTCCTCTCTCCAATTTCACCTTCAGAAATTATTACCCACTTTCGGCAAACACGGGGAGAGATTTTAATGGGAGATGAAAGGAAAACCTTCTGAGGTTGTAAGGAATGGGTGTATGCAGCTGAAATACTTCTGCACTTACACATCACCTACGTACACTGTTTTAAGCTTTATAAAATGAGCAAAGCAAGAACACTGCAGAGAACACGGATGCTTTGCAAAGATATAATTCAACTCTAAAATCCTTGGCCGATTTAAGCTTCCCATAGTCCTGGGTAAACTGGGATGTGTGTTTCTTAGAATTACCATTTTTGCCATTGTCATTTTTTAGAACTAAGCATGCAGCAGTGCTTTGCACCATCCCCCAGGGCCTGATAAATACAACGTCCTAGGTACAGGTCCCAAACAATTCGTGTGCTCTGTGCTCACCTGTAAACATTTTTGTAACAGCTTTACTCTGCTTGCGGGCAGAACACAGGAGGAGCAGCCAGGGAGGGAAGAACTCGAAGTGGCTGGCTAAAATCTCTGCTATTGTCCCAGATAAACTCGTCGAAGTCTGTTCACCCTCGGCAACGTTACAGCCCTCATCCACCGAATCCACCAGCATGAAGAGGCTCTGCTGAGGGGGCTTCATTCCCAAGAGAGGGAGCAGAATGCACCTGGAAGGAACATGGCACAAAATTGGTATTTTACTTGCATTTAACAATACATTGACTGTCATATAGGGCATCCGAGATGAAGATCAACTTAAAATGCCAAGTTACTTTTGAAAAATAGTTACCATGGAAAATACTGAAGTAGACTAAACTAACAAATACTTTGAACAGGTAGTAATGTAATTCCTGTTTAGGCACCACTGCTTTTTCATCAGCTTCTAATTTATAACAATACTTTAAAATTATGTAATAGTGTTCAAGGCTAATTAGAGGACTCTGAAAAACATTGCTTCACTAAGCAGCTACTTGGCCTAAAGTTTAAGAACTTCACTACTGTTGTTTCTGCCAAAGCTGTTGCTATTGCTTATCAGAAACTAATAGTGAACAATAGTTGGTCATGAAACAAAAATCTGAAAGACACATGAAATATCAAAGCTCAAAGAGTTCAAGTCTGAATGAATAACAGTATTACAAAGAACAGAATTTCTGCCATACCTTCACAAATAAAATGCAAATTAGTAGCAGACTGAGGCATTTGGTAGTGACTTTGATGTATTAGCTTTTATTTATATTGAAGTTGCCAAGCTCCTATTACTGGGAAAGGATTATCTGCATCCTCGGGATGCAGCTCTAACAACACATCTGATTGTGTGGCTAAAAATTTCAAATTTGCATCTACTGTTGCTCTCTTTAAGGGTGTTTCTTAAAAATATACCTAACTGCATTTACATGTATCTTTAAATAGTACTACATAACCGTCATGAATCTGTTCAGTATTTCCACACACCACTACTATTTTTTGGGAAACTTCAGAGTGATTTAGGTCTGTAAGTCTCACTGACTAAATTATCTTTAAATACACTTGGCAAGTAAACTTTGACTTCATAGTACGAAGACTCAGAAAACGAAACGAGGTGACAAAAATACGTAACTGACAGTTTACTCTCTTGTAAAATTGCTGTTTGCACGTGTCCAGAAGGCATGCACATTGTAAGTATTTTTTGTTTTACTCAAAACCGTAATAACCTTTTTTCATTTATTTTACTGAACAAATTTACCTTCAGAAGACTTTGGTCAACACATTATCACCTACCAAGCATTCAAATGGGAATATAGGCAAATCTTGCCTGTTAATGCAAGAATTTAACCCACTTCAGAAATGATTCATAAGCCTTGTTATGGGGAGGTTTGTTACTTTCTGGTTTTCTGACAGAAAAATGCAAAATGGAAATAGTGGTCCACTTTTCATGCCTGGCAGTAACAGCAGAAACTAGCAGAACAGGCTAGGAGGAAATTTTCTCAGAGGTATAAAAAGGAAGTACAGAATATTTGTGATCTGAAAGTGTTCAGTATTACATGGATTTTAAAACACAACCTTCCCCCCCACCTTTTTTTTTTTCCCCCAGAAGCACAAGACTTCTGACAACTCTTTGGTAGTTCCCCAGCTAGGTACTCCTTCAGAGGATGCCTGAAGCCCAGCTGAAATCACTGTTCACTAAGCTGGGAAGTTAAGCAGCTACCAATTTACAGAACAGGAAATTAAAGTAGCCATGAGGTTAAAATTACTTTCCCAAGTGATGCCAATCCCGCAATGAAAGGAGGAGGTTGGAAATGACCACATTTTCCACCCCTTCCCCCACCTCAATGCTGCCTTGCCCCCTCAGCTATTTGTGTCAAGGCATTTTTCCTGCAACATTTCTCTCCCTATCAAAACTCATTTTCTTCTCACATAGTTCTCTGTATGAAATTACTTTCTGAGAATGAATGTCACTACGAGATATGAAGAAATGCTAATGGTTATCTTAAATTAAAATCTCACTTAAAATCTACGTGACCCTAACGAAATGCCTACAAAATACCTTAGGAGCATCCAGAAGCATTCTTGCGTCAGTTTTTACCTGCTGGGAACACCACCAAGAAAACTGAACAGTCATGTCTGGGAAAGATTCCCAAATCACTCTGCCTCCAAACAGGGCTGGAAGCAGATGTCTAAGGAATAATGTAAGCACTGGGCAAGCACTGGAAGACCAAATTTTCCTGGTACTCTCAGCAATCACTGCTTCCAGGGACTTTCTGAATTCAGTCTTTGCACTTAACATCCCTTAACTGACCACACTTCCACAGGTTTGTCCAAGTCTTGTATGAACTGATTTACGGCTCTGGCATTCACAACAGCAAGGCCTTCTGCAGCTTAGCTACACACTGCATGAAATAACTCTTCCTTTTGTAATTTAAAAACCAAATTGTCATTTTTCCATTTGATATCCTTCAACTTCTAACTGGAAGGGACAGTGAGCAGTAATGTCATATTCCCACTATCTATGCCATTTGTACCACAGTCTCTCTGAGCTATTTTTTCCCAGGCAGAAGAGCCCTAGCATATTGAAGCTGCTCCACAAAATGCTATTCCACAGCCCCTTGTCTCCCCGTACTCTGCTTCTTTCCACTTCACAATACTTGTAGTTCTGAATCTTAACATAATTTAAACTCCACTAGGAAAAATATATGCACATAAGAAATGAGGCACAATGATTTCTCCCAGCCTACAGCAATATTAATGAAAGTGTGGCATTAACAAGATATTGATCAGGCTTTCTCTTTAAGTGCCCTTTGAAACTGCTTGATAAAATTCTGTTCTTCCGAGACACTTTGCATCACGAGTTCAGAGTCAATGCCAAGGAACATAACAGTGAAACTTTTCGGGAAGTGCTGTGCTAATTTGCCAGAAGTCACATTATGTGACAGCCAGGAGATCAGCCCCAGACAGCACAGGGTTATGAAAGGCAGGTCCTGCCTGACCAACCTGATCTCCTTCCATGACAGGGTGACCCGTGCAGTGGATGAGGGGAAGGCTGTGGATGTTGTTTACCTCGGCTCCAGTAAAGCCTCTGCCAGCGTTTCCCACATCACCCTCTTGGACAAACTAGCTGGATGGTCCAGTCTAAAGAGAGGTGGGGAAGGGAGTTAAATCTAGCTGGTGGCAGGTCACAAGTGGTATTCCCTGGGCTCAGTACTGGGGCCAGTTCTGTTTCGTACCTTTATCGCTGATCTGGACGGGGGCACTGAGTGAACCCTCACTAAGTCAGCCTCTTCTCCCAAAGCATGGTTTAGTGGTGGACTTGGCAATGCTGGGTCGATGATCCCAAAGGTCTTTTCCAACCTATACAGTCCTATGAGTCTGTGTTTGCTCCATGACATGACTTAGTAATTCCACACCCCTACCATTTCTTGATTACACAGGAAAATAACATAAATCAACACGGAATTAACAATGTCTTTAAAGCACTTCCCTCAAGGGTGATTCATCTACAGATTGTTTTAACAAATTGCTTAATGTGCAGAGTGCCTCTGAAAAGACTGGAAGTTGATTTTCTTTACCTTCTGAAAGGGTAACAGCTTTATCTTTACAACTTTTATATTTAATACAGATATAAAAGTGGTTATCATTAAAAACAACAAAATTAACTAGTCAGTAAAAATACAAAAATCTCCAGAGAAAACGGCACAATTAGATATTTGAAATGATGGAATTAATTTTAATGGCAATCTAATGACTTACTTATGCAAAGATGTTTTACATGCTCTGCAGCAAATAAGAATTCCTCAGAACAATGAGCCATCCCACAGAATTCTTCAGGATTGCTACTGAGTTGACTGAACCCATGCAAACATGATTTTCCACACATGGAAGGAATATATACAGGCTATGCTGAAGTTCTGCTTATGGTTGTCCTTGAGATTTTTAGATTGGATCCACAAAGACACAACAGAACAGAGTAGAAATACAGCAGTGTTGCCCACAAAGGCAGAAAAGAGTCTCAGTGGAGTGCACATACTTATTTAAAAAACAAAACCAAAAAAGAATAAAGCAAACACATTGCCAAATAGCAATTAATGAGTGGCTCTAGGGGCAAAAGAAACCGTAATGTCATATTTGACTGTCTCTGGAGTATAAAAAATTCAGCTATGTCCCCACTTAAACTGGGAGCATAGCTCATCGCTAAAAGGGCTCCCGTTTCTCTACCCAGCTGCCAGCACTCACTACTGACAAACGCACAGAACAAGTGTGCAAAAACCATCTCCTAAGCAGGTCAGAAGCAGCAGGGAAAAAAAGAAAAAAACAACAAAGGAAAACACAACCACTACCCCTGACTTGACAGACTCCAAAAGCTGCTACTTTTAGCAAAGCATGACACCCTTCAAATTTCATGACGGTAATGACATATTTGGAAATCTGCTTTACTACTACTACTGAGCTCTTACCTTGCTTTTTCTAAACAGTGTAACAATGCTTTAACAAACTGCTTCTTGAGACACCTTCTCCCATGAGATTATATCTCACTAGTTCCAGGAACGTGTATTCCTGAGAAGCCCCATCCCTGAGGTCTGCACCAGCAATTTACAAACTCTGTTCTTTCCACAGAAAGTTTGTGGAAAAGCAGACAACATCGTTATTCCACACATAGTCTCCCCTTGCTTTTTCCCCACGTTTCTACACCAGATTCCTTGAGGAAATTCACCAGCTATTTGTCATATTCCTGAACCGTGCATATTGATCAGGAATATGCCTAAATATATATATATAGGATTGATGTCTTTGTGTATGTGTATTTATATACAAAGACTTTAACAATACCTAGTGTATAACAAAATAATTCTCCAAGCGCTCATCTCAATCTTCAGAAAAGCAAACAAGCATCTTCCTTCTTATAAGTGGTTTACAACATGATATACCACAGCCCTTTACAATGTAATTTTTACAACACTTATTTCCACTTATGTTGTATCGGCAAATACGGAAAATGAAGTGCACAGTGAGACTGTAAATAAGCCAACTATATTTACATAATGTTGTAGTAATTTTTGCCAGCAACATAAGAAGCAGCGGGATTTTTGCCTAAAAATCACACACTGAGACCTAGCAAAAATCCTAACCACTAAGTGGAAACCTGATGCTGTTGCCTCTTCCAGCTCTAAATCAGATGTAGCAGAAGCTCCACTGTCCCCAGCACACTGCTGGGAAGTGAGAAGGCTGCGTAGGGCAGTTAAGAGCTGGAGGAGCTGCATGCCAGGGAAAGGGGAAGGAATTATGTTGTACAGACACTACAGAGGGGAGCTCAGGCCATTGCAGGATACCTAAGGACAGAGGTACCCAAGGGCACAAATCTATACAGTAGGGTTTTCACTACTTCCACTGCTCATGGACTAAACGTAAGAGCTTCTAAATGCCTAAGAACAGAAAACAAAATGCTAAACTCCAGATATTTTTAATCATCTCTACTCGAAAAATTCTCACAAGGGACAGCAAATACCAGACTTTGCTCCTCACATGCTTACAGACACATTCATTTGTTCATTTGTATATTGTAATAATGCAGGGGTTGGTTAGCAGGGAGTATAATCCATTAAAGCTGTCTGTCCCCACCACCCCCAGTCCCCAATTTGCATTTAAAAGCATGGGGCCAGTGAAGATAAAGCTGTTAAAGACTGCTAGAAGCTTCAGCAAAGACAGACTTACACCAATAGCTGCATTTTTCTCTTTTGTTTTCCAAACTGCATTTGGGGCACAGGTCACAATAAAAAAAGAAAAGGTGAATTTAACTTCTAATAAAATTGACAATGCCTGCTGTTCAGCTGATGAAATACTACCTTCTTTCCAAGTGCTTTTAGCAGCTGTATTCACACAGAAAAAACCCCAGAGCATCTTTACAAATTGCTTGTAGCACTGTTTGTAGAGGTGTGAGTTTTATTTTGTCCTGTGACAAGGCATTTATGTCTTATCGATGACTTACAGTAAACAGTTTATTTACCTGCCTTATAATGCACTCTGGCTAATGATTAAAAGGGAAATTAATGATCAAATCAATAGCTGCTTTCTGTATATCACCACCCCAATTCTTGGCACTACACACATGTGGAATATAGGCCTTTCCTTCTTACTAATTGCCCAGCTGCTCATACTACTAATAACATCCTGAAAAACAGACACACGGGACCCTTAACTAACTGGGAATATTTATGAAATACAAGGGCTGTGAAGCACAGAACAATCCCACACTTTAAGAAGCTGCAAAATATAACCCATAAGGCAAAAGCGGAGCGACCCAGTTGGATGTGTGCACACCTGTGTACACACCGACGGATCTGATCTGGTTATCGAGGTACTTGTTCTGTACTTTCTCAACAAGATAAAAGTGCACTGCAGCTGATTATGACTTTCTGACTAAGTGTAATACTGGCATTAGGACGCACTCCTGGGCTACACTATAATAGATTATTGTTTCTAGTAAATTATTTCTTTGCAGGCTGCACAGGAAGACAAGCTGGCTCTAACAATTCCACCCAGCCATGGTTAATCTTATGAAGGAAGGGGCAGAAAGCAGAAAAGAAAAAAAAAACCAAAACAAAACCCAAAACCCATCCTGAGAATCACCTATTGGGAAAGCTCTAGGTGAAGTACACAGATGTAAATCAAGGGTCTGGCCTTTTCAGAAGTGGTGAATTAGAAACAGCAGGCAAGTCTTGCGCAACTCAATACCTGATTTTGCAATGTCTTGTAGCAACCTGGATTTTATCTGCAATTGTAAGGCAGACTTGCAGCCCCACCAGGAGAGCACAAAAGCCAGCTCTAGGGCATCAGGCCAGACAAAAGCTGAGTTTATGGTGGAACCAGCGCCACTAGTCCCACAGAAACAGGCCTGGACCCTGGGTATTGATTAGAGACCTCCTACCGTCTCACACAAATACAGAGGTGATTTCTGGCTACAAAGCACAGCCAGCAGATCTACTTGTGGATTTACCTGAAACCTCGGAAAACAGAAGCCTTAAGAGCAAATATTTTGGTGTAATAGTGGACTGCCCAGAACAGTTTGCAAACAGCTTAGCTATTATAAAGGACAGATAGCTGTGGCTGAAAACCATTCACGACTGCTACCAGGAGCAGGCTGACTGTATTTTAAATGGAATATATTTGCCATATGTGCTAACATATACAATATATTCTAAATTACTCTGAGTCTGGCACACAAGAATCTGTGTCCCCAAAGGCAAAGAAGGGGAGAGTACAGAAGACATGCAAACATTTTCCCCAAACATATAACATAAAAAAGGGCAATGTACTCTACACAAACTCTCACAGTTCTGTTTTATAGTGAGGGAGAGGTGTCACCTAGTCCACTTCCCCACCTACAGCAGGATCAGCTCCACATCTGTCATCCCTGATATACAAGCCTAGGCATTCCTGAAGATTTGTACCAATCAATACTGTCTCCCTAAGCAATCTGTTACAGTGCTTCAATATTCTTGAAAATGGGAAGTTTTCTCCTTCCCTCCGTGTGTCTAACCTTTACCTGCTTTCCTGCAATTCAAACCTTGTACTTCCTGCCCTATAACTTCTGTCCCACAGGTAACACCAGGGTCATTACAAGGAAGCCAGCAGTACCCAAAATTTATAACCATTTCCCTCCAGTCAGCTGACAGCATTAAGGAATGGGCTGAAAAGAAGAAAAACAGACCCCAATGAAGCCAACATGATGTGCTGTGTCAGCGTGGAAGCGAAGTACTGATAATTAAGTACAGTTACTAATCTCTTATTCCATGTAGCCAAATATAGTTCTGCCTTGCACATGGCCTGTCTGCACCAGTGTCATGCAAGCAAAGCCTTCCTGTAGTCAAGATGGCATTTATGGTTATCCCTTATCCACATGTCCTGTGACTCTTCCAAACAGAAGTTTGATTAAATTTATCAAAACCAAACCATGTCACACCATGTTAGTTGTTTGTCAACTCTTTGCTACCTCCCAGCTGCTTGCAAATAGTTTGTCTGATTATTTCTTCTGGCATTTTTCATTTTGACTGACACACTTCTAACTCCCCATGCCTTTTTTAACCCTTCTTAAATCAAGGCACTAAACACACAAATTTTTCTTTCAACTCTGAATTTTCACCAATCCTGATAAAGATATCCTGTCCTTTGAAGACAATCAGTAACAGTTTGAGAATATCTCACCTATTCTGTATGTTGGGTTTCTGTTTGGGGTTTTTGGTCTGGGCTATGTTTTTCTTTGATCTTACCTCTTTCTCGCTAGTTTTAATTATGTTAGCTGACTGTAAAATGACTGTTTTTTAAGAAAGGGCAACATACACGAGCATTGAAATTTTAGCTTTCCTGCTGCTATCAGTTTTTTGTCCCCAAGGAACAGCAGACCAGGACTTGGTGGATACTGTCTTTTTTCTGCTAACATATGTAAGGAGTTATTTCTTGTAAAACACATCTCACAGGAAACTCGATCAACACACCTTGAACTTGCAGTCTTGACCTCATTTTTACATTACTCTTTCACTTTCACATTTAGTGGCTGCTCTACTTTCTTTCTGCCACCTTCCTCTCAGTGTTTAACACATGTGCAATGAGCTCAGTTTCACTGAGCTGGACATTTAATACAGTGCTTTGAGACCTCAGTGCTCTTCCCAGCCAATTCCTTTCTTTCACTATACTCTTCTTCATCAGATCTTACTCACAGATCATCTGAGGTCAGCAACATCTCCATCTTTCAGTTAGTCTGTCTTTCTCTTCCTCTCCTAAGCAAAGAATCATAAAATCATTTAGGGTGGAAAAGGCCTTTGAGTCCAACCATTAACCCAACACATGCATTTAGGATCATTTCATAGTCACTGCCTCCAAAAGATTCCTTTAATATCCTCAGTTGATTTTTTCCAGTCTGACTGAAGCTAATTTATGTCTCCCCACTAGCTATTTTTTCCCCTTTGACATCAGAAGTATGGTCATTGCCAGACTCCTGCTTTTACCATGCCTTCCCAGCTGATGTTTATCTCCTATTTGTTATTCAAATTTTTCAACAGTGCAGACATTATCATCCAAATTCTATGCCATGGATAATGCCAGTTGTTACCTTAAAGCAGCTTAGCTTACTTGAGCTTGCTGATTTGGTAGAGTAAAGCACTTGTAATTTTACAGAAGACACAGTTTTGAGGTGTGGGAATCTCTCTTAGTTACCAAGAACTCTACTTGGACAAAGCAGGTGAACTCTTGGACACACAGGATGGTCTGATAGGTAGTTGGTAGGTAGTTGGATTTACAGTCCATTAAAGACCAGGTTTACCAACAAACCTTGAAGTAGAAATCCCACATGTACAGCTATCACCACACATACTACATATTTTTAAATCAGATTTTCCAGCTTTAATTCCTTTAGTCTATTCTAGAACTATAAGCAAGCCTATTATGTACAAAACAAGCTACTTTTTTTAAAGACATACCAGTTACACAAGTTATCCTGACAGATCTTTTAGAGCACTGAACTCAATCTTGACAGTACACTAAAATTTCCAGTTCTGCTTGTTCACCCCTTACCTTATTTTCCATTAGTACAAAGACACCTAAGGCATTTGATTACTCCCTGACTTATCTTCTCGTCTGTCCCATGACCTGCATGACTAAGCCTATTTCCCCTACTCCTCCATCCCCAGTTTTTGAGCTGTTGTCTAAGTTGCTGTTATTTATATTTATTCCTGGAATTCGTCATCCACCAGGTTTTGCTTTAAAGCTCTTTAATTAGGGTCAAAAATCAACGTTTTTCTTTCTATTAAGCGTCAATTAAGTTCTCAATGGTATTTTTTTCTGCAAATCCATCTCTTTTTAAAAAAAAAGCAGGAGGTGTCAAAGAAAGTACACTTTACATCAAATGCATGAGATGTAAGCATCAAATAAGACTCACTGAAAACTATCATTAGTAGAAATGAGAGAATTGCCTATACTGCAGCTTATTTTCCATACATGTAAAGTTAGGCTAATAACTTACTTTGCAAATATTTAAAAGCCTGTGGTTGAAAGGCAATGTGTAAGAGTGGGGCACCACAATAAAAAAACTAACAAGTTTATATATGCAACAGAATGTATTAAAATTGCAAGGTTAGTTTTAAATCATTCATGAAACCAAGTGAAATATATATATATATATACACACACACATATTCAGTCTTTTCAGCTTTCCTTATTAACTACCTGATTCCCTAGTCATAGCAAAACTAATATTTCTTTGTCAAACAAAAATGTAACTTCTATAAGCAGTGTTTTCTGAACACATTAGTACACAACAGAGTTGAAAATCTTGTAGCTTTACAGGCATTTGAATTTGTAGGTATTATTCTACATTTTGGAGACAGACAAAAATCCCTTTCTTTTTCCTGTCTCTATTTATGCAGTGCATAAACACAACTGAAGGAACAGATATTTCTTTCCAGGTATATGAGTGTATTTGCTGGCATGAGAGAAATGCTAAGCACAAAAACAAACCTGAAAACTCCCAGATGAGACAGGTAGAAAACTGCACTGAATAAATTCAATTGTGTGGCTGTTGTCAGGCTATATGCTAGTTTACTACGTTCTATTATTCCATGACCATAAACCAGAATACAGTCGATTAATACACACAATAAAAGAGCCACCATTATTACTGCAGTTCAGTCTGACAATCTCCTAATTAATTCGATTTTTCCTATGCATTCCAAAGGGAAAATAACCCAACATTACTGATTGGGAAGCAGGAAGAAGAGGAGCTGGCTGTTTCAGCAGTAAGCGGCTCCTTCAGAACAGGGAGTTCTTGAACTGCCAGCCTGGAAGAACCAGGCTAAACAACTACAGACATTTTACAATCTTGATCATTCCCTAATCAAGTTTCTCCACACCTGCCTATGTCATGTCTTGCACACCATCATAAAGCACCCCATGCTTCCACTGCTGAACTGATTGCAGGATTATGCTGTCCAACCTCATTTGGAGAAAATCCTCTGCACAAATACCAGATGAAAAGCTGTTAAGAATTTACCTTCCTAGTCAAGCACACTTAAGACAGCTTTCCTACTGTGTTACCACATATCTTTATCCATCTTATTTTCCATCTTAGTTAAATGGACTATCCTAATGTTTATTGCACTGTCTTAGTTGAAGAGGCAACAGATGGAGCAGCTTTTGTGTGTCCCATTCAAAATTATTCTCTCATACTCCCCAAAGTACAATTCACAGCATATGTTCCTCATGCATCACTTTGGGGCCATACTAGTTATCTTGTGGTTTGGGGTTTTTTTTCACCCCCAGCCCCAAGCAGATACAGTTTCTCTGTTTTGCCTGCAAATCTCCAATTGATGCTTTCTGTATTTTCTCAACAATTTACTCTCAAAAAACACTCTTAGGTTAGCACTATGTAGACCTGATTCTATAATCTTACAGCACTGATGCATTTAGCTTTGGAACTGATTTTGTAGCTTCATATTTATTAGCCTTAGCTACAACAGAACAAGTGAGAGAGACTACATCTTCCTCTTCCTCTCCTCCAATAATTCATACACAAACTGTTTACTGTGGGTGAAAACCTAACCACAAGTTAAAATAAAAGAAGACACTAATGAAAAAAGTATAGAAACACAGAATGATTTGGTGTTGCGCTGTTGTCTGCTGAAGATTCCATCTGTTAGACTGTTAAATTTTGATCATTATGGTAATCCAAAATCATACAGGATACAATTTCTCTTACCATGGATCAGCTGCATTTTACCTACAAATAGAGCTTTTTTTCTAACGTCCTGTTGAACTCTGCTCCAGGAAAGTGTAGAAAAAGGACAGACAGCTTTGTATCATGCTCACTATCGCTGCAGGAGAGTTAATGTAGTTAAACCAAGACACGTTAATTAACTGCTCTAAGATGGAGACCATGCTGTAATCCCATTCTTAACAGTTTTTCCTCCTGAGGTTCATCCCTACCTGCCTGTTACTGTCATCTCTACACAGCTGGTATTTTCCTTAACCAACTCAGAACTTCTGAACAGTTTTCTCTTTCTTCCACGACAACTCCATGATGCTGCAAATAACCTTAAATAAGGTGCTGCCATGCTCCCTTTCTTCTCTCCTGTTCTAAGATATCACAGATCTTTAGCGCACAACTTGCACCTATGCACAGCCAGGTGCCCGCCTCCCCTCCTTCACACAAGCACCAGCATTACCAACTCTTACCAGGACATGACAAAGAAAAAAACCCAAGGAAAATACACTGGTGGTGGTCTGTGGACTTAAGGTCCACTCAAGTATGATCCTTTATTCCATCCTTCCTCTTAAACAGCATCCACAACTGAGCCCAAAAGCCTGATGGCCTTCTACCTGCAAGAGTTTCTGGTCCTCACTTTGTATGAAGGTATTTAAAACATGTGACAGAGAGAGGGATTTGATAGCAATTGGTTTGCCCCTTTTACTTCATTATGTAAGTTTCCCCAGTTGCCTTCTTTTCCTGATCTCATTTTCAGTTCTTTTATCATGCTACCTTATCACATTTTGATGTCAACAAGCAGACCAGGAACCTTCCCACCTCCATTCTTTCCAGCACCTCCTCTGCAATACCTTTGAACACCTATACACAACTCAACCCTAGGGTCAATGTAATTATTTTCTTGCCTTTTTTGCCTGATTATTTCTTTTTCAGCAGTCATTCTTCAATCACAAAGTGTCTTTGCATTAACTATTGAAAACACTCCTGCTCCTGGACAAAGACAGAAGATTTCTCACCAATCCCAGTCTATTGTACGTATCATCACAAGCAAGAAACTGAAACCTCTTCAAGTCATTGCTTTCAGGAGGTGATATTTCAATACTATCTTCCCCAATATATAAGACACAGTAAATCCTTTCTACTTCACAATCCGCCAAATCCTTTTCATTTTTTCATTGAAAAAGAAGAAAGGCAAAGAAACCTAAACCCTGGCACAAGCTACGAACATGTGCACAGAAAACTGAAGGGAAGGGAAATAATTAACAAGTAAGAATTGCCATGAAGGTCCAT
The DNA here is from genome assembly GCA_013400235.1 of Oriolus oriolus. NCBI lineage: Eukaryota > Metazoa > Chordata > Aves > Passeriformes > Corvidae > Oriolus > Oriolus oriolus. The sequence goes on from VXBT01005032.1 coordinate 406,837, forward strand.
CTAACTAAACAGCTTATAGGAAAAACTGTAAGGTTTAAGTCTGAGCCACATTGATTAAAGCCAAAATGTTAATGCCTATAGAAGTAGAAGACAAAAAGGTCTATGTAAGTTGTCATTATTAAAATGCCTTGGGGAAACTTTCTTATGGTAATTTAATCTGAAAAGGTTAAAACCTTAAACGGTATTATGTTCAGACTGCAGGCTGTGCTTCCATACAATGAAAGAGGAACATACAACTTGCTCTTGCAGAAACACTGACTGCTGCTATGTGACCCGTTAACTCCACAGATTTAAGGGAAAAGCCTAAAGAGAAACATGCCACAAAGTACTTAAGCTTCAGGCAATGCTCAACTTTCTAATGGTGTGGAGAACACCAGAACACAGAGTTTCCTATGAAACCCAGCACCAGTTACAAGTCTAAAGCCCCAGTTACATGTAAATACTCAAAAGCTTCAGCAGAGTCAAGATGCTCTCACAAGAGCAAATTTACCTTCTGCAACTCCACTTTCATTGAGCTGGAAAGACAGGCTGAGTTGGCAGATTCTTTTTAACCTTCTGTGCATGCTCTTACAGAAATAGTTTCTCATCTCACCTATAAATTGCTATGACTTTCGGTTGGTAGTTTGCCTCCATCATTTCTGAGCATTAAATACATCATAAATAAACAAAACAACTTGATTTTAACTGTAATGAGATAGTTTTTAACTGAAAACTCCTACTGAAAGGAGAATTCAATCTTCTAACAGATCAAGCTCTTCTGGGCTAGGGTCCAACTAGCTTCAGGATTCTAGTCAAGCATAAGTGAAAGATGTAGGAATGGACAACAATCTGGGAAAGTACAGAAGTAGAATGCTGCTTATTTACACATCTAAAACACTGGTAAGAAAAATTCCCTTTAGACACTGAAACCTTTTATTTAGCTAAGGGATTTTTTAATGCCACATTCTTAGGTATGACCTCTGAGGACAGAATAACAAGCTGGAATTATTTAATTTCAAGTAGAGAAGAAAGAGAATAAAGCTGTTTTCAAATATGTAAAAGGCTGTCCCAAAAAGGAAAGAAAGAATCTATTCTCCATGTCACTGGTGAACACCTTAAGTAGGTAAGTCTTAGATTATAGCAAGAAAAACCAACTCAGGATAACATACGGATTTTTTTTGCTAGAAGAACTGTGAAGCATTAAGAGCAGATGAAGCCAGCATCTTTAGTTTTTTCTGTCTGGTGAAGGAGATGCTGGACTTGATTTTTCTGAGCTCCCCTTCCAACCTTCTAAAAGGTTCATATCAGTCAACTGCACATTTGAACCTTACACATAATAAATGAATAAACACACTGGAGGTTTAACAACTTTCTCCTTTAAAGGGTCTTGTAAATTAATTTATCATGCATTCAGATCCTTCTTTGCATGAAACAGGATACAGTCAGTCCTTGGCTTTGTTTCTACCATTAATAGCTCTACAAAATTAAGAGAGCCTGACAAAATCTATATATTCATAACCTCCCTGCAACCCCTGGAGAGTTACAGCTCCCAAGACCGTACTGGAGCTCTGGAAGCAGAGGGAGAGGCTCTGTAGCAGCCCTTTCCAGAATTAAGTAGATTAGAGAAGGAGATGTAGATCATTCCCAGGCACTCTGAGACCTGGGTGAGAAAAACCAAATAATTTATTACCTATAAAAGATTAATACTGGATTAGTAATGTCTTTTAGAGTAAATTGATAGAAATCCCAGCAGCTTTTGCGTTTCCAGTAGCTCAAGCTCAGGTATCTGTAACTGTTGCCAACGTGATGCCTCTCACTGTCACCTTTTCACAGCAGTCTCAGAACTTGGGTGCTGCAAACTGCAGCAGAAGCACACACTGTGGTTAATTCACTAGCAAGGAAAACTCCTAAGTTTGTAGGGTGCCATATCAAAACCTATTAAAGTCAGGACAGTCTTAATTCATCTCAAATTTACTCCAAAATGCACTCAAATTTTTGGAGTTAATGATAAGCTACTTCAGCAAAAAGCTCACTAGTTAATTGTTCAATAAAGCCTACACAACCCATTAAAAGTTTAATTATATTACTGGCTTCAAAGATGGTACAAGGACTTCTAAAAATGAACAGCTTCTTCACACTTCATCTGTTATCGTTTACAACTCAATGTCTAAATCTTTTCCTTCATCTAAGCAAGAAAAATGCATTTCAGTACTGCAGATTGAAAGTCCCCGGACAAAAGTCACAGTATGTTTGCTGAACAAACTACTGTTTTTCAACATTGTCAGCCAAAGAATCCAGAACTTGAAATAAAACTTGTTACCCCGTATCATTTAGATAGGAGTAAAAACTCTATCACCTACAATTTGCAACTTTCTGATGATACACCACTCTTGAGCGACAAGGGTAGAAAAAAATAAAAAAATAACTTAGTAACATAGAAAGTCAATACAGGTGAAGGGCTGGGGGGGAGGAAACGCTTGTTAGCACTGGCTGACACTCAGAGGTTTTTCCCCTCAATTCTGCACTTTATGAGGTTTCCATTATATTGCCAAAGACAAACCACCAGAGGCTCAATCCTTCAGAGCTCTCCAAGCAGGCAGAAGGAACTTTACATAGATAACAGCTATTGGCACAAGACCTGCTGCACCTTAACGCTGTCCAAAGCAGTGACTCACACGACTCATTCAAGGCTTTCAAATTTAATCAATGTAAAGCCCTGCTTCAAACTCGCAGTCAGCAGAGAACCTCACATGACCTCTCACACCTCTTACAGTCAAGTCTACAGATATTTGCCTTTTCTAGAGAACTATAAAACTGTTTGGCTTTTTACAGCACTTAATATTATTGGTCACATTAAATTGCAAGGGAAATCGGCTGTGCACGCAGAGATCAGGAGTTAGAAACAGAAGAAAAGCTGTGACAGTCTGGCAATCTGCAAAAGGAACAACTGCACTGAATTTAGCATCAGCATGCATAGAATGTGATATCCTTTCTGAAAAAAAAAATAAAAAGGATACTTAAGCTCTGGGGTACAGCTTCCCTATACTCATTTTTGGTAAAGAGGATGTAACACCAGCTTGAGAAAACTTCTATGAAGTTCTTATAGAATTGCAAATTTGTTCAGCAGCTCTTTCTGGTTTTGTTTTGTGGCTTTAACTCTTTTAAATTTCTATTTTTTTTTTTTTTTTTTTTGGTCTCTACTGATCAGGGACACCTACTTGCATGGGAATGCAACTTTAGCAATGCAAATAACTGGAAATCTGAATTCACAGCTTCATTCTTTTTCCTGATAAAAATCACTTAGATCAGACCCTCTTACATTAAAGTAGCTGTATGAGAAATACTTTAGCAGTAGAATTTTAGGATACTTCACAAGCAAAAAACACTTGGACATCACTGACTCAAATTCAATACGTGAGACACAAGGATGTGAAAGGTCTTACAAGATTTGAAGATCCCTAAAAAGACACTCAGAAGATGGAAAGAAACTTCATCTGTGAATGAGAGCAAAGCAGCTCCATCTGCACCAACCTGCTGGGAGATGTGGAAATTCACTATTTTTTTGGTGATTTATTAATTGCAGCAACACACCCAAGCAAAATTCAGAGTTTGCTTTAGGTTCGTACTAGATCAACACATACTAAAGGTGAGTTTTGTGCAAGTTTAAAAACATGATGTTATTTAACACCTTCCACCTCTAAATTCTCTGTCCCAGGAGCTTTGGTCTTGGGTATCTTTCAAACTCAAGAGCAACGGCTGCAAAACAAATCAACACTGCAGGGCCAACTATGCCCACACTTCTAGTGACAGCCACTTTCTGGGCTGTGAATGAAGCAAGCTCTGCCTCCCAGCAGTAATCCCAACTGCAGCACAGCACATGGGAATTACACGCCTTTCCCTACTGTCTGAAGGTGTTTAATGTCAGCTCCTCTGTCTGAAAAACATAAACCAGAAACATAAAGGAAATGCCTTTCTACAGCCTGGTTTACACAAATTTCAGCATTATCCACAGTTTGTATCAGAGTTCCTCTGTGCCCTCACGGCCTTGGATTAGTGGTATCTGCCTGTATTCCTACCAAATCACTGGAAGCATAAACTTGCTGCAGCAAAACCAAAACAACCCCACAGACAGCACTGCAAAATTTGGGTCATTCAGATCTTAACTTTTCTGTACGAAGAGGGAAGAAGAGCCTAATAGACCTTTCGAATTAAATTCTCTGCTTATCACATCATTTCTTCTTAACTTCTGACGTCTGTAACATCTTTTCCTTCCCTTCTGCTTTACTTTCACTGAAAATTTGAGTGAGGGTTCAGCACTCTGCCTCACATTTAAGGCTGCTTTCTGCTCCAGCACTGAGTGCCTGATAAGAAAAGTGCTGTAAGTAGCTGTTCTTTCTCTCAGCTGTCAGTGCAGCAACAAATGCGAAATGTTAAATACATTTGTCTAACTCAGCCCTTCCTGTTCTTCAAATCTGCAAGATCTGCCCCGAAAGAATTTTTAGGGCATTTAAAGCTTATAAATGCATATGAAATTTTTAAGATGAGACATTTAACCAGTGTGAGAAACGTCTTAATTCTGAGGGTGATCAGTTGCACATCACTGTGACCATCAGGACTGCCGAAAATCTATTTAAGAAACATCCTTCAGGAAAACATGTCACTATTTTAACTAACAAACTTCATATTGTTTATAAACTGGCATGTTACAAGACATTAGGAAGGTCTTCTTTCGCAGTATTTCCAGGACAATTAGCACAAAAATAGAGTGGTGTCATCTTGTTTAGCACTTATGAAGAAAAGTCTTTCCATTTTAGGCCGTGAATACATGGCTGGGTCTGGAGCAGCAGTGAAAAGCAGAGCAAAAATCTGACAGCGCCTTTAAAGAAAAATCTTTCCCCTCTTGTACTGAATAAACTAAAATAAGGCAAAAATCAATGGAGCACCGAGACAAGCAGTTTGTGCTTCTTCAGTGCCTTTACACAATGAGAGATGCAATCATCTGATGGTTGTGTCTTCCTAGAACCCACTTCACATTACAACAACTTTCACTTAACATAAACACACCAGAGCAGAGGATTGAAGTGCTCAGTGGCAAATCTTAGAAACCATGGAACATCCTAAATTACAATGTTGTTAAAACATTTCTTGCATGGTTTATGTATTAGCAAAGGTTCAATTAAACAAATGATCGAGGTGTTTGCTGGTGGGAAGGGGCCTGCCAAGTGCCTCTTGTTTGTGCACAGAGATTGTATCACTCAGCAAAACAAGCTCGTGGTGCCGCTGTCAACAGCCACCTCCTGGTCCCCTGGCACAGTGCTGAAAACTTATATTCCCAGCACAGCACCTTGTCTCCAACCCTCATCTCCCTTAAATCTGAAACAGAATGAAGACCATCCACCACAGCTGCTTTTGAGAGCAGGAGATCAGGGTAAGTGGGAGCAAGGGAATACATGGAGGGCGAAAAGAAATATCTCCTTGACTGAAGCTGTTGTATTACCTCGTAAGAATTTTTAGTGTAATAATAGTTCACAATCACTGCTGCAAAATTTGAGAAGGAAAAGACTATTACTGGATGTTGTGCCTATTTTATTTTTCCAATACAAAACCAAGAACCCTGTATATTGACCTAAATACTCAAAACAGCCCATCATTAAACCCTGTGTTCATAAAAATCAGTCTAAAAAGCTGACTCTAACAAATACCTCTTACATTTTATATTTCTAGGTTGCATTTTTGTTTAAGGACATTTATCTAGCTCCTGTTCTGTGCAGTAAGGCAATCACTTTTAGAACAGAGGAAGGATTCCAGCTCTTACTGAGAACTTGCCTGTACTAAATTAGTAAGATTTCCCTATAATAGACTTTTAAACATAAACAGGCTCTTACTCACCAGATTAATCCACTTTCATGATTTTAAAAGACTGCCTGAAGCTAGATGGCCAGTCAGCTATTCCATTTATAGACACTTAATTGCACCCAGTTTTTATTCATTAGAATTTAAGAGGGCTTAATACCTCTGAAATTAGGACCCTAATAGCTGTGAGAAGTTGCATACTCACTTAGCAGCAAACAAAAAATCCAGAACTAGCCTCGGTTTAGACTATTTGTTTTAAGACACTACACTGAGAACAATGTAGACATGCATCCTGTTTATTCAGCAGGCAAGGACATAACAGCCACCAGAACTGGAAGGCTCTTTTACACCACCATGACAAGAGCAAGCACTACAGTTCAACCTCAGTACTTGTCTCCCCAGTCTTAGCAGTCAGGGAAAAAAAAGAGGAATTTTTTTCCATACTGCAAACATCAGGCAATAAACCCTCAAGTACCACAAGAAGTCACATCACTGCACAGTACCAAAAAAATTCAGTTTAACCAATATTCCAGAGTTTTATGCTGGCAACACAGTCAGCTGAAGCTCTGTTGATGAAGACAAGCCTTATCCTTCATGAATTTTCCTTCACTGTGACCCAAAGGAATAAAGACCAATAGACACACACTGTGTGACACAGGCTGGGCTCAAGATTGTACATTGTTCTAAGTATATCTATGGATATACACTGTTATATACATGTAATATATCCTTTCATATGTTCTTATCCATACAGGAACAGAATTATCAGTGACATACTCAGGAGACTATGGTTTGTTGGGGAACACTAATAAAAAAAAAATCTATTTTTTTTTTCCATTCAGCTTAGATAGCTGACAAACCTCTTAAGGGGCAGGGTGAACCCTCTTAATCAATTTCTGATCCCCTCAACACTTTGAAGTACTTACAAAAGAAGCAGCAATAAAGATTTGACATAATCTGTGCATATTGTGAGAAGTAACATAAGGAGTTAATTGACATTTTCCTACCACATATTTTTAGACAAACATAAAACCGATGTGCTGGATCAGACCCAGAGATCCATTAGCCCAGTTTCCTCTTAGACAGAGCATGTTATTGGAAGCTTTTCCAAGGGTCCTATAAGGTCTGTTTCAGGTCTGTGAAGGACAACTGCCCTACCTTTATGGCACATGGAGACCATGGACTAGGTATTTTCCGCTCTGAAGTCAATTACTTTCAAGTCTTTCCAAAACACCCAGTTTACATCTGAGGGTATTAATATACAAATGTAAATAAATTCACTATTAATAATAAACTTTGTTTTAAAAGTAAATATTTATTTATGTCAGCTATAACGACAAAGTTAGATTTTTCCATGGTAAGTCTGAAAGCTCTGACAGAGATAACAAGCCATGAAACAAACATGTTTTAAACTATCTGCATCTTAGGCTCACTGGAAGGAAGACCTAAACAGCAGATTGTTTTTGTTTGTTTTATTTTCAATAGGGTTTTTTTTTTTTTTAAATTTGTTTTTACCTTTTAAAGGCTTCAGCAGGGTTCCTCTCACATTCCCCGGGCTGCAAGAGACTTTGAATAGCAGGATCTCTTAGTTTGTCCTCATATCCCGGGATCAGTCCACAGCGGCATATCTGTGTGACTACACCTCTAATAAAGCCTCCGACACAGAGTGTGTCAGAGTCCTGGGCCCTGCAGAAATGGAAGGCCAGGGCCTGGCGATGTAAGCCTCTTTGTAGGTTTGCAGGTGAACTTGGCCACAGTAACTCAGTGCAGAGGGCTGTCTTCCCACTACCGGGTCCTCCTACCAACAATACACCCCAGGCAGCTCCTTTCCCAGAGACAACACCAGTATTATTCCCAGAATTCGCTACAAGAGATGGTTTGTTGGCAGCACTACCGCTGCAGCTAGCTTTTTCCTGGAGGCAGTGCTGAAGCTTGTGGAAAACCCACTCCCTACAGTAAAACTGCTTTCCCTGCAGCAAGCTGGTTTGAGCCATCTTATAAAGCTTCTTCTCTTGGATGTGTCATAAGCTGCAGCACATCTTCAGCATCTCAGGAGCAGGGAGACACACATTCACCCGGCACAGGACAATCTTGTGCGCAGAACTTGACAGAGGTGACGGCGACCGGTCACCCTTGCTTGTAAAACTCAACAGCCTCTTCTCTGCAGGAAGGGTATCACTCCATCTGTGCGCTGTGTTGGGATCAGCATGGCACAATCACAGCTCAGCTGACATCGTGCAGCGCTGGCTGGTACCAGCCCTCAGCAAGACTTCTGGTGTGGCTCACAAGTTCATGCAGCTCCATGGCTGCATCTGTGGTTTAGGCAGTTGTGCTTGTTCCCAGTGCACAGGGGAGACAATACATCTGGAAAAACTGAGGGAAAGCCAACTTTGCAGTGTATACTAAATGCCTTTCAGCTCTAGGCATTAATCTCTCTGGATATACATACAGAAAAAGCTGTCCATAATAAAATGTTCCTTCTGGGAATTTCATAAAAAAAGTGATTTTTCTTCAGAGTACTATACACACACCACAAACATGGCAAGTACCCCTGACTAAAGCAGCCAGTCTGGACAGTGAGCTTTGCAGACTTCATACATCTGGGAGAGTGTCCGAGAAGTGCTTCACATTATGGTTTCTTATGCAGTACAGGAGACAGGGGGAAAAGAAATGTTTACAGCTTCTTATTTCAATACATTCGCAGTGTCTTCTTCAGGAACTTGGATTCTTACTGAACCTGTTCTCAGGTATCTCAATCGCAAGATTTCAGAAGAGACAACATCTTCCCCTAGAGCTCTGAAATAAAGGAGACAGCACTTTTAACCCTACATGCAAGTCATAATTCAGTCAGCTGCAAACGCAGACAACAAAGAGCAAAGTCAAGGGCTCGTATTCCTTATTTTTGCTAATACTGTTAAATTAATCAAAAGAGACGCTTTAAAGAAAATTTGTTGTTACGAGGTGTGATCAGCCACATGCAAAAAACCCAACAATAAACAATGAGCAGATATGACAGTGGCCGCAAAACCACAGCAAGTCTTGCATTTTCTCCCGAAGAGAACTGAATGTATTCCTTCATCCCAGAAACATTCCTCCTAGCGAGGCTTCATCACCGAATCCTCTCCTCACCCCATTTTCCTCCTGCCGGCTGCGGGCGTTTTTGGGAGTTTGTGTTGCAGGGCAGCGCTGCTCCCCGCACGCTTCTTTGTTCGCGGCAGCGGCGCCCGGCAGCCCCGGGGTCACGGCGTGACACCCCGCGCCACCGCCCCGTGCCCTCCGCGGCACCCCGAGCCACCGCCTGAGCTCGGGCTGGGCTCCAGCCCCGCGCCCCCCGCCCTCCCAGCCCGGGCACCGCCGCAGCGCAGGCACGGCTCGGGAGCCACTTGGCAGCGCGACCACCTCCCTCCGGGAAAACCCCCGAGCAGCTGGGGAGCGCCCCAGCCCTTCCTCCGCCTCTCGCCCCCCGGCACGGCGCCACATGCCCCATGCCCGCCGCCCTCCGCCGCGCACACACCCGGCTCCGCACGGGGACCCGGGCACCCGCTCCGCGCCCGGCGGGGACCCCCCCAGCCCCGGGGCCGGTGTCAGCCCCGCCCGGGCAGG